>SCLH01000992.1:525431-580638 GCA_004367855.1 Oikopleura vanhoeffeni | reverse complement strand
TATTTTAGGAAAGATTGTAGTTCGAACTTGTATTTTTAAATTCGTAAAATTTTCAAAAAAATTCAAAATATTATTAAAATTTCACGCATTTTTCACCCAGAAAATTTTTTTTTCTAAAATCTGTGAATAAAAACGAAAAAATTAGCCACTTTAACTTTTTTCATGCATGTTTACATATTTTCTGAATGCTGTTTAAAAAATCATAACTTGTTCATCTGTCATTTTTTGTCGACTTTTTTTAGAAATGTTATGAAAAATTTTAGCAAATCAAGCCCAAAATTTCTTATTAATGCTTTTTTAAATTCTCCTTGGAAAATCATGCCGAATCAGTTGTGTTATTGTGTGGTATCTATTTGATTTCCGATGGAAGGGTCAATCGAATATCGTTTCTGAACTACTGATGAAATTTACAACACTTGCTTGTGACACCGGTTTGTGCCATTTGGCACGCAATTTATGAAAAATTAAATTTTTTCGAAAAATCTATATAAAATTGCGAGTCTATATAAAAAAAAAATTCACATTTTTTTTCTTTCAAAAATCACTCCGAAAAAATGTACCAATCTGCCACATCGCTCCTACCCCCTTAAATCTTGAAAAAAGTTCCTTGATGCACTCATTCGTGGAAAACTAAAGTTCAAATTTGAAAGAGCATTTAATGTTTGATCGATTCTCAAGGTGTGACAAAAAATATCGCTCCGTACTATGGACCATAAGTTATCTTTTATCCAACCGTCGGTTGGCACCCGAACGAACTCTTAAGATTCTTTCAATTGAGTAAAATTTGACTAATTTTTTATTTTTATCTTCGGAAACTGTTGAAGTTACACATGTATATTGTTTGTTTCAAGTTAGAAAAAAATGAGAGATTGGTCAAACTTGAACCAATTTTTTCGGTTTAATTTTCAATAAATATGTGTGGTCATTTTAAACAATCTTATATCTTAACCAAATGAGTCGTTTCCAAAAATCGTCAGTAACGGTTTTGCCACTATATTTATTTGAAAGAATTGTTGAATGACCTTTATTCAATCAAATCATAGGTATGAATCATATCGTATAGGTATGAATCATACGATATGATCCAGTCTGGTCAAATAAAATTCCCTATGACTTTTCCTACAAAGTGCGTGAATTAAGTTTTACGGAAAATTTTTATCACGACAATTCAATTTAAAGATTGTCGATGGGGATTCTACCTAAGGNAATATGGCTATTTTAACTTTTCGCGTAAGTGACCACATATTTTTTATATGCTATTTGAAAAATCATATGACACTTTTTCGAGATTTTTAGTCGAAACTTTTTGGAAATATTTTGAAAATTTGTCTCATTTCTGATTCAAAATTTTTCAAACTAATTTTACTGGAATCCTTAGCTGAAAATATTAGGGATGCCTAGTTTCACTATATTCAAACATGTCTACGTTTTGTGTCTTCGCTCTTGTTTATACTCTGAATCATACATTTTTAATGAAAATACGGTTTGCGCGAAATAAAGTTAACCCCTAGACTCATAGAGCCATAACAGTGGCTTTCATTTCTTTGAAAAGACCGGAAAGGACAAAATATTCGAAATTGAAGTTCAAGGTTCAAATCGCCCATAGAGTTAGCAATTAATTTCTGAAAAATTATAGAAAATGTTTTTTCGGATGAGCCGTTCGAAATTTATTTTATCCTACTTTTTTTTTGGATTTCTCTGAAATTTTTTTTATCAGCTTTATCTCACAATTTATTTTGAAAACAACAAGGTCTTAAATACTCAGTTTTTAGGAATTCGTCTTGACCATCTTTAAAAAAAATAATAATGTTTTTACTAAATGTAGAACTTTTTTAATTCTTTTTGTTTGAAAACAGAAAAATTGCTCATGAATGAGGAAACGGGGCGGAAATATAAGGCGCAGACATATTGTTTACCACTAATTTCATCATTTCAGAGGTGAGAATTATCGTTTCATAGACGAACCCGATAAAGTATTTTGAATCGGAGACCAGGTTAAGGAACATAAGGTTTCACTAAATTTTATTATACTAGCATTTTATTATTAAAATCGTATGGTTTCCTGTGGAAAACAGTTTGAGTTAACTTCACTTTTTAACAGTGGAAATGAGGTGATTAATATTTAAATTGTCTTAATATAATTAATACAAAATTTGAGTCTATCCTTTACCTCAATGATTTCACAACAATAAATCCCCTAACACTTTAACTTTTTCCATAATATGACATCAAAGTCAAGCCAAAAAAGTGGCTCTCATGCCTCTGGGGGATATCAATACTCAAATGAGTCTAGGGGTTAAGTCTCTTTAATCAAGAATTAAAAAAAAATTATTTCACCGAGACTTGCTCATTTGGTAAGCCGACCTGTCGACCATTTTAAATTTAATAAATTAGACTCATAAAAAAATATTTCCTTTGATGTGCTAAAATTTCGATTTTTTTCGTCTTTTTTCAGAAATTTAAACGTTCGATTTTGCCTTAAAAATCGTAAAAATCCAAAATTAATTAATTTTCGATGGTTGACAGGACCGTATTTTTGGGTTCCTAATTAATAAAAAAAACAACTGTTATTTAGACATCTAAAGTAGCAAACGCGTGTTTTTTTAGTGTTGTTTCAAAAGACGATTTATAAAGTAAAAATAATCAATCTGAAGAAATTCAGATAATACAAAATAAGCTCAAAAGTGCCAACTTGTATTCGGTAAAGTTTTTATAGGAAAATGTTGAAGTGGCAAAAAGTTTCCCATCAAGACTAGAAAAATTGAAAAAGTGCAAATCTGTCAAAATGCACCGAGGCTCTTAATGGGGTTCTATAGGCAGCCTATATCTTTTGTAATGTGAATCCAATCTACTGGATTTTAGAATTTTTGATCTCCGCGTATCCTGTTTAATTATTTAAAGTAATAAAAATTTGAAAAAATTCAATATTTTGGATGTTTTTTTAATAAGATTCGAAATAAGCTTATTTTTATAGGCAAGTCGGTTTTATAGGCAAGTCGTATCTTTCTAACTAAACGAGCTAGAGGTCTGATTTTACGATTTATGAACTCAACGTGGCTTTTTCAGTCATAAAAACTAAAAAAAACGGAAAAATGGCAAACATTTTTGAAAAAAATATTAAAAATTGTCGAAAATAAAAAATATTTTCTGTTTCGCGCTCGAACGGTTAAATATTTTGCCATAGTTTATAATACCGTTTCCAGGAACATATAACTTACGAATCGTTTGGTACACTTGAAAATATTATACGATGACATTGATGTCAAAAAATAAATTTTCAAATCGTACTCCTGGGAGTTAAAAAATGAAATCGTTACATCAGACTTAGATGTCACAGGACGATTTCGACTCAGAAGAAATGTCGNCAGTACTCTTATCGTGTTCCTTGGTTAATTTGGAGCAAAAAACTTGCTTATGACTTTTTGAAATTTTAACTCCCTGGTGCCTAAAATGACCAAAATAGATACCGGTCACTAGAAAACCGGCTGTAAAACCGGAAGTGTATGAAGAATTTTAAGTGACAATCAGTTTTTCAATAGTTAAGGTCTTGATGCTAAGTCTATGATCAGACACAACAATTTTGTTGACAATTATTACAAAAAACTATAGTGCACGGAAAAATAGTTTGCCATGTAGGATGCAAAAAAATACAACTTTCCGTGGCCGAAATAGCAAAAAACAGTCGTTTTCGCCAGCTTTGATACCTTTTTAGTGAGAAAATTAAAAAAATCGACAACTATTCTTTCTGCCGTTGAATTTCGCAGTTAATGTCAAATTTTGAAACATTTCCTAAATAGGACGAAAAAAATACGACTTTTTAAAGAAATTTTTTGCTCCTGGTTGACCTCATTTACCGGTTGGTTCAACATGTTATCTAAAAAAATTAATTTCAAACGTCTTCCAGAGATTACGAATTAACTTATCAAAATGTTTTATTCACTTCCTATGTCTATGCCGAGAGAAATAAGCAATCAAAAATCCATTTTGCCTTCAGAACCCGGGGTTCACCCCCTAAGGGGGTAGGTGTCGCTGAGTTGGACCTTTTACGAAGGTATTTTTGGATTAACTGGCGGAGCTGATAGAGCCAAAACCTTTGTATTTTGGAAACAACCTACTTCCGATCATTTCAAATTTAACAGTAATCTGATACAATCTCACCTACGCCGACACCTACGCTTTTGAAAAGCTTCCTAAAAAACACTCAGAACATATCTTCTCTTTCAATATTCACCATTTTTCATTATTTTTTTGTGTCAGGCTCCAGAGAAGCCTCACACATAATGCATAAAAACGCAAAAAAACAAAAAGTAAATTTTTTGAAATGGTCAGTTTGGGAGACTCAGTCAACAGGTATCTCCTCCATCAGTTTAGGAGATACAGTTTTGACTCATACTGCATTTGAGAGCACGAGATTTGTTTGACAATGCAGTGGAGAGTTTTATTTAATTTTGATTCGGCGTCTCTTGGGGGCCATGTCAACTTTTTGTTTTTATTATGAATTTTGACAAAATTTTAGAAACCAAAAAAATTGAAAATTGACAAAATGCTTCAAAATAATTTTGCCGTAAATTCAAACACTTTGAAGGATTTTGATGCAATTTTTAACGCGGTAGCGTCAACAGAAAACTTATTAGCGCACTTTCAATTTAAATCACAAATAAATCAATAATTTTTGTTTTCGTTTTTTGGCTTTTTTGGCAGTCAAAAGCGAAAATTTGGAAAAAAAGTCATGAGAAGATGTTTGTTCTGTTGTTTTCTAGCCTGACACAAAAAAAAACTCAGAAAATGATCTAAATTGACAGAGAAAATAATTTATTAGTGTTTCTTGGGGACGTTTATTAAATGTGTGTGTGTGTGCGTAGGTGCGAATCGCATCGTGCGATAGTATCAGATTTCTGTATGTTGTGAAATGATCGCGAAGGTTGGTTCTGTAAGTGACAAATGTTTTTGGAATATCACCTATGCTAGTTTGGCGAGAAATGACCTTGGAAAAAGCTCACATTTGCGACACCCACTTTTTTGAGAGCGTGCTTTCCGTACCCAAATTGGCCAATTGACTTTTTTTGTCCTCCCTATACTTTGCTTAGCTGGATACGGAAAGCACGGGCGCGCTACGCGTACCCAAATTGGTCTGAATGAAAGATATGTTGTGAAAAACGCAACGTCATGATTATGTGTAATTAGGGTGGTTGAGGAATTCCACGGTGGAATTTCAACCGACTGCACTTGAGCACAGTGATAGGCATAACTTCTGGCCCATAAGTAGGGTCAGTACCGGGAGACTTATCTGCAAAGCTTTGTAACGCGATCGGTATAATAACAACAAAAAATCAATAATAAATCAACCTTTATCCTTTATTGAACGGAACTCTATCTCAAAAACGTTAATATTCCTTACACTATCAAAAAAGAGAAGACCTCACTGGGATTCGATCCCAAGTGCTGACGTTGAAAAGTTTTTGAGATTGAGTTCCGTTCAATAAAGGTTATAGCGCGGTTTAAAGCCCGAAAGGTTGTTTTTTTATGCTCTTATTGTGACCACTTGGAGGCTCCAATTTTTTTTTCATGGTCGGAATCATTCTTCTTAAGAAAGTTTGACCCCATAAACTCAAAGAATCCGGACTAAGGGGGTTAGTTTTGCAGATGAGTCTCCCGGTACTGACTCTACATATGCGGCATAACTTATATAAGTCTTGCCTATCACTGTGCTCCAGTGCAGTCGGTGAAATTCCTAAACCACCCTAAAAACTCATAACCATGACGTTGCGTTTTTCACACCATATTTTTCATTCAGACCAATTTGGGTACGCTAAGCACGCCCGTGCTTTCTGGACCCAAATTGACCTAAATAAAAATAATTAATGCAGACCAATTTGGGTACGGAAAGCACGAGCAAATGGGTACACTAGACACCGACTTACTTTTTTTTACTTGAAGGTAAACTTTTTGCCACTTCAAAATTTTCGAATAAAAAAATTTTCGAACGGAAGTTGCCACTCTTGAGCTTACTAAGTTTAATCTGATTTTTTTCAGATCGATTATTTTTACTTTGTAAATCGTCTTTTGAAAAAACGCGCGTTTGCTATCGAAGATGTCTAAATTTAAGTAAAATTAATTTTTTATTAATTAGGAGCCGTGTAAAACGGTCTCGACCACCAGTTAAAATTTGTTTCGATACGACATCGAAAGAAATATTATTTATCATGAGTTAAATGAAATAAATTTAACATGGTGGATGGGTCGTCTTACCAATTTGGCAAACAAGAGCGAAGAAACAAAACGAGGACATATTTGAATAAAGTAAAAGGTGGCATTCTCAATATTTTCAGCTGAATATTCCAGAAAAATAGGTTTCAAAATTTTTGAACTAGAAATGAGAAAAATTTTCAAAATATTTCCAAATATTTTTGACCAAAAGTTACTAAATCATGTCATATAATTTTTCAAAGAGCATATAAAAAATATGTGGTCACCTACGCGAAAAGTTAAACCATTTTGAAGGGTATTTTTCGTTGATTTGAAACAAAATTTCGAACAAAAAATAAGGCATTTTTGCTCTAATCTTCGGGATTTTTTTCAAACATTTTTCATAATTTGTCGAATTCGAAAAGTTTAATTCTTTAAGTGACCAATATTTTGTCAACTCTCAAGCCTCAATAAATCGGTCACTTAAAGCGCGCGTGACAACAATTTCAACTCGTAGACTTTAGACATGAATCTGTACCCAGACTCGATTTTAGCCAACGCATCGCCACACTTTCAAATCGGCCTTATTAGCAAAGTTTCATTATCAACATTCCATTTTTCAATAGCTTAAAATAATATCAGCCAATTTGCTATACAAATAAAAAAACAAAATAAATTTTAAAACGAATTTAAAGGCATTTAATGAGGATAGAAAACAAAAGTTGCGAAAATTACCTGTTACAGACAAAAGTGCAATAATAAGATGAAATTAAACCTAAATTTATATTTGCAATTACCTCATATAAAACTTCAAATGATTTTTTATCGCTGTCTAAATAATTATATGTTTTACAAAATTCCAGGGTGAACTTCAAACGTTTTAAGAACTTTTTTCTCATTACACGAATGTCCAAATGAAATCAGGTGACGAAATAATTCAAAAATAAGGTTTGAAATATGTCATAGATAAATCCTTATTTCTCGAAAAATAAGATCACGTGACGTGTTTGGAAAAATATTATTATGTTTCAAAACTCTTAAATTAGGTGTTTATTGGCCCAAAAAAAATTTTCGGCGTAGAGTCGCTATTTATTTACTTTCACCAAAACTATTTCCTAATTTGAAGCTCACGTAATCGTTTTTGACTTTGGTGTAATGGAAAAAAAGTCTTAAAAGCTTCTAAAAAACCTCTTTACTTTTTTCAAAATGTGATTTAAGCATTTTATAAGGAAAAAGGTTCTATTTTGCCGATATCTGGAATATACGGTCACGTGATTTTTTCGGGCTATGAATGAAATGTAAAAATGTCTCAGAATTTTTTTCTGATCACGATGAAAGGTTTAATTTTCTGATTTAAAAAATTTTGCGAAAAATAAATACTGTAATACATAAAATTTTTCAAAAAAACGCACAAACGTCATTTTTTTTCGAAGTTTATCGATAACTTATATACTGATCTTGTCATCAATGATTAAGCGTCGTAAAATGCGATTAAATGGTGTGGGGCAACGCGTTGGCTAAAATCGAGTCTACGAGTTAAGTGACCAAATTTTTGGTCACTCGGTAATTTATAACTTTGATTTCGATTTGAACTTTTTTGCGAACTCTAGTTATGACACCTCATTGCTTATGGTTTATAGGCAGGTCCAATCATATTGCGAGAAGTCTGTGGCAGGGTTAAATTTTTTTAAACTTTCGGGAGACCCAATTAATATTTTGATTGGAAGCTCTAAAGGTACGAATCAAGTTTGAACTCTAGAGAATTTTTGATTCACCAAATTATTTTGATTTTGGTTTAACCCCCTCACACCCTTTGACTATCTAAAGGCAAAAAAAATTTCGGGACCCAAAACGGTGCAGAAATAACATCGTCACAGACCTACAATTCAAATATGTCATAGAGTTCGCAATTTAATTTCCAAAAATATTGTTGAAAATTTCATACGATGAGCCGTTCGAAAGTTATTTAATCCTACTTTTTTTTAGGATTTTCGCCAAAATTTCCTAAAAAATTAATTGTGTGAAAACGATACATAATATCAAAATTCTGAGGAAGCCAGTTTTTAGGAAAGTACTTGAGGATTCTTTTGATATAAGTTTATTTTATCTGCAGTTTCTATACGAAGAATATTTTTTCGCAAGTGATTTTTATAAACTCAAAATGATGAAAAAAATATATTTTTCAAAAAATTATTTTTCGAAAGAATTAAACGGCAATTAACCAAATAAAGCCAACAAAGACACAATCGATAAATGTAGAACATAAGGGGGTACTAATTTTGGAGTTTTCAGCTGATAAGCAATATTTTTCACATTTTTAACTTGCATAATATTTTGACGCGCGGCGATATGAATAATTGTTTTATAAGCGATTGAGATATCATATTTCAAATTTGAGATCCGCTATAAGTAGTAGTAGCTAAAGTTTCACTTATAAATTTGTAACTTATATGTCATTGTAAAAAATGTATTGTTTTTCAAAAAATACAAGGTGAGTGACCCTCTCTTTTCTCTCGCAATTATCTAATTCACAAACTTCGAAATTTACAAATGTTACGTGTTATTCACTCAATTATATCTTTGATCTCAATCAGTGACAAATAACTTAATTGATATCTTTTCCAGTTTTCCCGTGATAAGCGCTCAAAAAAGTGCCTTTAGATAGGCTCTGGGTGTGAGGCGAAGTTCTTGTTTCTGGGTGTGAGGAGGTTAAGGGCCCACAATTTTGAACTTTTTTGATATGATGCGTCATAACTAGAGAGAGAGAGCAAAAAGTTCAAATCAAAAGAAAAGTTATAAATTACCGAGTGACCAAAAAAATGGCGCGCGCTTTAAGGGTGTAGATGTCGCTGATTTTGACAGTTTACGAAGCTATTTTTAGATAAACTAGCAAAGCTGATATCCCACAAACTTTTGCATCTTAAAGACAACTCTGCACGGTGATTTGTAATTTAACAATAATCTGATACAATCTCACCTACGCCTACACCATTTTCTTCGTCAATTTTTACAACTTTTTATTATTTTTTCTGTCAGGCTCCAAAGAAGCCTCACACATAATGCATTATTGTCATTTACTCGAAATTTTGCTTTTGGCGGAAAAAAAACTGAAAAAACAAAAAGTAAAATTTGAGAATTGGTCAGTTTGGGAGGCTCAGGCAAAAGCTATCTTCTGCACCAGTTTAGAAGATACAGTTTTGTCTCATAGTGCATCTGAAAGCACAGTCTTTGTTTGACAATGAATTAAAGTGGTTTTTTTGAAAATTAGATTTGGCGTCTCTTGGGGGCTCAGGCTCAGGCTCAGGCAAAAGGTATCTCTTCCACAAGTTTTAGAAATACAGTTTCGACTTATACTGCAGCTGAAAGCACAAGACTTGTTTGACAATCCATTAGAGAGTTTTTTTTCGAAATTTTAATTTGGCGTCTCTTGGAGGCCATGTCAACTTTTTATTTTTATTTAGAATTTTGACAAAATTTAAAAACCAAAAAAAAATTTGACAAAATGCTTCAAAATAATTTTTTCGTAATTTCAAACACTTTTGAGGATTTTGGTGCAATTTTTAAGTTGGTGGCGTCAAAAAAAATAGCGCACTTTCAATTTAAATCATAAATTAATCAATAATTTTTGTTTTCGTTTTTCGGCCGCCAAAAGCAAAATTCCGAGAAAGGGGCGCTTTTGCATTAGGTGTGAGGCTTCTCGGGTGCCTGACACAAAAAAAATAATAAAAAATGGTGAAAATTGAAGGAGCAAATACGTATTGCGTGTTTTTAGGAGGCTTTTTAAAAGCGTTGGTGTAGGCGTAGGTGAGATTGTATCAGATTACTGTTAAACTACAAATCACCGTGCAGAGTTTTTCTTCAAGATGCAAAAGTTTTTGGGATATCAGCTCTGCTAGTTTATCCAAAAATAGCTTCGTAAACTGTCAAAATCTGCGACACCCACACCTTTAAGTGACCACAATTTTGGGCACTTGAAGTGCGCGTTTTAAGTGCCCACTTTTCGGTCCCTTAAGGGGTTGTGGGTGCTAAATGTTGAAAATATGCAAGCAATTCAAAGCGGCTTTTATTTATTACATGACACATTTTTCGAAATAATTAGCAATATATTTTGTCCGTTTACTCTGTGCGGTTCGATTGAACACAAATCAGTAAATAAATTGTTGACCTTCAATGAAATTTAGTGCTTGTTTATGAGTGCTTGATTTTTGTTCTCCATCAGGTTAAAACTTTTACATACTGCATACAACTGATGAAATTTTTCGAGATTGTACTCCAGTTACACGCCAATAATTTCGCGTTCTCATATTTTTAATTTTTGGTCCAACTCTTTCGAAAAATGATGAGAAAGAAATTCTCCATTGTTGTAAAAAATACATTTTCTGATTTCTTAGCCGATTAAAATCATAATTTAACTCGTAGACTTTAGACATGAATCTTTACCAGACTCGATTTTAGCCAACTCGTTGCCTCACTTTTAAATCGGCCATATTAGCAAAGTTTCATTATCAACATTCATTTTTCAATAGCTTAAAATAATATTCAGCCAATTTGCTATACAAATAAATAACAAATAAAATTAAAACGAATTAAAAGGCATTTAATGAGGATAAGAAAACAAAAAGTTGCGAAATTCACTATCACTCGACTATAAAAGTGCAATAATGAGATGAAATTAAACCTTAATTTATATTTGCAATTACCTCATATAAAACTTCAAATGATTTTCTATCGCTCTGTCTAAGAATAATTATATGTTTTCTACAAAATTCTCTAGTATAATGACTCTTAAATTATTTTGGAATCTAATTTCTTGTGTTGAGAAATAAAGAGAGAACCTCACGCCTACGCATGATTCTTCTTCTCACTGATTCTTATGTTATCAGTGTTCCGGAAGTTTGGACTTTTAGGACTGCTTTATTTAAACCGGAGGCCAATTTAAAATGCAATAAAAGTCTTAGAAATTCGTGTCGATTCTTTTAAGGGGTCTTCCACGTGATTTGAGTACTTTTGAAAAAATCATTGTACATTAATTTAAAAAAGTACTCAAATTACGTTAAAAAAATTCCAGGGTCAACTTCAAACGTTTTTAAGACTTTTTCTCATTACACCAATATCCGAATAAAATCAGGTGACGAAATAATTCAAAAATAAGGTTTGAAATATGTCATTTTAAATCCTTATTTCTCGAAAATAAGATCACGTGACGTGTTCGGAAAATATTATTATGTTCAAAACTCTTAAATTAGGTGTTAATTGGCCCAAAAATTTTTTCGGCGTAATTTGATCGCTATTTGTTTACTTTCACCAAAACCTTATTTCCTAATTTTGAAGGTTCAACGTGATCGTTTTTGGACTTTGGTGTGATGGAAAAAAAGTCTCAAAAACTTTTAAAGAACCACTTCACTTCTTTTAAAAATTGATTTAAGCAATTTTGGAAAAAAACAGTACTACTTTTACCAACCTTATTCCTTCAATAAACGGTCACGTGATCATTTTCGGGCTATGATGTAATAGAAAAAATGTCTTCGAATTTTTTCTGATCACGATGAAAGGTTTAATTTTGTGATTTAAAAAAATTTTGCAAAAAATAAGTACTGTAATTACAGTAAAAATTTTCAAAAAAAAAACGCACAAACGTCATTTTGTTTCAAAGTTTATCGATAACTTTATGACTGATCTTGTCATTAATGATTAAGCGTCGTAAAGTGCGATTAAATGGTGTGCGGCATCGAGTTGGCTAAAATCGAGTCTACGAGTTAAATAATCAGAAAACGGCATTCAAACAGTGCGTGGTTTTTGTACAATCCCAGAGAATTGTATTAAAATATGTTGAAAAATGAGAATTTTATTACGAATACTAGAGTTGAAACAAGCTGAAATTTAGCATATTTTTACATCGCCCTCTGGCCATGAAAATTATATAAAATAATATTTTTTTCTCTATCAGTTATCTTTACAGTTTGAATTAACATATGCATTTTCAAATGTATTCACTCCTGCTATATTTCCAACGTTATAGCCATTTTAATTTGCTTGCAATAAGCTAGATTTTACACCCACAACCCCCTCATAATTAAAAGTCACTCGAATTCCCAGCATCAGCTCATTAGTGTTTCTTGAGAGCAATCAAGATCGGTTACTGATAATCTTTTATTTTTAATTATGATTTCCCGTCAGATTCCTTTGGTCTATTATTTTTGCAAGATTTAGGGATTAACTAGATGAAGGCGATAATAGCAGCAGATGTCACGTAGTTTCATTCAAAAAAACTACCAAACACGTCCCCAAAATGAATTTATATTTTTTATTATATTTTCTGACGTTTGTTTCTGGGAAAAACGTTGCGGAGAGATTGCTAGAGAAAATTTTAATTTCGAATAACTACAACTATAATGTCAGGAAAAAGGTTGGAAATTTTATGTAAAAAATTCACTCAATTTGCATATGTTTTCCTGCTGATAAACAAAAATGATTGTCGTCAGACGACAGTCGTCTATGAAATTTCAAATTTATTTCGTTTTTCTGCACAATTTTATTAAAATACAGAAAACGCCCCTTTTTTCTTCCAAACTTTCAAAAAATATTCAAGTGACCCGAACAATGAAATATTTGCTCCAATTGAGGTCAATTTCTAGCGCTAGAGAGCAAAAATAAGCAAAAAACATGAACCGATTTTTCAATAAGGAAAAGAAAGGAAAACTTGATAATAAAAATATATCGATATATTTTCGAAATCAACATGAAAAAATATTGAAAACTTGGTCTAAATAATCTATTCTGATTGTCTAAAATATAATTCAATCAAAATCGGACTTCGACTTCAAAATTTCGTAAAATCAGTAGAAAATTCGAAATTTTTACGAAATTTTACGTATTTTACAGTTTTTGAATACCTCTCAAATTGTTCATTGGGAATTTTCTTGCTGAATGCGGACACCCTAATACAATCATCTGATATTCTTTCTGGCTTTAACTTTTCAACCTTATTTTAGGCCTAATTCTAACTGGACAGATGCAGTGTTTGTCAAATTTAGGCCAATTATCAATCAAATTTTGGATGTGTCAGAAGTCAATCAGAAAATTGACATAAAACTTTGGTTCCTTCATGAATGGATAGATGAAAGACTTGTTTGGGACCCGAATGAATTTGGAGGAATAAAGGAATTGAATAAAAAAAGGTTACAAATGTTCCAAATTTTGTTGATGTTGAGAATTATACTTATCAGAAAATATCTGAGCTAATTTTTATCAGTTTGTTTTTACATCCTTCATCATTAATGAACCATCAGTGATGGAGGACTCTAATTGGTTTATTTTCGGCTGTGATGGAGCTTCACACAAAAAAAACGGCCGAAAATAAACCAATTAGAGTCCTCCATTGCACTAAAAGTCAAACTAGTCCGAAAATTTGCACCGAATAGTTTCTGGCATTCTCTGTGAAGAAATTTTCGATTTCGAAGGTCAAAATTTTTATCAAATCCAATTTAAGTTTTTGCATATTCCTGCTGATCAGCTTTGGCTACCCGACATGGCGATTTATAACAATGCTGATGGCGATTTTATCATTTCTGAGCTTGTCCGAGCAAAAGTTTATCACGATGGATCTGTTTCCTGGCGTCCTCCTATTATATCAAAAACTTTTTGTGAGATTCGGGTTGCCGATTTTCCGTTTGATACTCAAAATTGTACTTTGAAAATTGGGACGTGGACGCATGATAAATTTATGGTCGATATAACAAGTTTTGATAACGAATTCAATAATAATTCATGTTGCCAGAAAGCTGATTTGAGGTTTTTATAAAAAGTTTATGAATAATCAAAAAGGCACTAAAAGCCTTGTAGTACAACCGGGGCTCAATATCCCTCTTTCACACTATGTATGAGATTTGGTACGTGATCAGTAAACGTGGAGTGATAATTAGATAGAGGGACCAAATATCACACATAGTGTGAAAAGGGGATATTGTTTGCCAAATATCGCCGAATGCGCCAATATTACCGAATGACGTGGACGTTTAAGGTTTTTATCACAAATTTCTTTCGGTGCGTCATGAATGATCTGACTTTTTAAAGGTTACATTTCCTTAATTCACTTTAACTTTTATATTTACGTTAGGTTGAGTTCCTTATTTTACGCATTTTCGTGAATAACTTTGATAAAAACACATGTTAATTAAACTCCTTATAAAATTGAAAACTTTTCAAATCATGATTCATGACCAGGAATCGGACTTTTTGAAATCCCAGCGCGTTTTCGATTTTTGAACGAAAATTTTTATTTTTGTCCTTATATTGCCGATACTTCCAATATCGCCGAAAATGCCCAATATCGATTTTTTAGTCAAAACGTGGCACGCAGTATTACCCACATAGTATTGTAAGCACGCAACGAGAGACTACTGCTGTAGGCAGCGGTTGGGTAGTTGAGGGCAACAAGCTATGTAGGCGTAAGCCTACGCTAGATTCTAAACAGATTGTTTAGTAACCAATGAAATGGCTAGTGACCAATTAACTCGACATTACTTGTATTCTAGTGAAACTATATCATAAGAGATAACGCTTGATTCGGGTATGTAGAGATATAACATTATGTGACTGTTTGATAAAGAAATACACTAAATTAAATAACATAAATCAAAGTGTCATAAACGTATATTGACATAATGACCAGTGGTCATTGACCACCCTTACTAGGGTCTCTCATAGATAAAGAGATTCTCTGTATATTATATAAGGGTTTCATAATAGGGTTTTATTGTATTATATTCATATGGTTTTATGTTATCTTAAAATCGGCCTCTACTCTGACATTCGCGTTTTAAATTATTCTTGGAGGTCTTATCGCTCAAACTAGTGATAACCGGTACTCTCATTGGTCAAACACGAACGCGAAAGTATAGGCTCTAGTAGGGATCCCAAATTGGATTCCCAATCTTTGATATATTAGTTATACGGGCGGCTGAATTGATTTTGAGAATATAAAATATGAAAAACAAAGTTTGAAATATTTGAATTTCGCCGACCGTTAAATTAATATGAAATAGAACCGTATAACTTTATTGTATATCGATTATGGGGCCTCCTCACACATATTAGCCAGTTTTTATCAAACATTTTGATTTAATTCGGCTTTGGATAACGACTCATCAGATTGAGTTCTTAGATAGCTCAAACTGAGCGCAACTATTTAGAGAAAAATAAATTAAAAAAGTCCAAATCAGAACATTGTTTCAAATTTTTCAAAAAAAACTGATAATTAAACAATTTCAGTAATCTCAGAAAAATATCGAATTTTATTTTATAAGTCACTAACTATCTGTGCTCAGTTGAGCTATCTGAAAACTTAATAGAATAAGTCGTTTTCAAAAGCCGAATTATATAAAAATTGTGACTAAAAAGTGGCTAATATATGTGCGAGGAGGTCCCGTAATTGATATTATTCATCTTACAAAACGCTATCATTATAACCGTATAATAAACCGTGAATTATAAACTCGTATAATACGAGTCGTTTATGTTTTATTAAATTATGTATATTCCAAACTCCAAAATAAAAAGGGTTTAATAAACCGTGTGATTATACCACTGTATAATAAAATCGTACAGAAATTTATATACGAACAGTTAATTTTTTTTTATTTTTTCTGTTCGAAAACACAATTAATTCTTAATAATCATTACATGGTTCAAATTAATTTAAAAACAAATGAACCACAAATTCGAGATTTTTACTCGTTAATACAGGAATTTTGCAAAAAGTTTCGGCGATATTGGACATTTTCGGCAATATTGGCGCATTGGGCGATATGGGGACAAAGACAAATTATTTCGTTCAGGAAATGAAGAACGCGTAGGCGACGGAAATGACGTCATATGACGAAGAATTTTCAATTTTATAAGAAGGTTCACAATAGGTTCGATTGAAGTGAGTCACCAAAATGCGTAGAATTAAATACTCCACCAAACGCAATCAAATAAGAGTTGAAAAGAGTAAATTTGAGTGATTTAATCCTGAAAATGACGTCATTCATGACGCCCACAAAGTTATTTGTAATATAATTTTCGAAAAAAATCGGCGATTTTGGGCAGTTTTGGAGATAATGGCACATTCGGCAATATTGGCACCGGAAATATTCCAGCTTAAAATCGTGAAATTGCGTAAGTTTTTTTCGGCGATGTTTGGCCGGCGATATCGGCCCCCCTGTAATTAATAGTTTCAAAAATTTATAAAAAATACGTTATTAGTACTTATGAACAAAATGGAGAATGGGAACTGCAAGAAACGGGATGCTGGAAACATTATGTGAAATATTCGTGCTGTCCTGAAATTTATCTTGATACAACATATTATCTTGGTTTGTAATTACACACAAAAAACTAAAACAGATTCCATTTTTTTTCCAATCAGTATGATTAATTTTACGTACACTTGCTTGTAGATAGGTACCAATTATATACTTTTTATGGCTTTGATGATTTTCAGAATATACCAAATAGAAAGCGAACTTTTATGCAATTTCTTGCTAAAATATGAAATATAATTTTTTTGGTTTATATCAAAAACTTTTTAGCGCGTGTTCGAATCCCACTAGTGTTGTCTGGGTGATTGTATTGGGTATAATAATAGGCAAGGGTGCTTGATATTTGGAGCGTCAAAGTTGACTGGTGCGTTATATCAGCCGATAAACTCCCAGGCATTTAGGTGGCGTAGGATTTGACACTAGTGAGATTCGAATACATGCTAAAGGGAATCCCTTTAAGGGATCACCATCATTTTCAAGATCAAATTTGGTTGAAAAAAGAATATGGGTTGTTTTCTGCTTTTAAGGAGGTGGTAGTCGCAAATAACGCGAAAAACGTGGTTTTATAATTGACTTTACGAGTTAATTAAAAAAAATAATATCTTAATTTTGAGTCAAATGATAACATTGAATAAAAAACTGTCGATTCAGTGTAACAATCAATATCTATAATCATAGGATCCGCGGCAAACGGCGCTGGAAATTTGACAATCTGAAAATTTAAAAAGCTATCTCCTCTCTGGATTTTTTAGGTATCAACTTCATTTTATTTTCAAAATAACCAAAATAATAATGTTTGTAGCTGTATGATCTGATACCCCTAAATTTATATAAGGGTTGCTCGTAATTACGAAAAAACTTTTTTTTCTCCTTCAAATTTGCACTTTTTCAAAACCTATCTCCTCTCTCAATTTTTGCTATAATATTTTCAAAGTCATCAAACGCTAGTGGTCATCAAACGCTAGTGGTAAGCTGTATGATATGTTCTGTAAAAATCTATTTCTCAGTTTTTCTTGAGAGCGACCGGAATGAAATGTGAAAATTGAATATATATGACGGAAATATGTGAGACAAAATACTATTGATTTTGTATCCTCAACAAATATACTTTCAAGGTTAGGTAGGACTCTGAAATACCACCAATCCATTTCCAATTATCTATATAACTGTTACTGCAAGTTTCAGCAAAATTAAGGAGATTTTCTAATTCCTTCCTTATTTGCGACTACCACCCTCTTAAAATATAAACGATCAATGTAGTGCATTTTTATAATATAATACAAGCTGAAAAATAAGACTCGCATACGGTTAACCCCTTTAAGGGAGTGGGTGTCGCTGATTTGGGCCTTTTAGAAGACCATTTCACGCCAAACTAGTAAAGGTGATATTCCGAAAACATTTGTAATCTACAGATTCTGTAGTACAGAACCAATTTTCACGGTTAATTTCCAACATACAGAAATATGATACAATCGCACCTACGCACACACACAAACATTTAATAAGCGTCCCCAAAAAACACTTATCTCCTCGGTCAATTTACATCATTTTTTGTGTCAAGGTGATCAACAACAATACACACATTTTCACATAAGCTTTTTTGAAATTTTGGCTTTCGCCGGCCAAAAAAGCCGAAAAACGAAATCAAAAAATGAATTTAGAAGGCTCCGTAAAAAGCTATCTCCTCCCACAATTTTGATCATGACACTCCAGTTCATAGTTTTTATGGAAGCTGAAAGAGTTGTTTAACAATCAATCACTACATTTTTTAGAATTTTTGGTTTGGCGTGTTTCGGGGGCAATGTCAATTTTTCATTTTTATTTTGAATTTTTACAAAATTTTAAAACCAAAGAAATTAAATTGACAAAAAATGCTTCAAAAAATTTTTTTTCGTAAATTCAAAAACTTTAAGATTTTGGTGCAATTTTTAACTCGGCAGCGTCAAAATTAAACAAATAAGCGCACTTTAAATTTAAATTATAATTTGCAAGTTTTTGGTAAAATTAGTTTTTTGGCCGCCAAAAGCCAAATTTTGCAAAGTGCTCGTGAGAAGATGTTTTTATTGTTGTTGTCTAGCCTGACACAAAAAAAACACAAAAAAGCATGTAAATTGACAGAGGAGAAAGTTTATTAGTGTTTCTTGGGGACGCTTATTAAATGATTGTGTGTGTGCGTAGGTGCAATTGTTTCATATTTTTGTATGTTGGAAATTTACCGCGAAGGTTGGTTCTGCAGGTTACAAATGGTTTCGGAATATCACCTTTACTAGTTTGGCATGAAATGGTCTTCTAAAAGGCCCAAATCAGCGACACTCACTCCCTTAAGTGTCCTTCAAGTGCCGTTTTCAAACAAAACAAAAAAATCATTATTGAACTTTTTGATTTCAAAAGTTTTCCGCGAATTCATTGGCCTTACATTAAAAGTTTAAAAATTTCCTACTAAGAAATCCAGAGGTTTTTCATCAAAGCCGCACAAAATAAGCTCAAAAATGGTTTTTGATCATTTAATTGCGAATTGAAAATGAAATTGTAACAAATGTGACTACGTATTAAAGGGGTGGGTGATTGATAAATCCTTAAATAATTCCTGTTAGAAACTCACGGAATACAATCGGTAGCGTGTCCACCAAACAATTTTCGAAAATTCCAATATTTCGATCACGTGACAACCAAAAAGAAATTTCCATAATTTTATTTCAATTTGATCTTTTATTTGCCCCCAAAAAGTTTCAGAACAATCCACCCAGTACTTCGATATCATATCGATCATTATGCCCGAGTAACTTAAATCTCTTATTCCCTATTCTTTCGAAAAGCAAATGAGAGATTTAAATTACTCGGGCATCATGATGGATATAGACTATATGTCGATTTTAATGGTGGGCACGCTAACAATAGGCTTTTTGAGAAAAATGGCATTATATTTTGAGCTCGTGTTATTCAATTTCGTTTAAATATTACAATTACAACAAACTAATTACTGCTAATTAACCGTTCGAGGACTGATCATAAACGTCCATTATATGGTCGGCTGTTTTTTCTCATAAACTTTTATTTATTAGGTTATAAGAGTGCCTAGGATAGGGTGAAAAATGCGATTTAGTTTTATTGCATATTTTCAAAATTGCCAAAAAAAGTAGCGGACAGGTGGTCAAATCGAGTTTGAAATTTTTGTTCAAATTTCAAACTTCATTCTTACAGCTGTCCCTAAGTTAAAAATTTTCATATGGACATTTCAGCCAATTTCTATGTCAGGCGCTTTATTTGAGTCTACTCATGGCAACATAGCTAAAAAACAGAGAAAAAACTTCGGAAAAAAGTTATTCGCATTCCCACCCTAGCCTGGCACTTATTATTTTACTGAATGTTTCTTAGTGCTAAAACGAAGACCTCTTTACTTGATTCTAAATATCGTTTTCCCTACTATTTTGTTTTCATTCTTGTCTTGCGCTGTATTTTATCTTCCAGCTGATGAATGTGAAAAGGTTAAGTTGCTATCACGTATAAAATTAAGTTTGAAATTTTCATAAAAAATTTTAAAAACTCTTTTATTTCAACTTTTTCATAAGATCACATTATGCATTTCCGTTTTGTTATCATTGGTTGTGTTTTTATTGGTTATCGTAGATACAATTCCTCCGACGGCCTCTGCTGTTCCTTTACTTGGAATTTATATTTTATTTACTATGATTCTCAATTGTCTTTCTATTATGCTTACAGGAAAAGTAACAAAATTGACCGAATTTATGGCCAGAAATATAAAATACATAGGGGTATTGAAGGGGGCCTCGTACGGCTAAACCAATGAAAATAAGGCATTTCCAAAACATACATTGAAAATATCTATCATTGAACTGGCAACTTAATTTATCACTTCACTACCACTCTAACCAACCATCTGGTTAACTGCGGTTAAAGACGAGTCAGTCGGCTTTTAAAAAACAACGAGGATCCTAGAGCTTTTATCGGAAAGTTTTGAGGTTCGGACCGAATTTGGAAAGTTGTCTGAATTTCAGTCAATGAGAGCTTTTTTTATTTTTGCCTCAGGGTCGGCAATCTGGTCGAGTGTGTCAAAAAACCACTGACACCACCAGATTGCCGACCCGGTTGGTTGGAGTGATAAATAAAGTTGGCAGTTCAAGAATAGATCTTACCAATGTATGTTTCAGAAATGTCTTATGTTCATTGGTTTAGCCGTAGGCTGTCCTCGCAAATCCAGATCTCGCGATGTATCATTTTTATTAAAAAAATAAAAAGTACATTTTGTTCAGAATTTTTCAGAAATCAAGACTTTCTTCGAAAATTTAAAAAATTTAAAAAATAACGGTCTCTGATTGGTCGAAATTCAACTTTATCCGATTATCTCAATAAAAACTCCATTTTGTTTGTATCAATTCGCTGAGTTTAATGATATAATAATATATCAAAAGTTGCGTAGGTTTTAATGCCGATTTTCGTCTAGGATATAAACGTGTTTCAAACGGCCGCCTTATCAGATTAGATAAGTCGGACCACCAGGAGGTGACAAAAATGTTCCGGTGGCTCTTCTTTTTCTACGGCTAAGAATCCGCTCTTAGCCTTTTTTATTTCACGTTTCCACGGCGCAGAAGAGCAGAAACGCTCGGTTTAACAGTGAAGCCTTTAATCCCTAGACAACCTAAGCACTTTGGTGGCTTGGAAATTTTACCATCTTAAAAAAATACCGACAAAATTACTCAAAAACTTTTATTGAAATTGTTAAAGAAAAGTTTCCGAAGAAGGCTTTAAAATATTTATTAAGGGTATCCCTGCTCCTAATTTGACATATTCTCAATAAAATATTAGCGAAACACGGCTTCAAAGATATTATTCAGNATCAGTCAGCTAATATATGTGCGAGGACGGCTCCTCGTAATTTATATTATTCATCTTACAAAACGCTATCATTATAACCGTATAATAAACCGTGAATTATTAACTCGTATAATACGAGTCGTTTATGTTTTATTAAATTATGTATATCCAAACTCCAAAATAAAAAAGGGTTTAATAAACCGTGTGATTATACCACTGTATAATAAAATCGTACAGAAATTTATAACGAACAGTTAATTTTTTTTATTTTTTCTGTTCGAAAACACAATTAATCTTAATAATCATTACATGGTTCAAATTAATTTAAAAACAAATGAACCACAAATTTCGAGATTTTTACTCGTTAATACAGGAATTTTGCAAAAAGTTTCGGCGATATTGGACATTTTCGGCAATATTGGCGCATTGGGCGTATAGGGGACAAAGACAAATTATTTCGTTCAGGAAATGAAGAACGCGTAGGCGACGGAAATGACGTCATATGACGAAGATTTTTCAATTTTATAAGAAGTTCACAATAGGTTCGATTGAAGTGAGTCACCAAATGCGTGAATTAAATACTCCACCAAACGCAATCAAATAAGAGATGAAAAAAGTAAATTTGAGTGATTTAATCCTGAAATGACATCATTCATGACGCCCACAAAGTTATTTGTAATATAATTTCGAAAAAAATCGGCGATTTTGGGCAGTTTTGAGATAATGGCACATTCGGCAATATTGGCACCGGAAATATTCCAGCTTAAAATCGTGAAATTGCGTAAGTTTTTTTCGGCGATGTTTGGCCGGCGATATCGGCCCCCCTGTAATTAATAGTTTCAAAAATTTATAAAAAATACGTTATTAGTACTTATGAACAAAATGGAGAATGGGAACTGCAAGAAACGGGATGCTGGAAACTTATGTGAAATATTCGTGCTGTCCTGAATTTATCTTGATACAACATATTATCTTGGTTTGTAATTACACACAAAAAACTAAAACAGATTCAATTTTTTTTTCCAATCAGTATGATTAATTTTACGTACACTTGCTTGTAGAATAGGTACCAATTATATACTTTTTATGGCTTTGATGATTTTCAGAATATACCAAATAGAAAGCGAACTTTTATGCAATTTCTTGCTAAAATATGAAATATAATTTTTTTGGTTTATTATCAAAAACTTTTTAGCGCGTGTTCGAATCCCACTAGTGTTGTCTGGGTGATTGTATTGGGTATAATAATAGGCAAGGGTGCTTGATATTTGGAGCGTCAAAGTTGACTGGTGCGTTATATCAGCCGATAAACTCCAGGCATTTAGGTGTGGCGTAGGATTTGACACTAGTGAGATTCGAATACATGCTAAAGGGAATCCCTTTAAGGGATCACCATCATTTTCAAGATCAAATTTGGTTTGAAAAAAGAATATGGGTTGTTTTCTGCTTTTAAGGAGGTGGTAGTCGCAAATAACGCGAAAAACGTGGTTTTATAATTGACTTTACGAGTTAATTAAAAAAAAGAATATCTTAATTTTGAGTCAATGATAACATTGAATAAAAAACTGTCGATTCAGTGTTAACAATCAATATCTATAATCATAGGATCCGCCGCAAACGGCGCTGGAAATTTGACAATCTGAAAATTTAAAAAGCTATCTCCTCTCTGGATTTTTTAGGTATCAACTTCATTTTATTTTCAAAATAACCAAAATAATAACGTTTGTAGGCTGTATGATCTGATACCCCTGAAATTTATATAAGGGTTGCTCGTAATTACGAAAAACTTTTTTTTTTCTCCTTCAAATTTGCACTTTTTCAAAACCTATCTCCTCTCTCAATTTTTGCTATAATATTTCAAAGTCATCAAACGCTAGTGGTCATCAAACGCTAGTGGTAAGCTGTATGATATGTTCTGTAAAAATCTATTTCTCAGTTTTTCTTGAGAGCGACCGGAATGAAATGTGAAAATTGAATATATATGACGGAAATATGTGAGACAAAATACTATTGATTTGTATCCTCAACAATATATCTTCAAGGTTAGGTGGACTCTGAAAATACCACCAATCCATTTCCAATTATCTATATAACTGTTACTGCAAGTTTCAGCAAAATTAAGGAGATTTTCTAATTCCTTCCTTATTTGCGACTACCACCCCCTTAAAATATAAACGATCAATGTAGTGCATTTTTATAATATAATACAAGCTGAAAAATAAGACTCGCATACGGTTAACCCCTTTAAGGGAGTGGGTGTCGCTGATTTGGGCCTTTTAGAAGACCATTTCACGCCAAACTAGGAAGGTGATATTCCGAAACATTTGTAATCTACAGATTCTGTAGTACAGAACCAATTTTCACGGTTAATTTCCAAACATACAGAAATATGATACAATCGCACCTACGCACACACACAAACATTTAATAAGCGTCCCCAAAAAACACTTATCTCCTCGGTCAATTTACATCATTTTTTGTGTCAAGGTGATCAACAACAATACACACATTTTCACATAAGCTTTTTTGAAATTTTGGCTTTCGCCGGCCAAAAAAGCCGAAAAACGAAATCAAAAAAATGAATTTAGAAGGCTCCCGTAAAAAGCTATCTCCTCCCACAATTTTTGATCATGACACTCCAGTTCATAGTTTTTATGGAAGCTGAAGAGTTGTTTAACAATCAATCACTACATTTTTTAGAATTTTTGGTTTGGCGTTGTTCGGGGCAATGTCAAATTTTCATTTTTATTTTGAATTTTTTACAAATTTTAAAACCAAAGAAATTGAAAATGACAAAAAATGCTTCAAAAAATTTTTTTTCGTAAATTCACAAAACTTTTAAGGATTTTGGTGCAATTTTTAACTCGGCAGCGTCAAAATTAAACAAATAAGCGCACTTTCAATTTAAATTATATTTGCAAGTTTTTGGTAAAATTAGTTTTTTGGCCGCCCAAAAAGCCAAATTTTGCAAAGTGCTCGTGGAGAGATGTTTTTATTGTTGTTGTCTAGGCTGACACAAAAAAACACAAAAAAGCATGTAAATTGACAGAGGAGAAAGTTTATTAGTGTTTCTTGGGGACGCTATTTTAAATGATTGTGTGTGTGCGTAGGTGCAATTGTTTCATATTTTTGTATGTTGGAAATTTACCGCGAAGGTTGGTTCTGCAGGTTACAAATGGTTCGGAATATCACCTTTACTAGTTTGGCATGAAATGGTCTTCTAAAAGGCCCAAATCAGCGACACTCACTCCCTTAAGTGTCCTTCAAGTGCCGTTTTCAACAAAAAACAAAAAATCATTATTGAACTTTTTGATTTCAAAAGTTTTCCGCGAATTCATTGGCCTTACATTAAAAGTTTTAAAAATTTCCTACTAAGAAATTCAGAGGTTTTTCATCAAAGCCCGCACAAAATAAGCTCAGAAATGGTTTTTGATCATTAATTGCGAATTGAAAATTGAAATTGTTGACAAATGTGACTACGTATTAAAGGTGGGGTGATTGATAAATCCTAAAATAATTCCTGTTAGAAACTCACGGAATACAATCGGTAGCGTGTCCACCAAACAATTTCGAAAATTCCAATATTTCGATCACGTGACAACCAAAAAAGAAATTTCCATAATTTTATTTCAATTTGATCTTTTATTTGCCCAAGAAGTTTCAGAACAATCCACCCAGTACTTCGATATCATATCGATCATTATGCCCGAGTAACTTAAATATTTTATTCCCATTCTTTTGAAAAGCAAATGAGAGATTTAAATTACTCGGGCATCATGATGGATATTAGACTATATGTCGATTGTAATGGTGGGCACGGTAACAATAGGCTTTTGAGAAAAAATGGCATTATATTTTGAGCTCGTGTTATTCAATTTCGTTTAAAATATTACAATTACAACAAACTAATTACTGCTAATTAACCGTTCGAGGACTGATCATAAACGTCCATTATATGGTCGGCTGTTTTTTCTCATAAACTTTTATTTATTAGGTTATAAGAGTGCCTAGGATAGGGTGAAAAATGCGATTTAGTTTTATTGCATATTTTCAAAATTGCCAAAAAAAGTAGCGGACAGGTGGTCAAATCGAGTTTGAAATTTTTGTTCAAATTTCAAACTTCATTCTTACAGCTGTCCCTAAGTTAAAAATTTTCATATGGACATTTCAGCCAATTTCTATGTCAGGCGCTTTATTTGGGTCTACTCTCATGGCAACATAGCTAAAAAACAGAGAAAAAAATTCGGAAAAAAGTTATTCGCATTCCCACCCTAGCCTGGCACTTATTATTTTACTGAATGTTCTTTAGTGCTAAAACGAAGACCCTTTACTTGATTTCTAAATATCGTTTTCCCTACTATTTTGTTTTCATTCTTGTCTTGCGCTGTATTTTATCTTCCAGCTGATGAATGTGAAAAGGTTAAGTTGCTATCACGTATAAAATTAAGTTTGAAATTTTCATAAAAAATTTTAAAAACTCTTTTATTTCAACTTTTTCATAAGATCACATTATGCATTTCCGTTTGTTATCATTGGTTGTGTTTTTATTGGTTATCGTAGATACAATTCCTCCGACGGCCTCTGCTGTTCCTTTACTTGGAATTTATATTTTATTTACTATGATTCTCAATTGTCTTTCTATTATGCTTACAGGAAAGTAACAAAATTGACCGAATTTATGGCCAGAATATAAAAATACATTAAGGGTATTGAAGGGGGCCTCGTACGGCTAAACCAATGAAAATAGAGCATTTCCAAAAACATACATTGAAAATATCTATCATTGAACTGGCAACTTAATTTATCACTTCACTACCACTCTAACCAACCATCTGGTTAACTGCGGTTAAAGACGAGTCAGTCGGCTTTTTAAAAAAACACGAGGATCCTAGAGCTTTTATCGGAAAGTTTTGAGGTTCGGACCGAATTTGGAAAGTTGTCTGAATTTCAGTCAATGAGAGCTTTTTTTATTTTTGCCTCAGGTCGGCAATCTGGTCGAGTGTGTCAAAAAACCACTAACACCACCAGATTGCCGACCCGGTTGGTTTGGAGTGATAAGTAACGACATTAAATATTAGCTACCATATATTTATATGGTATTCCGACAATGTGACTCACTGATCACCGCGGGGCAATACACCACGCGAACATAAAGTTTCGAGCGGACCTAGTTTCTCATTCAGAGAAAATTTTCGTTCGAGCAAGAGCGGTAAGGACACAATTACTTATTTTGATACCTTTTAATATTACCAAAAGTTACCTTTTAATATTACCAAAGCTATAATAAAGTATATTTTCGAGACACTGAGATACGTGCCTAGGTCGCCTGACCAAGCTGTAAGGACAGCATAATCCTCCCACTCTTTAATATTCTTATTTAGGTTATTTCTTCGAGGCATATTAAAAGACCAGAACCAACTTTGGGCCAGATTTGTCGATCAGCGTTACCGTGCCTAACAACCGTGATTCCTGGAGCTCCTGGTGTGACTGGAACCCCAAGGACACGAGCTGTCGGCCTGTACCGTGTGCATCTACCCACTGTCATTCTCGCTCTGTAAAATAAATACCGTATACCTTATCAGCTGTCCTGACCCGACTCATGTTCTAACTTGCAATACTCTTGAACGCAGGTTAAACGCACGGAATTAGTGCCATTATTTGCGTGGTGTCTGTAGAAGTGTAAGAAACGAGCCTTCGTTTTCGTTTAAGCCTGGGGCGCTTGCCCAACCATCCCCGTTCCTACGGGTGCTATTGATTTCTTAATCCCCTTCTCCGTACTCTTGTACTGGACAAAATTCGAAGAAATAACCGTTATCTTTTGCAATATTTTATAAAATTCAAAAAAGGGGAATTAATTAAGATTCGTTTATAAAATGTCAAACGATTATGATCCTTTTTCCATTCCGGAAGCTCATGATCAGCCTTTAGGCATTCGTAGCGCTAGACGCGACGGTCTCATTAAGTATGACAGCAATCTTGTAGCTCCAGGGGACCATAACGAGGTACAAGGACACCATTCGAACATCGAAGATGGTGTAAATAACCGTCTTTTCAAATATAAAGTTGAGATAAACGGATATAAGTGGACGGAACTTCCATATTTGTGGCGGTCAAATAAAGTAAAATGTCTTCCACAAGACGACCCAACTTTCGGCCAGCCAGAAAACATTTCACAATTTTTAAAATTCCAAGAAGATGGCAGATACCTTCCAACGGACATTTTCGATATCACCGCATCTGAAAAAAACTACTCAGTCGCAGAAAATAAAAGTATCCTGGAGAACCAGTTAATTCATGGTAACAAAATCTCAGATACTAAGTTTTTTGTATTAAGTTCTACTGAAAATCCAAATGAGAAACCTTTAGTCACAAGCGAGCGTTTTATAAAATTTTTTGGGGGTACTTGTCCTCACATCAACTCGCTTGATGAATTTTTTAACCCAAAGGAGGTTAAGGACCGTCGGGCGTTGCTTCAACATGCTTCAAAAATTTTGAGCCAGGCCCTATGTGACCAGGTTGGGGTTCAATTCAACACCGGCCTACTTGTTAACTGGGCGAGCCTAAACGCACAAAATATGGAAAACAAAGATTGTTATAAAGAAGAACCCTGTCTTTTGAGACTATTTGGGGTTATAAAAAGTTCGATGGATCTTCCAGGTTTCGGTATAAAAAAGCAGAGCGTTATTACACACTTACGTTTAGCTTTACACCCATTTTTTACTAAATGGGATCGTACAAATTTGTCCGAAATAGAGGGAGAAGGCGCATATTTTATGGGAAAGGATAATTACTCTCCCGTGATAAATTTTTTACTATTTTGTATAGTTAATGCACGTGAAAAAGTTTCCATGGTTGAAGATATTTTCGAAGATGTAGCCAAAAAATGTGCTAAAACCCGAGAATCTCTCACTTTAGGCGATTTTTTGTCGGAGAAAAAATTGATCCACCGCCGTTTAAACTGTAAAAATAAGATAAATAAGGATCTTATGATTAATACGTGGGAACACGCCTGGTCGAACGACCCGGAAAATGTCGCCCAAAAATATGCCGACTATTTACGTTTAATTACAAATAAGCGTGAAGAACGTTTAAAAAAGGCCAAAACTGAAAATCTGAGAGCTCTAGATACACCCAATCCATCTGAGGATGATGAGCTTATTTTTGTTTTAATGGACGATTCTACCGGTGAGATAACGGAGGAAAATTTTAACCGTTTCCACGATAGAGGCCGATCAGGTAAACCATTTGAAGGTAAAATTGCTGGTCCAATCAGGCGCTCGAACGAATTCGACCGATCTCGTTTTAAGAAAAAGTTCGGTGACAATTTTACTGCTAGAAAACCATATGGGGACAAAGAAAATAAACCCCAAAATGGTCAAAAAAGAAACGATTACCAGAAAAAAGAACCGTTTAACGGTCCTAGAAGAGACGCAACTTACAGCAAATCTTTCGAACAGATCAGAAATAAAGCAAGAAACTTCAAAGCCTTACAGAGTAAAAAGGGCCCAAGAAACCCTTTATACGGCCGGCTATACACGCAAGAACAATTCGAAGGCGCTGTTGAGTGTCTTTTCCAGTGTATTGATCTCCACGATGAAACTGGGGACGAAGTCATAGCTGTCATGGAAGATACTGAAGATTCTGCTCAAGCTGCTGACGTTTCAGGTAATCTAAAGAGTAATTTAATTAAAAAAGTAGAAATCTATGATCGTTTCGAAATTACTAAAATTAATTTTCAGAAAACACTGAAAATGCCCTTCGATCAGATCTATACAGCTACCGCCAATGGGACCCATAATACAACCGAACGAGAAAATTTGAGAACTTTAACTGTCAGTTCAATGATCAATTTAACTGATGAAAATTTTTTAACTCTAGGTGAAAAAGTCCTTTGCTGCGGTATCAAAATAAATTTCACAAATTCACAAAAAGGTGATTCTGATTTTTCTCTAAACTTGATCTTAGACAGTGGTGCGTCCAGTAGTCTCATACATTTTAACGCCCTGAAATACATGAAAAATGTTAAACGCAGGGATTGTGTAGTAAAAGCAGGAAAAGGCGCATCTGGTATAAAAATAGACCTACTCCAATTTCGAGTTAGTTTTGATATAAAGTGTGAAGATTATACACTTTCTGTTTTTGACGCAGTAGTCTGTAAAGGGGGTTCTGAATTTCAAATGCTGTTCGGTGCAAGAGATTTAATACGCAATAAATGGAAATGTGATTGTGAGGACCCAGAAAATCCAAAAATTTTTCTTCACGGTAAACAAGTTAAACTTATCGAAAATATTGAATTTGACGATTTAGCTCTACGTTTTATAAATAATTTGCCGAAATTAGTAAGTTGTAACTATGTCCTACAAAATTCCAAAGAAATAAGGGTCCCGCGCGAAGTTTCCCCTGACAAAAGTTCGTTTTTCTCAAATATGAAAAATGACACTAAAAAATTAAATTGGTTAACCAATCCTGACTCGGAATATTCGTTTTGGAATGATATTGAAAAACTTCGAGTTGAGTTAAAAAATAGTAATACTGTTCAAGACTGCGAGGTAGATCCTAAAGGTGAATTAAGAAAATTAAACAGACCCTGCGACCAGGGTATAATTGAACAAGTTTGGGACCTTTTAAATCATTATAAACACCCACTTTTCGATGGTGATACGGGTTGTATTGAAGATGATAGATACGTTGTTAGGGGGAAAATTGAAGGGAAATTAAGTAGCACAAAAGCTGTAAATTATATTCATAAAATGCCCGAAGACGTAAAAAACGCAATTATCTCTCAAATGAATAAGGAGATAGCAAACGGGGTCCTAGTCAGATTGCCGAGGGATATGCAACCTAAAAATATAATAAGTTGTTTCGCAATCGGGAAAAAAGATGGCAAAAGTGGTGAGGTAGTTTTAAACGCACAATCGTGCAGAATTGTGGTTGATTGTAGTCGCACAATAAATGAATTCACTAGTTTTAAAGCCACGCAATCTGACGGGATTGCCGAAACGGTAAACATAGCCGCTTTACACTCTAAGGGGGGTTATATAGCTGTTATGGACATTTCCCAAATGTTCTTTTGTTTTAAGCTAGAAAAGGACCTATGGCCATATTTTTGTCTAGAACACCCAGAGTATGGGATTTTTTCATACCGTCGTTGCCCTATGGGTTGGGCAGTTAGCCCTCAAACAGTTAGGGGCTATATGATGCAGATTTTATATAAATTTCGAAATAATCTTAGACGTTACCTTGATGACATCATAATTTTTTCCACAAATCGTAAAGAGTTTTTCGAACTTTTGAATGGAGTATTTTCGACACTCAGCACCCTCGGGTTCAGATTGAAAGGCTCTAAAGTAAAAATTTTAGGAACTAGTTTAAATTTGCTCGGTAAAGAGATAGTAAATGGGTCTATTAGAGCAAATCCGCATATTATTTCGAACCTTAGAGGGATGACATGTGAAAATATGACTACAAAGCGCATGTTAAAAAGATTTTTAGGTACGTGTACCTATATTGGGGACCACATCAGATATAGATCTGAAATATTACATAAGCTCCGCACAGAATCAATAGGCCAAAATGGGGCTCTGATTAAGTGGTCAAGTGAATTAAAATGTGAACTTGAAAAGGCATTTATATCCGGTGGACCCCGAAAAAGAGGTTTTCGCGGTTTTTGATTCAAGCTATTTGGCGATTCTGCCGGTTTTTCTATCAAAAAATACCCAAATAATGAAAAGCGTTTTATAAAATTTTCAAATAATAAATTCAGACCGAGCAGTTGTTACCTTGAATTTAGCGGCATTCTGGCCGGTATGTTAGGTGCTCAGGTTGAATTGGAACGTTGTAATAAAAAAATTATTATTACCACAGATAGCAAAAGTGTAGCTGATTTGTTCAACCGTATGAGAAATGATATGGTCCCGAGTACAGACCGAAAAATAAATGAAATTTTTAGTAAACTCTGTAATTTTAATTATGAAATTCAATACGCTTCATGCTCGAGTCCTGCCATAGAATTCGCAGACTATATTAGCCGAACTCCGGCTGCATCTATCCCATGTAATGGGTGCTCAATCTGCGACGCAGTTGAGTCAAAAGATAAATTTTTTCATCATATCCGGACTATTTCGAGTCAAATCGGTTTATACAAATTTGAAACAGAATTGATGCCCACCATGACATATGAAAATTTTGAAAGATTACAGTTACCGGTAACCACTGCCGGTCTTAATCAAGAACTGACACATCCCTTTAGCGATAGGGGGTGGCAAAATTCTCTGGTAGCAAAACCAGATTTGGTTCATTTATCAAAAGATCATGACTCTATGCTTATGGCGCTTCGTATAGGCCGAAAATTAATCGATGAAAAACTAACCTTGAATGATATCTTAGAAGATTTTGCTCTGCTAGACGTCTGGCAAAATACGGATTCAAATCTTCGAAAGGCAAAAGTGTGTATAAGGGATGGTAGAGATCCTCCCAATAAACTTGAGTCCGTGAGAACCCTGGTTCTGAAAAAAGATTGCAGGTTGAAAGACGGTGTTTTAGTTAGGGACATCCGTTCCGAGGTACATAACGTGTTAACAAAAATCATCATCCCCGAAAAGTTTAATACACAAATAGTTTTCGCAGCTCATAATTCTCATGGGCATGGTGCTATTAGTAAACTGGAAAAAATTATAGACAGGTTATTTATTTGTAAAGGTTACAAAGATCAAGTCAGAATTTTTGTCTCGAAATGTAAAGGCTGTGTGGCTTTAAAATGTACCCAAAAAGTTGCTAGACCAATGAAAAATTTTGACAAAGAAACCCTAGCGGTCAAAAGAGTTGGTCAAAGAATCCTGGCGGATGAAATGACGAGAACTTTACCTATTGCAGCGGCTGAGGGTAGACTAACAAGGTCTAACCAACCAGACAATTGCAACGTTAAAATTTTCTTCGCTACTGAACTTTTGAGTAGATATTCTTGCGCGTTTCTCATCTCCGGAAATCTGAATTCAGAAAAACTGAAAAAATTAATTTATGAGGTAAGAGCAAGACTAGCTACTACTGAGAATGATGATAGCTCGATTACTATCAGAATGGACGGCGCAAGCTACCATCAAAAGTTAGTCGAGGACCAGGATTTGTTAAAAGACAAAATTAAAATAGAATTACGTCAAAAACAGACTTGTAGTCACAACGACCTGGCCCCTTTAGATTCGCGAATGGGAAAATTTTCGAACATTTTAATCCCAGAGTTCATGCGTCCAAATATTACCAAAGAAAGAGCTATAAATAATGCAATTCGCATTTATAATCAGACAATAGGCCCAGAAGGCTACAGACCTACTGAACTTTTCCACGGTCGATTAATGGATACGGGGGAATTTTTTAAAGTACCTATTAAAAAATTAATCAACCTTACCTTAAAACTTAGGGAGGTTAACAGAGCTTCTCAAGAGAAAAAACGCAACGAAAGATACAAATTGCGGCCCATAAACTTCATACCCCATAGAAAAGGCATGAATTATATAAATAGGGTTAGAATGCCTTTGAAAGAAGGTGATTTCATAATGGTTGACGAAAGATCGAACCAGAAAAATAATTTTCGCCCATATTATGTAATAAAAAGTTCAGAAGGTTTCCTAGGGGGAATTAATTGGGACGAAGGTCTTGTCAGTACTGTCAAGGTGGGCTCACAATCTAATAAAGTTTATACTTGGGACATGAGCTGGATCAAGGAGGTAGTAGGGGGCTCCGAGTCAAATGAGGAAAATTTAGACAAAGTAATGACCGATAAGTTTAATCTAACCATTCTATTATTAATGAGAGAAGACTCGAGAAATTTTGACGTTAACCTGTACCGCCCAGATGCTATCAATAACCTGTCCTTTTAACTTTTCACAGGAAATTTTGATATAAAATACCTGTTTTTGATTCACCATTTTTATTTTCTCGATACGATCCTCGATTTCGCTGATTCGAGCACTAGTCAACCTACGTGGCAGAGATCATATTCAATCTAAAAATTTTTTCTAAATATATGATTTTCGAAATTATTGTGTTAAAATATTCGGGCATTTTACACTCTATAGCCTAAGATCTACCATACTCTCACGTATGATCTAGAGAAAACTAATCACGTGTTAATATTTGTCAAAGAGAAAATTCGTAAATTTTTTGAGTTCAATGTTCCCAAGCAGAGTTTTATTTTAAATTTTATGCCACGTGATTCATGAGTTATTCACTGTGAGTGAAATTTATCTAACAGATTTTGACGCAAAAAATTAAATTTTCAATTAACAGACTCAGATCTGTAAAACAAACATTAAAACGAAAAACATTCTAGAGAATCGCTTCGAGATTTCTGGATTATAAATGACTATAAAATTTTTTTTGCGTAAATACTTCCGTATAAATACCCTTTTATTTTTACAACGAAAAACAAATCTTAAAATTCGATTATGAAAGAAACCATTTTCTAGAAAGTTTATAGTTAATTTCTCCTGTTAAAAAAGGACCCGATTTTTTTCGACGAATTTAAGATTTTCAAAATAATTCTGTAAATCCGTAAATCAAGAAAACGTTAAATAAAATTCAATTCTTTTTTAGAAATGGATAAAAATTGGCCGTTCACCAGATTCAGCGATAGAATTTGGAATAACGAAAATGAGGTAAGATTTCATCGTGTTATATAAAATATGGACCTAGTATTTTCTCTCATACGATTTAAGATAAATAATTAAATAGCCATTAATTCTGATGAAATATCAATTGAAAATTAGATATTCTAGAGTTTTAAAAGTTTTCTTCTTTTCAAAAAATAAAATAAGATCTACGTCTTAAAAACCACTATATCAGACTAATATTTTACATTTTAGATGATCAGACGCTTGTGTACACACGCCCAATCTGTAGGTGGGAAATATCCTCTTTGAGAATACGACTAGTTGGTACAAACGTAGTTTATAAAAGTGAATAAATATTTGATAAATTATAAATAATTTTTATTGACTTAATTGAAAAGAATTATTAGTTTTGCTAAACGAATTATATATCAATTCCTCAGATTTATTGGGGGGGAAAACATAAACGAGAGTTAAAAATGAATAAATTTGGTTATAAAAAATATTTTTATTGACTAATTCGAAATTATCTCATTTTTGCTAAAATTAAATTTAATATAATAATTCTGAGATATTAGATAATCAAGGTTAAAAATGTATTAAATCTTTATAAAAATGATTTTCTTATTGACATAATCAATAATTAATTCAATTTTGATAAACTAAATAAATAAATATTCTGATATAGTTGACAATCGGAGTTATTTGAAACTTAATTTTCAACTAAGTTCGTCTTTCGCCTAACGAGCAACCCATTCTTATCAGTTCACCCGGGAATAAATAACCAGAAACGCTCAAACGTCGAATGATAATGCATGTAAACCAGGCTATGTTCACGCAGGTAGTCATCTCTGTTGAATTGTATTTTATTTTTCTGTCTGTTTCCCGTTTTTCCTGAAACCGAACGCGTCTGGATCATCTAAAATGTAAAATCTTAGTCTTGATTATAGTGGTTTTTTAAGAAGTAGATCTATTGTAACCTTTACAAATAAAATAACTCTATCTATAATTTTCTCCAGTTTACTAATAGCACCATGCCATCGAGATTATGAAGCTGCGAAAACTATTTGTGTATTAAACTTTTCGGGGGTGATGATTTTTGTTAATCACGTTATGTACCTCGGAACGGATGTCCTAACTACCACGCGTCTTTCAACCTGCATCTTTTTTTCAGAACAGGGTTCTCACGGACTCAAGTTTATTGGGAGGATCTCTACCATCCTTATACACACTTTTGCCTTTCGAAGATTTGAATCCGTATTTGCCAGACGTCTAGCAAGCAAAATCTTCTAAGATTATCATCAAGTTAGTTTTCATCAATTAATTTCTCGGCCTATACGAAGCGCCATAAGCATAGAGTCATGATCTTTTGATAAATGAACCAATTCTGGTTTTGCTACCAGAGATTTTGCCACCCCTATCGCTAAAGGGATGTGTCAGTTCTTGATAAGACGGCAGTGGTTTACCGGTAACTGTAATCTTTTCAAAATTTTCATATGTCATGGTTGGGCATCAATTCTGTTTCAAATTTGTATAAACGATTTGACTCGAAATAGTCGCCGGATATGATGAAAAAATTTATCTTTTGACTCAACTGCGTCGCAGATTGAGCACCATTACATGGATAGATGCAGCGGAGTTCCGGCTAATTAGTCTGCGAATCTATGGCAGGACTCGAGCATGAAGCGTATTGATTTCATTATTAAATTACAGAGTTTACTAAAAATTTCATTTATTTTTTCGGTCTGTACTCGGGACACATATCATTTCTCATACGTTGAACAAATCAGCTACACTTTTTGCTATCTGTGGTAATAATAATTTTTTTATTACAACGTTCCAATTCAAACCTGAGCACCCTAACATACCGCCAGAATGCCGCTAAATTCAAGGTAAAAACTGCTCGTCTGAATTATTATTTGAATCACTTCTCCGTCGTGAGAAAATTTTATAAAACGCTTTTCATTATTTGGGTATTTTTGATAGAAAAACCCGGCAGAAGCCAAATAGCTTGAATCAAAAACCGCGAAAATCTCTTTTTCGGGTCCACCGGATATAAATGCTAAAGCGGTCCATAAGGGTGTGCACCTTTCAAGTTCACATTTAATTCACTTGACCACTTAATCAAGACCCATTTTGGCCTATTGTTCTGTCGGAGCTTATGTAATATTTCAGACTATATCTATGTGGTCCCCAAATATAGGTACACGTACCTAAAAATCTTTTAACATGCGCTTTGTAGTCATATTTCACATGTCATCCCTCTAAGGTTCGAAATAATATGCGGATTTGCTCAAATAGACCCATTTACTATCTCTTTACGCGCAAATTTAAACTAGTTCCTAAATTTTTACTTTAGAGCCTTTCAAATCTGACCCGAGGTGCTGAGTGTGTCGAAAAATACTCCATTCAAAGTTCGAAAAACTCTTACGATTTGTGTAAAAATTATGATGTCATCAAGGTAACGTCTAAGATTATTTCGAATTTAATATAAAAATCTGCATCATATAGCCCCTAACTGTTTGAGGCTAACTGCCCAACCCATAGGGCACGACGGTATGAAAAAATCCCATACTCTGGGTGTCTAGACAAAAAATATGGCCATAGGTCCTTTTCTAGCTTAAACACAAAGAACATTTGGGAAATGTTCCATAACAGCTATATACCCCCTTAAGTGTAAAGCGGCTTATGTTTACCGTTTCGCAATCCCGTCAGATTGCGTGCTTTAAAACTATGAATTCATTTATTGTGCGACTACCAATCAACCACAATTCTGCACGATTGTGCGTTTAAAACTACCTCACCACTTTTGCCATCTTTTTCCCGATTGCGAAACAACTTATCTATATTTTAGGTTGCATATCCCTCGGCAATCTGACTAGGACCCGTTTGCTTATCCCTTATTCATTTTGAGAGATAATTGCGTTTTTTACGTCTTCGGGCATTTTATGAATAATAATTTACAGCTTTTTGTGCTACTTACATTCCCTTCAATTTTCCCTAACAACTATCTATCATCTCATACAACCCGTATCACCATCGAAAAGTGTGTTTATAATGATTTAAAAAGTCCCAAACTGTTCAATTATACCTGGTCGCAGGGTCTGTTTAATTTCTTATTCACCTTTAGGATCTACCTCGCAGTCTTGAACAGTATTGCTATTTTTTAACTCAACCCGAAGTTTTTCAATATCATTCCAAAACGAAATTTCGAGTCAGATTGGTTAACCATTTAATTTTTTAGTGTCATTTTTCCATATTTGAGAAAAACGAACTTTGTCAGGGGAAACTTCGCGCGGAGACCCTTATTTCTTTGGAATTTTGTAGGACATAGTTACAACTTACTAATTTCGGCAAATTATTTATAAAACGTAGAGCACAATCGTCAAATTCAATATTTCCGATAAGTTAAACTTGTTTAACCGTGAAGAAAATTTTTGGAATTTTCTGGGTCCTCACAACAACATTTCCATTTTATTGGCGTATTAATTCTCTTGCACCGAATACATTTGAAATTCAGAACCCCCTTACAGACTACTGCGTCAAAACAAGAGTGTATAATCTTCACACTTTATATCAAAACTAACTCGAAATTGGAGTAGGTCTATTTTTATACCAGATGCGCCTTTTCCTGTTTTACTACACAATCCCTGCGTTTAACATTTTCATGTATTTCAGGGCGTTAAAATGTATGAGACTACTGGACGCACCACTGTCTAAGATCAAATTTAGAGAAAAATCAGAATACCTTTTTGTGAATTTGTGAAATTTATTTGATACCGCAGCAAAGGACTTTTTTCACCTAGATTAAAAATTTCATCAGTTAAATGATCATTGAACTGACAGTTAAAGTTCTCAATTTTCTCGTTCGGTTGTATTATGGGTCCCATTGGCGTAGCTGTATAAATCTGACGAAGGCATTTTCAGTGTTTTCTGAAAAATTAATTTTTGTAATTTCGAAACGATCATAGATTTCCTACTTTTTAATTAAATACTCTTTAGATTACCTGAAACGTCAGCAGCTTGAGCAGAATCTTCAGCATCTTCCATGACATCTATGACTCGTCCCAGTTTCATCGTGGAGATCAATACACTGGAAAAGACACTCAACAGCGCTTCGAATTGTTCTTGCGTGTATAGCCGGCCGTAATAAGGGTTTCTGGCCCTTTTACTCTGTAAGCTTTGAAGTTTCTTGCTTTATTTCTGATCTGTCGAAAGATTTGCTGTAAGTTGCGTCTCTTCTAGGACCGTTAAACGGTTCTTTTTTTCTGGTAATCGTTTCTTTTTGACCTGTTTGGGGTTTATTTTCCTTGTTGTCCCAGCATAATGTTTCCTAGCAGCTGAAAATTCAACCGAACTTTTCTTAAAACGAGATCGGTGCGAATTCGTTCCGAAGCGCGCTGATGGACCAGCATTTTACACTTCAAATGGTTACCTGATGGCCTCTATCGTGGGAAACGGGTTAAAATTTTCCTACCTTTCCTCACCGTAGAATCGTCCCATTAAAACACAAATAAGCCCAATTCTCCTCAGGATGGATTCGGCTGTGTATTAAGAGCTCTCAGATTTTCGTTTTGGCCTTTTAAACGTTCTTGCACGCTTTATTGTAATTAACGTTAAATATAGTCGGCATATTTTTGGGCGACATTTCCGGGTCGTTCGGACGAGGCGTGTTCCACCGTTTAATCATGAAATCCCTATTGATGCTTATTTTACAGTTTTAAGCGGCTGATCAATTTTTTCTCCGACAAAAATCGGCCTAAAGTGAGAGATTCTCGAGTACTTTTAGACATTTTTTGGCTACACTTTCGAAAATACCTTCAACCAGTGAAACTTTTTCACGTGCACTTAACTAACAACAATATGTCTACAAAATTTACACCGGGAGAGTAATTATCCTTTCCCATAAAATATGCCCGTCTCCACTCTAATTTCGGACAATTTAGTTACGATCCCATAGTAAAACTGACGGTGTTAAAAGCTAAACGTTAAGTGTGTAATAACGGCTCTGCTCTTTTATACCCTGCAACCTGGAAGATCCATCGAACTTTTATAAACCCAAATGCTCAAAAGACAGGGTTTTTCTTATATAACCATCTTTGTTTTCCCTTCTTTTGTGCGTTAGGGCTCGCCCAGTTAACAAGTAGGCGGTGTTGAATTGAACCACAACTGGTCACATAGGGCTGCTCAAAATCTTTTGCAAAGCATGTCGACAGCAAACGCCCGACACGGTCTTAACCTCCTTGGGTTAAAAATTCTCAGCGAGTTGGATGTGAGGGACAAGTACCCCCAAAAATTTTATAAAACGCATCGCTTCGTGGCTACAAGCTTTCTCATTTGCGATTTTAGTTAGAACTTAATACAAAAACTTAGTATCTGAGATTTTGTTTACCATGAAATTAACTGTTCTCCAGGTACTTTATTTTCTCGACTCGATAGTTTTTTTCAGATGCGGTGATGATGCGAAATGTCCTTGGAGGTATCTGCCATCTTCCTTGAATTTTAAAATTTGTGAATGTGTTTCTGGCTGGCGAACTTGGTTCTACTTGTGGAAGAATTTTACTTTATATTGCGCCAGCAATATGGACTGTCCGCTACATCCGTTTATACTCTATCAACTTACTATTGACAAAGACGGTTAATTACACATCTCGATGTTCGAATGCGTGTCCTAGTACCTCGTTAATGGTCCCTGGAGCGTACAAGATTGCTGTCATACTACATGGACCGTCGCTTAGCGCACGACAGCCTAAGAGGTATCAATGAGCTTCCGGCGAATGGAAAAAGGCTCATAATCGTTTGACATTATAAACCGAATCTTAATTAATTCCCCTTTTTTGAACATCTTTTCAAAATATTGGCAAAAGATAACGGTTTATTTCTTCGAATTTTGCTCCAGTACAGGTACGGAAGAAGGGGATAAGAAAATATGCAGACCGTGGGAACGGGGGATGGTTGGGCAAGCGCCCCAGGCTAAACGAAACGAAAGCTCGTTTCTTACCTTCTAGCGACACCCGCAAAATGGCACTAATTCCGCGTGCGTTTAACCTGCGTTCGACTGTAATGCAAGTTAGAAAAACAATGAGTCGGGTCAGGACAGCTGATAAGTATACGGTATTTATGTTTACAGAGCGAGAATGCAGCTGGGTAGATGCACACGGTACAGGCCGACAGCTCTGTCCTTGGGTTCCAGTCACACCAGGAGCTCCAGGATCACGGTTGTTAGGCCGGTAACGCTGATTCGACAATTGCCCAAGTTGGTTACTGCTTAACTATGCCTCGAAAGAAATAACCTTATAGACGAATATTAAAGAGTGGGAGCGATTATGCTGTTCCCTTTACGCTTGGTCAGGCGACCGCTAGGCACGTATCTCAGTGTTTCGAAAAATTATCTTTATTATAGCTTTAGGTAATATTAATAAGGTAACTTTTGTGTAATATTAAAGGTATCAAATAAGTAAAATTGTGTCGCTTACCGCTCTTGCTCGACGAAAATTCTTCTTCTGAAGAGAAAACTAGGGTCCGCTCGACTTATATGTTCGCGTGAGTGTATTGCCCGCGGTGATCAGGTGGTCACATGTCGGAAATACATATAAAATATAATGGGTAGCTAATATTTAATGCGTTACTTATCACTCCAAACACAACCGGGTCGGCAATCTTGGTTGGTGTTAGTGGTTTTTTGACACACGTCGACCAAGATGCCGACACTGAGGCAAAAATAAAAAAGCTCTCATTGACTGAAATTCAGACAACTTTTCCCAAATTCGTCCGAACCTCAAAACTTTTCCGATAAAAGCTCTAGGATCCTCGTGTTTTTTTAAAAAGCCGACTGACTCGTCTTTAACCGCAGTTAACCAGATGGTTGGTTAGAGTGGTTAGTGAAGTGATAAATTAAGTTGCCAGTTCAATGATAGATATTTTCAATGTATTTTTTGGAAAATGCTCTATTTTCATTGGTTTAGCGTACGAGGCCGCCCCTTCAAATACCCTTAATGTATTTTTATATTCTGGGCCATAAATTCGGTCAATTTTGTTACCTTTCCTGTAAGCATAATACGAAAGACAATTGAGAATCATAAGTAACATAAAATTAAATTCCACAGTAAAGGAACAGCAGAGGCCGTCGGAGGAAATTGGTATCTACGATAACCAATAAAAACAACAACCAATGATAAAAACGGAATGCATAACATGTGATCTTATGAAAAAGTTGAAAATAAAAGATTTTTAAAATTTTTTATGAAAATTTCAAAACTTAATTTTATACGTGGATAGCAACTTAACCTTTTTCAACATTCATCAGCTGGAAGATAAAATAGCAGCGCAAGACAAGAATGAAAACAAATAGTAGGGAAAACGAATATTTAGAAATCAAAGTAAAGCGGTCTTCGTTTAGCAACTAAAGAACATTCACGTAAAATAATAAGTGCCAGCTAGGGTGGGGAATGCGAAAACTTTTTTTCCGAATTTTTTTCTCTGTTTTTAGCTATGGTTGCCATGAGGTAGACCCAAATAAAGCGCCTGACATAGAAATTGGCTGAAATGTCCATATGAAAATTGTTTAACTTAGGGACAGCTGTAAGAATGAAGTTTTGAAATTTGAACAAAATTTCAAACTCGATTTGACCACCTGTTCCGCTACTTTTTTTGGCAATTTTGAAAAATAATGCAATAAAAGCTAAATCTGCATGTTTTCACCCTATTCCTAGGCACTCTTATACTAATAAATAAAAAGTTTATGAAGAAAAAACAGCCGACCATATAATGGACGTTTATGACAGTCCTCGAACGGTTAATTAGCATGTAATTAGTTTTTGTAATTGTAATATTTTAAACGAAATTGAATAACACGAAAGCCAAATATATGCCATTTTCTCAAAAGCTATTGTTACCGTGCCCACCATTACAATCGACATATAGTCTAATATCCATCATGATTGCCCGAGTATTTAAATCTCTCATTTGCTTTTCAAACAAGAATAGGGAATAAAATAATTTAAGTTCACTCGGGCAATAATGGATCGATATGATATCGAAGTACTGGGTGGATTGTTCTGAAAAACTTCTTGGGCAAATAAACAGATCAAATTGAAATAAAATTATGTGAAATTTCTTTTTTGGTTGTCACGTGGATCGAAATATTGGAATTTCGAAATTGTTTGGGTGGACACGCTACCGATTGTATTCCGTGAGTTTCCTAACAGGAATTATTTAGGGATTTATCAATCACCCGTCACCTTTAATACGTGTCACATTTGTCCAAAAAACCTAATTTAATTTTCAATTCGCTTAACTGATCAAAAACCAATTTCTGAGCTTATTTTGTGCGGGCTTTGGAATGAAAAACCTCTGAATTTCTTAGTAGGGAAATTTTTTAAAACTTTTAATGTAAGGCCAATGAATTCGCGAAAACTTTTGAAAACATCACAAAAGTTCAAAATAATGATTTTTTGTTTTTTGTTGAAAACGGCACTTGAAGGAACACTTAAGGGAGTGAGGATGGGTCGCTGATTTGGGCCTTTGTAGAAGACCATTTTCATGGGCCAAACTAAGTAAAGGTGATATTCCGAAGCCATTTGGTAACGCTGGCAGAACCAACCTTCGCGTAAATTTCCAAGCATACAAAACATAGAAACAATTGCACTACGCACACCACACAATCATTTAAAATAGCGTCCCCAAAACACTAATAAATTTCTCCTCTGTCAATCTTACATGGCTTTTTTGTGGTTTTTTTGTCGTCAGCCTAGACACAACAATAAAAACATCTCTCCACGAAGCACTTTGCAAAATTTGGCTTTTTGGGCGGCCAAAATAATTTTACCAAAACTGCAAATCATATTTAAAATTGAAAGTGCGCTTAATTTGTTTAATTTTGACGCCTGCCGAGTTAAAAATTGCACCAACAAATCTCCTTAAAAGTTTTGTTGAAAAATTTACGAAAAAAAATTTTTTGAAAGCATTTTGTCAATTTTCAATTTCTTTGGTTTTAAAATTTGTAAAAAATTCAAAATAAATGAAAATTTGAGCATTGCAGCCCGAACAACGCCAAACCAAAAAATTCTAAAAATGTAGTGCATTGATTGTTAAACAACTCTTCAGCTTCCATAAAAACTATGAACTGGAGTGTCAATGAATCAAAAAATTGTGGGAGGAGATAGCTTTTTTTACGGGAGCCCTTCTAAATTCATTTTTTTGCAATTTCGTTTTTCGGCTTTTTTGGCCGGCGAAGCCAAAATTTCGAAAAAAAGCTTAATGTGAAAATGTGTGTATATGGTTGTTGATCACCTTTGAAGCACACAAAAATTGGGGTGATGTAAATTGGAACGCGAGGAGATAAGTTGTTTTTTGGGACTCGGCCTTATTAAATGTTTGTGTGTGTGCGTAGGTGCGATTGTATCATAATTTCTGTATGTTGGAAATTACCGTGAAAATTGGTTCTGTAACGTACAGCAATCTGTAGATTACAAATGGTTTCGAATATCACCTTCCTAGTTTGGCGTGAAATGGTCTTCTAAAAGGCCCAAATCAGCGACACCCACTCCCTTAAAGGGGTTAACCGGTAGCCGAGTCTTATTTTCAGCTTGTATTATATTATAAAATGCACTACATTGGATCGTTTATATTTTAAGGGGTGGTACGTCGCAAATAAAGGAAGGAATTAGAAAAATCTCCTAATTTTGCTGAAACTTGCAGTAACAGTTATATAGATAATTGGAAATGGATTGGTGGTATTTTCAGAGTCCCACCTAACCTTGAAGATAATATTGTTGAGGATAGCAAATCAATAGTATTTTGTCTCACATATTTCCGTATATATATTCAATTTTCACATTTCATTCCGGTCGCTCTCCAAGAAAAACTGAGAAATAGATTTTACAGAACATAATCATACAGCTTACCACTAGCGTTTGATGACCACTAGCGTTTGATGACTTTGAATATTATAGCAAAAATTGAGAGAGGAGATAGGTTTTGAAAAAGTGCAAATTTGAAGGAGAAAAAAAAAAGTTTTCGTAATTACGAGCAACCCTATATAAATTTCAGGGTATCAGATCATAGCAGCCTACAACGTTATTATTTTGGTTAATTTTGAAAATAAATGAAGTTGATACCGTAAAAAATCCGCAGAGAGGAGAATAGCTTTTTAAATTTTCAGATTGTCAAATTTCCAGCGACCGTTTGGCGGCGGATCCTATGATTATAGAATATTGGATTGTTAACACTGAAATCGACAGTTTTTTATTCAATGTTATCATTTGACTCCAAAATTAAGATATTCTTTTTTTTAATTACTCGTAAAGGTCAATTATAAACACGTTTTTCGCGTTATTTGCGACTGACCACCTCCTTAAAAGCAGAAAACAACCGCATATTCTTTTTTCCAAACCAAATTTGATCTTGAAAATGATGGTGATCCCGTTAAAGGGATTCCTTTAGCATGTATTCGAATCTCACTAGGTGTGTCAAAATCCTAACCGTATCCTCTACGCCACCTAAATGCCTGGGAGTTTATCGGCTGATATAACGCACCAGTCAACTTTGACGCTCCAAATATCAAGCACCTTGCCTATTATTATACCCAATACAATCACCCAGACAACACTAGTGGGATTCGAACACAGCGCTAAAAAAGTTTTTGATAATGAAACCAAAAAAATTATATTTCATATTTAGCAAAGAAATTGCCATAAAAGTTCGCTTTCTACTTTGGTATATTCTGAAAAATCATCAAAGCCATAAAAAGTATATATAATTGGTCACCGTCATTCTAACAAGCGTGTACGTAAAATTAATCATACTGATTGGAAAAAAAAATTGGAACTCTGTTTTAGTTTTTTTGGTGTGTAATTTACAAAACCAAGATAAATGTTGTATCAAGATAAATTCAGGACAGCACGAAAATATTTCACTTATAAGGGTTTCCAGCATGCCCGTTTCTTGCAGTTCCCATTCTCACATTTGTTCATAAGTACTAATAACGTATTTTTTATAAATTTTTGCAAAACACTATTAATACCAGGGGGGGCCGATATGCCGGCCAAACATCGCCGAAAAAAACTTACGCAATTTCACGATTTTAAGCCTGGAATACTTTCGGTGCCAATAATTGCCGACATGTGCCATTATCCTCAAACTTGCCCCAAAATCGCCGATTTTTTCGAAATTATAATTACAAATAACTTTGTGGGCGTCATGAAGATGTCATTATCAGGATTTAAATCAGCTCAATTTACTTTTTTCATCTCTTATTTGATTGCCGTTTTGGTGGAGTATTTAAATTCCACGCAATTTGGTGACTCACTCAATCGAACCTATTGTGAAAACTTCTTATAATTGAAAAATACTTCGTCATATGCACGTCATTTCGTCGCCTACCGCGTCTTCATTTCCTGAAACGAATAATTTGTCTTTGTCCCCTTAACGCCCAATGCGCCAATATTGCCGAAAATGTCCCAATAATCGGCCCAAACTTTTTGCAAAATTCCTGTATTAACGAGTAAAAATCCTCGAAATTTGTGGTCATTTGTTTAAATTAATTTGAACCAATGTAGATTATTAAGACTTAAATTGTGTTTTCGAAGCAGAAAAAAATAAAAAAAATTAACTGTTCGTGTTAATTTCCCTGTACGATTTTATTATATCAGTGGTTAATCACACGGTTTATTAAACCCTTTTTTATTTTGGAGTTGGATATACATAATTTAATAAAAAAACAATTACAAGAACATAAAAAACGAGACTTCGTGTATTATAGAGTTAAATAATTCCGGACGGAGTTTATATATACGGTATAATGATAGCGTTTTGTAAAGAATGAATAATATAAATTACGGGAGCCGTCCTCTAGCACAAGATATATTAGCTGGCACTAGATCTCANAGAGGATATTTCCCACCTACCAGATTTGAGCGTGTGTACTATTGGTTTTCGCAGAACTGAATACCCTTTTGCTAGAGCATTTTGGAGCTATAATGAAAAATACATGAACACAGAACATGAAAGCGTAAAATGCTCTATCAAAAAATTTTTAACGTTTGGGAAAACTAAAGTACTACACGTCGAATTGGGCGAATACAAAGATTGGAAAGACACAGCTAACGAATGGTCATTACACTCAGATGACGCAAAGAAATACTGTATAGTTCCAAAAAGCTGGTTGAACCCCGAAAAGCCTGTCTACGTCCCAACTAACCGCGAAACAATTATCGGAAAAAATCTTGCTGACGACTCAGTCTTAGAAAATTTAGACGCGTCAAGTTTTTTCCAATAAAAATTTGTCTTGTACTATGTTATCACATGCAAATCACCCTATAGCAAAGCAAAATTAACACAAAAGTTTAATTTTCTCATGCATGTATTTACAGTTACAAATGGTACGGACAGAAAAATGAACTAACCAAAATTCTTGAATTGTCTTTATCGTTTATTTGAGGTAGCATGTCGGCGGACAGCTATGAAATTTTACACGAGCAAAAGCAAAATTATTTTAATACTAAATCGATTAGTATTCTAGCATGATATTACGAAAAAATTATTTCTTTGACGATTATTTTTGAAACTTCTATTAAGTTCAAACGTTCAGGATCATAATATAAATATTATGCTGAAATTATTTTTGTAAATTACTCATAAGGACAGGTCACAAAACGAAAAAACTGTCAATTTTTAATAATTATGAGGTCAATGTAAAAAGATATTGGATAATACCAAAATAGTTATATTTTGCTTTTGCCCGTGAAAATTATAATAAGTGCCACTTTTCCGTTTACAGAACAGGAACAAGGGCGAGGGATTTCCCATCAAGGGTCCATAATCGGTATCTAACCGGGGCAGGTACCCAAAGGGCTTGCATGGCAAAATCGCTAAAATTTAAAATTTAGAATCTTGTTAAGAAATTATTAGGTCTAGGATGCAATTTTCTAGTAATCTCGAGAAATTTGCGAAGTTTAAAAAATATGATTTTGAAAATTTAGGAAAACTGCTCAAAATTTAGTATAAATTAGGTATTTTATTTTCGCGAATTAAAAAATAATTTTTTTAAGTTTAGAATTAGTACCTGAGTTGATATCGGCCGTCGTAGAATTGAACCAATAACTGCAGCTTATGCCAAAAAGAAGGTTTTCCACGAGCCAAAGCCAAAGCAAGCACCGGATTTGTCCATTTCCGGAAAAGCTGTTTCTGCATATCAGCTTGCCAAGCAAAATACCTAACAGCTCCTTGATTTCCAGTTTCTGGAACGAAGACGTAGCCGATCACAGGTTTGCCATGACTAAAATTATGTCCGGAAACGGACGAGTATTCATAAACGGCCAATGCATGGTACCCAGAGTAGACCAAAGGGTCTAAAAGAGAGAGCTGATCAGGCTGAATAAATTGAAATTTTTCCAATTGAGTTTTAGCGGAAAAACACGCCATATTGAAGGTTAATTTATGATAGTTGACGTAAATTTAATTAATTAAGTTTTACGATTTTTATGACGGTTTTCTCTTAAATATTAATTAAATATTTATTTAATATTTGCGACTGCCCTCGTTGACGGTTTTTCGCGTTATGAAATAAATTTAGTTTTTTGTGTCAGTAACACAGAACCATTCATGCATACTCTTGAATTTGTTTTTAACCTTCACTTAAACTTTCGAGAAAGTTCCAAAATTTTTGTAACGGAAAAATTTTAGAGTCACAGCTGTCCAATCAAGACAGGATGTGCTGCTACGCGAAAGGGTATTTAATCGAGCGACCCAATTTTAAAAATATGTGAAACATATTATCCTTCAGCTGCAATTATTAATAAAAATCCTAGTATCCGATACAAATCAAGTTTTAAAACAAAAAATTGTCGTTCCGTCAGTTATATATATTAAAAATTTGTCAACAATTTTGTGCCAAAAATTTATCAAACGGTTAATGTATGGTCAAATTTTAGAAAATATTTTTGGGCCAATTTCAACTATACCCAATAGGGACGTCGAAATGTGACAGATAAGATTAAAAAACACTTTTGTGTGGAAACAGTTCCAATTTTCTTTTGAAAATCTCAACATAATATTTTGGATACAAAATCCAATAAAATTATTTTTTGAAATGATCCCGCCGGATAGATTTGACGAGATATATAAAAGAATGAACGAAATTTTGATAATTCCTGATGGGCTTTATGAGAGACTAGAAAATTTTGAATGTTTCATTCAAGATAAATATAATTCGGATTGGAGAGAAGTTACAGAAATCCGAGCCATAGCAAAAAACTTTTCAAATTTGGATTATCCCATGGATCAGTCGCGAAATTTTATTTATTTTAATAACGCGTAGTAAATTCTCTCAAAAATAATAAAATCCAGAAATTAGTATGATTAGTTTCGAAGATGATCTCAAAAGTCGAAATATTTTTTAAGGAATCTATCTAAAAGTTTTGTTCTTTCGTATAAATAGAACAGCGTGAGAGCGTAAAATATTTCAAAAACCGAATAGGACCCGGACAATGATATTTTATATATTCAAAATAAATTTTTGAAAAAATTATTTTACCTAAATTTTCTTCTCGTAGATCGAAAATTTCGCCAAAAGAGTTCAGAAAAGACAAATTAGAATCGTTCGAGATAAATCACTTCGGAATAAAAAGTGACTGGATTGAGGAATGGGTGCCCAAAATTCTGAAATTCGCTTGGAACCAAGATTGGTATATCAGCTTGGATCGCGAGAGAATATTCCGTCAGGTACAACCTAAAAAATTAACTTATTTTTCCGCATTTGTTTAACATAGGATTAAAATTTTCAAAATTTTCAAGGACAACAGTCCTAAGTTTAATTCTGTTTAAGACATCGTAGATTCAATTTGCATAATTTTTCCTAAATTAATATTTTTCCTAAATTAATGTTCCTTAATAGTAATCAATAAAATAATTTATTTTTTGAAAAGGATTCGATGATAATGGTGGCCGAAGCTTTCCAAAAACATAAAGAGTACGAAGGAATGAATTTGTCGATGATCGACCCACCTGTGTCCTACGAATTTATGAAAAACATCGCGAAAGAAAGAGCAAAAGTTCTAAACGAGAGAAATAAAATAATTATTTATCCTGATCCAGATTAATTACGGATAGTTATAAACTGCAGTATCATCTAATCAAAAGCAACACATTTGAAAATTATGATCGTAGTTAAAATTATGAAAAATTAAAATGTACCGAGTAAAATTTTTTCTACCAAAATTCTAATTTTAAATTTTAAATAATGACTAAATAACCCTAGAATGAATAATTTTGACGAATATAACGGATACGAGCAAAGACTCCGCCTAAGCGATTCGGATTCCTCTAATGTGTCTGTACGCCTGAACGAATGTGACTTATGTGCTCAACATGAGAAAACAATCTGCATTTTTCCCTGTTGGAATAGTTTCCCAGAAAATAATTTGCCCGGGGCATTAATAGTAGGGACACAAGATAGAGCAATAATCTATTTTATTGACGCTTTAGAGTCAGATATTTTTTCGGGTATGGTTTTCGACCAAGGTAGAAGCTACATTTTGCGTACAGCTAAAGACCTTTTAAAAATAAACCCCACATTAGTCGATTGTTACGGCATGCCTATAACAACGAGAGAATGGATTCTTGAATTAGACTGCTTAGATAGTGAAGTAATTTTACCAAAGCCCTGGCAAGGTCACGCTGAAATAATCCGAAAGTTCGAGAAAAAGAAAACTTCGGAACAGCGAGAGTTGTTCAACATTTTGAACAATGATTAATTAGTTCTGCAAATACTTTTCGACTAAAACAAGATGTAAAAACGTTAATTTAAAACTTTACGATGTGAAATTCCCATCAACATTAACTGTTTTCATTTTTTTTAATGGGGGAAGCATATTAACCTACTCACTTCAGAAATTTTAGGAAAATGATTAGACGTAAATTCAAGCCATCAGCAGATAATGACGACGTTTGTTTGCTCGCAACGGTGTCAACCAAAGCCAACGATGTAACAATTTCACGGGATGTGGTACGTAATCTAAAAATGATATTTTAATTCCTTAAAAAACGGAAATAAATTATGATTAAAGTAAATTTATTTTTTTGAATTAAAATAGAATTCCCTAGGTTCTTTGCCTGCTTTGTCCAACTCTTGGCTACCGATGTGCCTGGCCGTGTAAAGCCTTCGAAATCTCAAGTTGCGGCGTAGATATAGACGACGTGGAAATTGAGGACTATTTAGTCATGAGTACCTTTAGAAAAAACCATTTCCGTGTAGTTACTCGAAAGGGAAACAGAAACGAGTTTTGGTCTGAGATATTTTCATTACGTCAAAAGGGCAACCTCTCAGGGAAAACTCTTGAGATTTTTAACCCCAGCGTAAAAACTTTCTATAACGCTGCAACCTTAGATAATTTTTCATTTGCAAATATTGATAATTTGGAAAGCTCTGAGAAAAATATTCAGATTTTCACAGAAATAAACGAAAAAATACCAAAATATTAAAATCTAGAAATCCTTAAAGAGGTCAGAAATTTACAATTCTGCAAAATATTTTGGTTCAACTCGATTATTTTTTGTCAAAATTAAAATTTAAAATTTTTAAGATTTTGATGCCAGTCGTACTTACAGCTTTTGATCAGTTTGTCCCTTTGTATTTTCCGGATTTGGAATCTTGTCAAGATTCGACACGGACATTAATTTGTCACTTCAGGCCACAAATTCGCTAGAAGAGCCTAAAAGGGAGCGCTAATGTAAATAAAATTTCTTAAAAATTTCAGCAAACTGAATAACTTAAATCATAGGTTAAATTTTTGTTTTTAGGCACAAAATGTGTTGCGACATAATCGGCAGAAGCTGGTACAATAACATCGACGATATAAAGTGCTCTGACAAATGGGTCAATGCCCAGTGGGTAGACTTTAAGACTACAATTAGGATTATGTTAACCCGTAGAGACGCTTTACCAGTGGAAAACTGGGATCTCGAAAATTTTTTCGAGCCAAATAACTATCAATAACTGTGCAGTTATATCTAGCCAAAATCGAGAAAATTTAGAAAAGCTTTCTTTAATTTTTGTGTATTCTAGAATCAAATAATGGAAAAATTGACAGTTACGGATTTGCTTCCTTTGTGCCAGCATATTTTAGATGTGGTAGATGAGCGAATCTACACCACCAACCATAAAGAGGCTGAAGAAAAAGTCAGAGTTATCAACATTTTGACGTAAGTTTCACAAAATCTATAACATTTTTTATATGTATATAAAAATGTCAGAATTTTATCAACATTATAATAATTTAATTTTCAGGGTCATCATGGACAAACTGAGAGATGATTACAAATGGTTATTCGTCCTAGAGAATATCACAGCTCAAATCCCGGCAATAGAGCGACAATGGGCAGAACAAAAAGCTGGAATCTTCCAGGAGTTAAACTTGATGGGAAAAACCCCACAAAATTATTATTACAATAAAATTACCCAGGAGATGCAAGATTACCTTGACTCCCTAAGTGATTAATTTTTGAGAAATTTAAAAATTCAAATTGACTTACGGAAACTCCACAGTTTTCTCAATTTGTCTATTTAGAGATAATTTCGAGTAGTAAATAATTCTTTCGTTTCATTTCTCCATTATTTCGTTATAATCAAAGCACATTTGCACAAATTATGACTCGATAAGGATAATCAAAGTTTCTTGCGTTTGTTAAATATTATCGTCCATTTAATTTCCACTTTTTTTTTTCGGCTCACGAGACAGATCAAAAATTTTGCGCGTAAATACCCGGTTTTCTCATTTATTCTATCCATTTTCTTTCGTAAAACCATTTACTGAGGATACAGGCGGATATGTTTTAAAACGACCGAAATTCAGAAAACATTTATTCTGAATCGATCATTTTTCAAATATTTTAAGCCAATAGGAGCTCACCAGTAAAATTATATTACGTAATTACTTCTCAATGCAGAAATCTATAGGATTAAGCAAATGTACCAATTGTTACATTAACTGTTAATAAATATATTATGTAGGACAAAAAGAAATTTTAAAGATTAGGTTTAAAAAACTATTCATTTGTCTTAACTTTATTTGATTTAAGATCAAAATCATGTCAAAAATTTTCAAGGAAACGTCCGCGGTTGATATCGATATCGACGAATCAAGCTTAAAATCTGATAAAAACGACGACCTGAACGAGCAAAATGCTGATGAAATGGGCGAAGATGATATAGCTCACTCAAACAAAGAATTCGAACAAGATTTACTGAACGAGGTGAGAATAATTATTGAAAAAATTATTGTACTAAATTGTTAAAAATTTAGCTAATGGAGGCTATTAAAATAACGATTAAGAATTCAAAAATTTTCGTTTCAAAATATATAATAATTAATTCAGAATCAAAGCCAGGCTGATTTCGACCACGATTACAGCATAAGCATTTACGATTCAGTTGAGGGCTCCGAAAACCAAGGGTTGGATCTTTCAGCGTTCGCAGAAGATAAAAAAGAGGACATAAAATTTGATGAAACAACGCTAGAAGGTGATTTAAAGAATAATTCTCTATCACAAGGGAATAATAAATGATTTTAAATAAAATTTTTTTTTTTTTTTCTACAAAAATGAAATTTTTTGAGACTAAACCCAGAAATATTTAAATATCTAGATGATAATTGCTTGACCATAGGATTTACAAAGTTTTATGGACCACCAGGCAGCAAATATATTAGTTTTTCGAAAATTTTACAGCAAATAGTTGACTAAAAATAATTATTTTATATAACTTTTTTCACATAAATTCTCTTAAGAAAAAGACGAGCGGATATTGGGTGCCAGGGACGTTAGCTAACAAGCATACAAAGCTTGTATCGCTAAACACGCCACGACCGACGAGATTATTCGGCATTGGGACTACGTTCAGCAATTCTCTCAACGGGACACCCCCATGACGCTTCATTTAGAAAAAATGAAATTGTTAGTACTACGCGCACAACGATTTAACGAGCTGATAAAAGAACACGACGTCCGAAATCTGATGGAATTCCCAGAGTTCTATGCGTGCTTCGTGAACCTATCGGAAAAATCGAGAGATTTGCAAAAGATAAGTCCGGCCAGATTAAAAAAGTGTTGGTTAAACTTCGCACTTTTTTGTGACGACGGCGGTAGCTCAGCCGAAGTGATCGTAAAGATCGACTTGTCAGGTCCTCTCGAGGATCGAAATGTGTCTTCCCCCCCTTGGGATCGGGAAATGATTTTTAGTGAACACGCTGACTGCGAAGAGCGTAAATACAAAAAGATCATTTCGAAAGAAGTGACAAAAGCTCAATTAGACGCGGTTAAAGACTCGCTAGTAGAGACTTCAAATCTGGCACGTCAAGCCATTTTTAACACTCACCTGTACAAAAAATTTCTTTTTGACAGGCTAGGTTATATGAGATGGTTGGCAACCGCTGACAGTGAAGCTTTGATCGAGAAAATTAAAAACTCGGGAACCCCCGACTCGATTAATAAAATTTGTAAATTTTATCCAGACAAGGAAAACCCAATGTTATTACTCGACCACAAAATGAATTTTGGTAATGATTGTTTGATTCACTTTTCACACAAAATACACCATTCATAAATAAATTAGGAATCCACACGTTCACGTTCAATAAAAAATTAATATTTTTTTTGACAAATCTAAATTAAAAATTCATCTGACGTCAAAATCGCAAATAATGATAAGTTTTGTTAATTTGTTTATTTTAGTCTGTTTATCAATGGATCCAAATAAAGGACCGGTTAAACGACCAAGACCAGGCTGGGCCAATCAAGTCGAGGTTATAAAAAATGGTAGATTAGTGGCATACGGTAACCCGAAATTATCCCACATGGTTGAGAAAGACGCCTATGAATCTAAATTTGCCCGTGAAAGAAAAAATGAAAAGAATGAGATGTTCAATAACAGATCAAAGGCTGGTTACAGAAGAGATTCTTTCAACTCACTCAAATCAAGAGGTGGCGAGAGAAACAACAATGCCCAGACTAGCAGACAATATCCTTACTAGGTAAGAAAAGTTAGTAACATTGTCAAAGTGAAATAAGTACCTTATTTCATTTCTTTTATGGGGAGCACGACATTAAATATTAGCTACCATATATTTATATGGTATTCCGACAATGTGACTCACTGATCACCGCGGGGCAATACACCACGCGAACAATAAAGTTTCGAGCGACCTAGTTTCTCATTCAGAGAATAATTTTCGTTCGAGCAAGAGCGGTAAGGACACAATTACTTATTTTGATACCTTTTAATATTACCAAAAGTTACCNATTTTTTGCTCGAACCTACGCTCTCCTACTTATGTAGGTCCAACGGTAGTCTGTTAACTTTTGGTACTTGTAGGTCCAACGGACCGGGCCCCAAAAACCAAATATTCTTCTGAATTTTAAAACTTGCTAGTTATTTCGAATCTTTGTTTCCAAACAGAAGTCTGCAGCTCTAATGCTTCTCAAACTAGTTAACGTAGAATTTAAATTATAAACAATTTTTCAACTGCAATACATTTTTTTCTGCTTTTTATAAAAACAGATCCACAAAAAATTGAAGATAAATTTTCTAGATCAATAAAAATTTTCTTGATTAATAACATTCCAATACAGCTGTTTAAGGACGTTGTAGGGTCTTCAATTTATTCTTTAATCCATGACTTATGAGAACTTTATCGATATTTAATTGAGTTGATTGAAGGCAATTAACTTCTATGAAAACTGAAAAAAAAATAACCGAAAAAATTTCAAAATTATTGAAAGTCAAGTATTGGAATTTTCTTGAACAATTCATAAAAGTTTTAATTTTACCAGTGTCTATGACTTAACAAAGCAAGGAGATTTCAAAAATGTTTATTAAAATTTTCTATGACTTCGGGAAAGCCAAAATTAAATTTTCATTTTTTTAAATTGAGTTCATGCGCGCTCCTTGTTGTGATTAAAACAAATTTTACAGTTTTCTGTAAAAATTTCTGGATATTTTTAAATTGAAATTTTCTATAGTTTCTATGCATACACATACCGCTATAGACCTTTCCGCAAGAAAAACATAAAAAAAACAAGTATGTATAGGTGATTTTAGCACCAGAATTATTTTTTTCGAAAGATATATCGATAGCGGGGCCTCCTCGCACAAATGAGCCATCATATTAGATAATTCGGCTTTAGAAAACAACTCATTGTTTCAATGTTTTTAGCAAGAATTTCAGAAAAAATTTGAACAAGGGTCAGATTCGGATCATTTTTTTTAATTTTATTTCACGCTTAATATCCCTT
>SCLH01000992.1:510041-525393 GCA_004367855.1 Oikopleura vanhoeffeni | reverse complement strand
TTAACACCTTTTTGATGATTTGAGAGATGTTGGTTGGGGGAGCCAATCCTAACACTCCTGAGACCCCTTCTAGCCACTCATGAGGCCGCTTTCTCTTCTTTTCAGCCTACATCTCTCAAATCATCAAAAAGGTGTTAAAGGGATATGTGTGCTCAGTTTAAGCTATTAAAGAACTATATCAGATGAGTCATTCTTCAACGCCGAATTATATTAAATTATTGGCTAATATATGTGAGGAGGCCCATAACGGGAGCCGCCCGTTATCAAAACAAATTAAAGCACAAAATTTAGTTCATGTGATTTCTATTCTTAATTCAAATTATCAATGCAATTTCAAATATTTTGCACAAAACAACATTTTGAATATAATTAAGGCAAAATTCAAATGATAGTCAAAAATATATTCGGTTATTTGCGGTTACTTTTTAACGGGCACGTTGCACTTTTTCGCATCTGAACTAAGTTCAGCAAATTGAGTTGACCAGGTACTTTAATTATAAAAACAGACAAATTGAGATTGTTTAAAATTTGTGAACTAAAACTAAGCGATGATGACTAGGTGGAAAGTAAAGAATTTGAATTTTAAANTCTTCTATAATTTTTTTCAGTAATGGACTTAAGTTTTTTCTCGTAATTATTAATTTAATTAAATGTATTTAATTTATGTCTTCCTGCTTGGACGGTTTTTCGCGTTATGAACAATTACAATTGTGTCAATAAAGCAGAAAATCATTCATGCATATTCATGAATTTTGTATTGAAACCTAATTATAAGACTTCGAGAAATTCTTACTTGGTTTCTTAGGGCCACAGTGCAATTAAAAGTCGGCAGGGGTTAGAAAAAGAAAAACGAAAATTTATAATTTAGCGGGAGTTATTAATCAAGATAAATCGGAAATTATGGTCTGTGAACCAGCTGCCATATTAATATCCCTAGCTGTCGATATCGACTTCATATTTTATTTTAATGACAAAAACAGTCAAATTTGTCAACATTTTGGGTCAGAATTAGATTACTCAAACCACCCATTTTTCGGATCCGATTTTGGGAAAATATTTTGGGCCAATTTCGTCAATGTCAATAAGGGACAATGAAATGTGACAAATAAGAATAATTTTTAATATGTTTGTGTAGAAATTGGACATTTGCAAAAACATAAATTGAAACACTTGATATGTTGTCTCAACATTTTGAAACCTAAAATTTATTTTTTTTAAAAAATGATTCCGCCTGAGAGATTTGAAGAATAAATAAAAGAATGAATGAAATTATGAATTCATCCCGAGGGGTTGCTTCGAAAGCATTTCGAATGTTTTGAATGTTATATTCATAAAAATATAATTACGGAATTGGCGAGAGTTTCGGAAATCCGGGCTTTAGCTGAAAAATTCTCTAAATTTAGATTATCCTATGGAATCAGTCACGAAATTTTATTCAATTAGCAACTTTTTATGATAACATTCCAGAAAAAAGAGTTTTTTCTCTTCCAGACTTAAATTCAAAACCTTACCAATTTTAATTTCATAGGTCACAATTTCGTTCAAAGATTTCAACGCAGAGACATTGGAGTCGTTCGAAGATAAAACCATTTTGGAATAAAAAGCGATTGCGGTTTGAGGCATTGGGTGCCCAAAAATTCATAAAATTCGCTTGGGACCAAAACTATGGTTCATCCAGGTTTAGACGCCAAATGAATATTCGACAGGTACATACTAAGAAATCTGCTTATTTACTTTGATTAATTTTTTTTTTTTTTTTCAACATAACATTCGTATAAAGGGATCAAAATGACATTGGTTATTATTTTTCTCTCGAAAACGACCATTTTTCATGAACGATTTATGATAAAGGGAGTGTTGCCCTTTCACAGGAAATAACATTTTTTTTAAAGGAATCGATGTGACGTTGCCTAAAAGCGTTTCGCAGACACAAAGAATATGAAGGACTAATTGTCTATGATAGACCCACCGGTGTCTTATGGAATTTATAGAGATATTGCCAAAAGCGAGAGCTAAGGCTGCTCATATGAGTCAACAAAACAATTATTATCCTGACCCTGAATAATTTTTCATAACCAACTTTAGGTTAATCAATTTCAATTAAACTCGAACGAAACGATAAACTTTATAATCTTGTATATAGCCTAATTTGGATAATTTTCCACTGCTATAATTTTTTATTATAATTTTCGTCGTTCAATTTTCACATAAATAAATAATCACAGATCGAAATGAGTTTCTAGAATGAGTGGATTTTGACGAAATACAGATGGGCTTGAGTAAAAATGAAAATCTATTGGTAGTACAATAAATTATTCGGAAAATTTTAGGCAGAGACTTACGACTTAGCGACCTCAGATTCTTCTAACGCGTCTGTTACACCTGAAGACCAATGTTGATTTATGGCGCTCAAACATGAGCAAACTATCTGTATTTCCCTGCTGGAGATAGTTTTTCAAGAAATATAGGCCAGGGCCTTAATTGTAGGAAGCCAGAAAGAGCAAAAATCTGATTTTATGATTGCTATTGGTTCTACGTTTTTTTCAGGAAATGTTTTTTGATCAAGGGTTTAGAAAGCTATATTTTACGTACAGCAAAGGAACCTATTAAAAATAAACCCTACGTTAATCGGATTGCTACGGCTATGCCCTAACCACTCGAGAATGGATTCTCGAATTAGATTTGTTTAAAGTAGTTAAGGTAATTATGCCTAAACCGCTGGCAAGGTCACGCTGAATATAATTCGAAAAAGTTCGAGAAAAGAAATCCTCTGAAAACAAAGAAGAATTGGTTCAACATTTTGAAAACGGACTGCATAATAAAATTAGTTAATTTTCATAATCACTAATTAAACTTAATTAAAAACTTTAATTTAAAAAAATTTACGATGCTGAAAATCCATCACAATTAACAGTGTTATTTGTTTTTAATGGCGAAAGCACTTAACTTACTCACTTTAGATATTTTTGTATTTCGGCTTATGATTAGAAGAAAATTCAAACCAACAGCGGATGACGAACACGTTTGTTTGCTAGCAACAGTTTCGACCGAATCAGAACGTTCTGACATTTCACGGGATGTGTAAGCAATCTAGAAAATTTTTATGAAATTGCAAAATAAAAATTATTCCTGATTATGAGCCTAATAGACAGCTGATTTCAGATTCTGTGCTTGCTTTGCCCTACAATGGGTACCAATGGCTTGGCCCTGTAAAGCCTTCGAAATCACCAATGTGGCGTGATTACGATGACGTCTCGAATTAGAAAATTATTTAGTCATGAGCACACATTTCGAAAAAAATCAGTTTCTTAATCACCGAAAAGGCAACAAAAAAACGGGTTTTGGATCCGAAAATTTTTGCGCTTCGCCAAATGGTAACCTTTCAGGGATATCTCTCGAGAGTTCAAAACGGACACCAAAAACCCGGTTTATGACGCTCTACATTAAATAACTTCTCCTTTTTCAACATATGAAAAACGTACAGATTTCAACAGAGATAGAACCGGAAAAATTCCAATTTATTGAGTTTTTCTTGAAAAAATTTGCTTAAATTGAATGGATTTGTATAATCATTGCAAAGCATTTTTCATTTTAAATTTGTCAAATTTCTACAAAATTGAAATTATGATTATTTTAGATTTTCTGATGCCTGTCGTACTTAGAGCTTTTGACTTATTGTTCCATTGTGATTTTCCGGTTTGGAGAACGAAATCTTGTTGAAAGTCGAAACGACATTATTATGAACTCAGACCAATTGGTTCGCGGAGAGAGGCCTAAAAGAGCACTTATGTAATTATAATTTCATGAAAATAATTGTAATGAAATTTTAGATTTAAAAAATGGAAATGATTTTTGAGCGTTGAAATTGTTTTTTAGCGAAAATTCTTGTGTATGTAGAACATAACCGGCAGGGAAACTGTACAATTCCATCGACGATATATCATGCTCTGATATTGGGTCAACGCCCAATGGTAGATTTTAAAACTACAATTAGGATATTTGTAACCCGTAGAGCGCTCTACCAGAGAAAACGGGAACTTTGAAAACTTTTTGAGTCTGCAAACACCTTTAGCTGTTTTAACGCTACATTTAGCCATTATTAAATCGTCAAAGCGCTAGATTTTAAAGTTTTTTTTTGATTTAAGATATAAAAGATGGAAGAAATTAACAGTCTCAGACTTAATCCTTTGTGCCAACATATCCGTGGATGTAGTAGAAGACGTATTTCACTACTAACAACAAAGAAGCTCAAGAGGAAATCACGAGTTATAAATATTTAACGTTAAGTTCCAAAAATTTTAAAAAAAAAATTAATTTCGGGATTTCGAGCAAAAACATTTCAAATTTTATTAAAAAAAGCTCTTTAGTTCATTATGGACAATTTGGAGAGAGACTACAGAGTGGCTATTCTTTCTCGAGAATATCACTTCTCAGAATACGGCATTGAGCGCCAGTGGGCGAACAAAAATGGATTTTCCAGGAACTAAACTTGATGGGAAAACTCCCACAAAATTATTTCTACGATAAAGTCCCCAGAGATGCAGACTACCTTGACTCTTTGAGTGGGATTAAAATTTTTTTTGTTTTTGCATGAATTTAACGCAAAATGAGCTGAATATATACAGGTCTTTAGTTTTTGAGCCATATAAATTAAAAAGTATGTCAAACCTAAACAATTTTCCCGTCAATATAATTTCAAGATTTTCGTCCAATTATACTGTTCTAATCTCGCACTTTTGCTGGATTCCGACTGAGAAGAACAATATCTTGCGTTTGGTAAATTTCCACTTAATTTCTCTTCAAAGGGATCACCAAGCTGGAATTTTTTCTAGTGTTAAAAGAATAAAAACCTATTCTTTTGAATCCCATTTGAAACATGTTCCGGCATTTTCATATCGTTTATTGGTCAAGTTACAAGACCAATTTTCAATTAGAAAACTATTTTTCTAAATGTTCGAGTTGTCAAACATAGCCAATAGCGCTCCGCATTTAAATTAGCAAAAGAAGTCTATAAGTAGATATTATAGGATTAACAGGTGTACAAACCTGGCTCTCCCATAAACTGGATAAAAAATATTATTTAGGATGATTAGAAAATTTGGATTTAATATAATATTTTAAGGGATATTTGAAATTTAAGATATGTCAAAAATTCAAGATGTTTCGTAGATAGATATCGGTTATCGACGATTCTAGTTTAAAATCTGACGCAAAACGAAAACCAAACGGGGCGAAATGCTAACGATATGGGCGCATGATGAAATTTCGCAGTCAAATAAAGAATTGAACAAAGACTACTAAACGAGGTGGCGGTTTTTTTGAATTATTATCAAGCATTAAAGAAAAACACGATCTTTTTCTGATAAGACCTAACGAAGGTAGAATGACAATATAATAAATTTTTATGAATAATATTGATTGCCGAGATTTTGATGTAGAAATTAAGACCGATTTATTTAGAATCAAAGCCAACCGATGTTTGACCACGACTACAGTATAAGCATTCTACGACTCAGTCGACGGTACGGAAAACAAGGTCTTGATTTCGATTCAGCTTTCGCAGAGGAACCAAGAAGGAGGAAAATAAAATTTGATGAGACACCTAGAAGTATCAAAATTCTAATTTTCTCAAAACATTTCTAAAAAACGTAGAATTCATAACAAAAAACACTTTTGTGTTCAATTTTCTGAAATCATATAATGTGAATTTAATTTTAGAAATAGATAACAGTGAAGAATTTATTCTTTTACTATCTTGGGTAACATATTTCAAGAATCTTATTTCAGAAAATAAAATCCAGTGTTTAAAAATATTTTGTCATTTTTAAAATGTTAAAAAAATTATATTGTCTTCATTTTGAAATTTTAAGGAAAAGAAGAGCTGATTGGTTTCGCAGGAACTTTGGGTAATTGAGGCTATCCAAGGCATGTATTGGCCCAAAACGCTTTTACGACCGTGAATTATCCGACACTGGGACTACGTGGCCCACGGCATTTTCACAGACATACCCCGCCAGACGCCTTTATTTGGAAAAACTGGAAACTGATTGTACTTCGAGCCACAACGTTTGAACGAACTGATTCACAAGGAAACATGACGTCGGATATCTTATGGAACTTTCCAGAGTTCTACCGCAATGCCTTGTAAACCTTTCCAGAAAGATCACGCAGACCTGGCCAAAAGACATAAGGTCCAGCCTAGATTAAAAAAAAGTGATTGGTTAAATTTTCACTTTTTTGTATGAACGGTGGTAACTCAGCCGAAGTGATCGTTAAATTCGACTTAAACTGGACCTCTGAGATCGAACGTTCTTCCTCCCCACTTTGGGATCGGAAATGATTTTTAGCGAACACGCTGATTGGTGAGGAACGAAAATACAAAAAATCGTTTCTAAGGAGGTGACAAAGCTCATTAGACGCTGTGAAAGAGTCTCTAGAAGGAGACTACAATCTCGCCCGCCAAGCCCATTTTTAATAAACCACCTATACAAAAAATCCTTTTCAGCGCTAGGTTACATGAGTGGTGCAACCGCGGACAAAGCGAAAGCTTTTATTGAATAAGATTAAAACTCGGAAGCTCCGGACTCATTAATAAAATATGCAATTTTAATCCGGACAAGGAGAATCCATGTTATTACTGCACCATAAAATGAATTCGTAATAAAAACATTAATTAACACAATTTCATTTTTTTTCACCATTTTTTTAATAAATAACTTTGAAAATATCCATTAGGCAAACCACACACTCACCCAAAATTTAAAATTTTTCTCATCTAAAAGTAATCACTTCAAAAGTAAAATCGCACAAGATAATTGACAGATTATATTTAGTTATGTTTAGCAATGGACCCAAACAATTTGTCCAAGACCAGGCTGGGCAAACAGGTGGAAAAGTAATAAGATTAGCATACGCAACCAAATTGCTCACATGTAGAAAAGGACGCATATGAATCAAAATTCGCCGCGGAAAGAAAAATAGAAAAAAACGAAGATGTTCAATAACGTTCTAAAGCAGTATAGACAGATCATTTCAACAACTTGAGTCCCAGGAGGTGGGAAAGAAACAATAACGCCCAGTTAGCAAGACAATAACCCTTGACTAGTAAGAATTAGAAACATTGTCAATCATTTGAATTAAGTACCTTATTCACTTCATTTATGGGGCAGACATTTAAATATTGGTACCTTGAGTATATAAAGGTATTTCCGACAATGGACTCACTGATCACCGCGCGGCATAAACACGCGCGAATATAAAGTTTCGACGGCCCAATCTCTCATCAGAGAAATATTTTGTTCGAAGCAAGAGCGTAAGACTACATTATTTACTATTTATAAAAGTTCGTTGAAACGGTTTAAGGCATACACTATTTTTGGACCACTGAGTAAGTTGCCTAGGGTCGCCTGACCAAGCTGTAAGGACAGAAAAAACCTTCTAGTTAATACACTATATTTAGGTTTATTTCTTCGAGGCATATTCAAAAGCCAGAATTCCTGGCCCGATTGTCGATCAGCGATACGCGCCAACCATCCCGAGTCTCTGGTGCTCCTGGTGAACTGGAACCCCAAGACACGAGTGTCGGCCTGGTATCGAGTACATCAACCCACTGTCTTCTTTTCTGTCCAATATAAATACGTATACCTTTCCGCCGTCGCAACCCGACTCATGTTCTAACTTGCAAACTCTGGAACGCAGGTTTAAAACGCACGAAAATTAGCTGCCATTATTGCGAAGAATTTCAAAAATTTTATTAAAAATGTCTATGACTTCGGGAAAGCAATTAAATTTTCATTTTTTTAATTGGTCATGCGAGCTCCTGTTGTGATTAAAAAAATTTTCAGTTTTCTGTAAATTTCTGAATCATTTTAAATGATTTTCTATGTTTCTTGCATCAATTCCTAAGACCTTTTCCGCAGAACATAGAAAACATATGTTAGAGTGATTTTAGCACCAGATTTTTTTTCGAAAGATATATCGTAGCGGGCCTCCTCGCACAAATTGACCCATTTAGATAATTCGGTTTAGGAAAACTATTGTTTCAATGTTTTTTTAGCAAGAATTCAGAAAAATTTGAACAGAGGTCAGATTCGGATCATTTTTTTAATGTTTATTTCACGCTTCATATCCCTTTACACTTTTGATGCTTTGAGAGATGTTGTTGGGGAGCCAATCCTAACACTTCTGAGACCCCTTTAGCATTCATGAGGCCCTTTCTTTCTTTAGCCTATCTCTGCCATCATCAAAAGGGTGTTGAAGGGATATGTTGCTAGTTTAGCTATAAAGAAGCTTATGTTGAGTCTTCTTCACGCCGATTATAATTAATTTATTGGCTTTTATTTGAGGAGCCCATAACGGGAGCCCCGTTTATCAAAAAAATTCAAGCACCAAAATTGTGTTCAATTGTTTTCTATTCTTAACTTCAATTATCAATGCAATTTCAAATTATGGTTTGCCCAAACACATTCTTGAATTAGGCAAAATTCAATGATAGTCATGAAATATTCGGTTATTTGCGGTTATTTTTAACGGGCACGTTGCACTTTTTCGTTCTGAACTAAGTTCAGCAAATTGAGCTTGACCAGGTACGTTTTTTAAAAAGACAAATTGAGGATTGTTTAAATTGTGAAACTAGAAATGAGCGATGTATGACGTAGTGCAAAGTAAAGATTTTGAATTTAAATTGGCGACTATTTCACAAAAATGTTTTTTTGATTGCATTGCCGATAGCTCGAAGTACGGTTTCACGTTAATTGTGAATTTGATTCTATTTAAGAGATAATCGAGCTGTAATGGAAAGGGAACGTCCTACTGTTGGTTCCCCTTTTGCAGTTGAAATTTTTATTGTGAATGATTTTAATTTAATAGGAGAACTGTATTCTGCTAATCACAGCCGATTGTACTACGAATATCTATTTTAAGTTGAAAAACTGTTTCATTTTTTGTCAGTTTTTCTATTTTTTGAGGGGAATATAGGGGATCCCCCTGATTTTTTCCTTCCCTTTTCCCTTGAGGTTGGTTCCCTTTTTTTTTCCCCTTTTTCCCCCTTCCTTTTCACCTGGTTATTATTCGAAATGTTGTGTTTAACGTTTTTTGATGTTGAACGTTTTACAGAGTTTGCGGGTGAGTGGCCACAAACTTATTATGCCTACACTGTGAGCCCTACAGAGCTTAATTTTTGCATTTGTTCCTAAATCATAGATATAATGATTTATGCGAAACAATTTCAAATTTGAAACGTGAAGTAGTTTAAAACCAAACTGTTTTTGCGTTGTTAGGGGGTGGTCAACTCTATTCGAATTGAAATATTAATTATGAGAATTTTTTAGAGTTTTTTTGTAAATTCAGACACCTTTAAAATTTTCACGAAATTTAAACTCAACACTATCCTTTTTAAAAAAAATAGTTGGCATTTTTGTGAAAAAATGATATATTAATATGATATACTCATTGTTTACAAAATTATGAAATTTTGGGGAGCTTTTTCCCAAATTAATAAAATATCCTTCTCAACGATCCTTCAATTTTCCCACGAAAAAAAGCCATACTGTACATCGTTGGCCAATAGTTCGGAGGAACAAAAATGCTGCAATGTGTCTGGGTTCTCAGTCTGACCTAAATTAGACCAAAAATAGTAGTTTATTGAACTTTTTATTAATTCTTCAAAAATAAATTAATTAAAATTTCGGACAATTTCTTAATCTTGGCTTCTCGATAAATAACAGAGTTGACCTTGAATTTGATTGTCTTTACCACGCCCATAGTAATACGGCATCGCAGGATTTATTCCGTAAATTGAAAATACCACAGCGGGAAATGAGAATTGGGGAAGTTGGCCACATTTCCGTTCAATTTTTTCAGTGCGTCTTAAATCCAAATAAAACACACCATTTTTATTCATATGATATGAATCATATCTCTTATTCACATTTTTGTTAATATCCCGGCCCTACTAATTAAAAACACACTTCGTTCCCTTATGAGGGCCGGGATATTAAAAAAAAGTGTAAATAGCGGCTATATTGATGAATAAGATGATATTTACTTAATTTATAGATTATCAATGAGAATTATCGATTACAGGGCCTCCATTTTTGCTTCTTTTTAAATCAACATTTTTATGTAATTCTGCTTTTAAAAACAACTTATCTGATTGACTTCTTAGATAGCTCAAACTTAAGGGGCACACGACGAAAAATCTGATCCATGGGCACACTTCCAATGCCTCAAATTGTTAACAAAGTTTAACAAAGGGGATTTTCAAGTCAGGAAAATTAACAATTCAATCTTGCTCAAAATCAAACCCACGGGCATTATACAGTTTTATTAATTCTAGTTATCTGTATATATTCTGTATATATTTTAGTTATATGCAATACCAGTTCTGTATTATAAGTTTAATTTATAACAAAAAAAAGCGTCCGTCGTCTACATAAATCAGCTAAGATAAAATCAGCTAGATTAAATCCTACAATAAATTAGCTAATTTACAAACCTTTATATTTTAATACACATTTTGTACAATTTTGATATTTTTAATAAAATCCGCTGAAAAATCAGTGCTTTTGAACAATGAAGGCGTCTGACTTGTCAATCTGAGTCCTAAAGTCGCTAAATCACAAAATGGCGTCAAAGAGAGTTGGGACTCTTTAACAAATTGAACGTCAGTTTTTTCTTGTTAATAATATATGGAAGTAATTTCCTTATTTGAACATGACATGTCTAAATTTTCTCGGAACTAGCGCGTGAACAAATCAGAAGCTTAAAATAATTAAACTTTAGTTTTATCAACTTTGTTTAATACAAAATATCCCCTATTCACCTGTTTTGGATATCCCGGCCCTACCTACTTAAAAAAACATCCAACGTTTCCTATCAGGGCGGATATTACAAAGTGTGAATAGCGGATATGGATAAAGCATTCTATATTAAATTTTTTGGTGAAGTCCATTTGCAATGTTTTTTTATTTGGAAACTCGCGGCTAACTCGCGGAGAGGGCAGTAGAGGTATACTTTTGCAACGTTTTTTTATTCGCGGTAACTTTCACCAAATTTTTAAATATTATACTTCTCTTAGACGGATGTTCAGAATAAGACCGTTTTTTCGACTCAGGTAGATAAACATTAGTGTCGCCAATAGTGTGTTGGCTCGCATTTTTTGAATTTTACTTCTAATAGAAATTTTGACCAATCAGCGTCAAATTCGATATAATTAGGTGTAACATTTTTGCTTAAAAATAATTAGAAATTTCTAGAATTTGATTATGAAGACATTTTCGATAATTTTAATTTCGATGCCATCATGTTAAGGCGGGTTCGATTTCACCAATGAAAAAATGTTCATAATCAAGAAAAATATAAAACTATTAACCTAATAATAAAAAATATAATTTAATTTCAAAATAAAAAATGAAATTAAAAATGATGAACGCATGGTCTTGTTAACGAATACTTCCAGCTTGGAATTGTGAAATGCTTCGAAAAACATTTTGCAATAAGAAACATCCAAAGATTATTGTTGGTATTACTTAAGAACTTTCTTATTTTGTTGTAAATTATGTCATTTTGGTTCGGACGGTTAACATTTTTTCGGTATAATATTCGTGCCGGCTGTTTGACTCTTCATCGATTCAATTTCATTTTATTATAATTTAAGGTGAAAAGGATATCCCTATATAACCTTTTGGTTAGAATGCGTAGGCCATTGATAATTTAGCCATGAGAATTTTTCTCGACCCCCCCCCCCTAGAGGGCGCAGCGCGTCGCTGAACGGAAAGTTTCCCCAATCTAACTTACTCGCTGACTCGTTGACTCTCGATGAATTCACACATTTTTTAGACTAAGGATTCTTCTACCGGTACGTGCATTTTGGCGCTAAGGGATACGAAAACTTTTTTTTCAGACGATTGAGATAAGCTTTTTTTAAATCAGAGACTATATTTGAGTAGCCAGTGTTCTAATTAATTTTTTGTTATTCATATGTGATTTTGAAAAATGTATGGTTTTCCAATGAGGTACCCGGAACTAAACATCTATTTTGTCTTGCATTTATCGAGCACACAAAATTAAAATTAAAAAAATTATAAGCCTCCAATTTAGGTCTATCCTTGATCTTGTGTCATTAAAAATAATGAATATTTTATCTCATTTATTATCTACGCAATAACCGCTCAAAGTGGCGTCCNTATCCCTTTATCACTTTTTGGTTAGAATGCGTAGCCACTACTCCTTTTAACGTGTGCTTTTAACGTTGTGGCTACGCATTCTAACCAAAAAGTGATAAAGGGATATAATATAACATATATATACATATATAGTTGTATATACATATAAGTTTGTGATTAATATATATTATATACATATTGATTATATTGTATACCCTCGGTGAAAAGATCCTGAATATTTAAAAGCTACAAACGACGCGGGATACTTGCAATGCTCCCTTTAAGTATGTGGTGTAGTTATTTTTATTCCCGAAATAAATGTCATTTTTATTTAATTTCAAATAAATTCTTTAAGATTAATTTATAATTGATAATATCGGACATTTTGCTCGAACTAATAAATTATCAGATTCAGATTATCTGCAAAATATTTTACAATCTGAGGCAATTTAAATGTTTGGTATCATTTGTTTGCTAGGGTCAGTCGCCGCTGTGCGAAAAAAAAACAATTCACCGCGCCGTAGTGCGTATGTCGCGGTCTCAAAAAACGGTCACTGCAGATATCCCCGCGATATCAAAAAACAGGGCCAAAGTGTACTCTCTACTGACTCGCCGCATGTTTGCCGCGAGTTCAATAAAAAAAACAGTGCAAATGGGTCCGTCCCAGTAGATACACTATCAACTTAGGCGGCCATCCGATAATTATCTTGCATTTTGAATCATTCAAATATTCATGATCTGTCCACCGAGGGCCTTTAGTCAATATTATCTGTATTCTGAAATTAAGGGGGTACTCAACGGTTTTTGAGATTTTAGATCGAGGCTCAGAAGAAAACGAAACAAGTTATAGAAATTCTCAAAAGCCTAAAATGAAGATCTATCCTTTTTCTCCCGACCAAAAGTAAAAACAGAGTTATTTGAGCACCACAGCACCATATTAATAGAAAATTGCATTTTAGTTCAACCGGAAGTCAATTTTTGGAGTTTCTAGAAATTTATTTTCATCCGATTGTACCAAAAGTACCCTCAAATTGAAGCTACTGCAAAACTAAAGTAAAAAGTTGCTATTCACTTTTACTAATTTTTAGAATTAAATTGTCGTTTATGAATTTTTTCCCAAAAAAATACTTANTGCCCCATGGGCCGCGCTCTCTATTGCCTCCAAAAAAAACATTGCAAATGGAAAGCTCCGCTTTTATTTCAGCGAAACGATAAGCATTTGATCATTCATACAGGAGACAATATCTAGCGTGTCACCATTAATGTCGACTTATAGAAATGATAAGTGGATTGTTCTGAAACTTCTTGGGGGTTAATAATACATAAAAAATGAATAAATTAATGAAAAAAAAATTAGTCGTCACGTGATCAAAATATAGCAAATTTTTCTATTTTAAGTATTTAATTATTTGAAAACAGATGCCACATCGGTAGTTTTTGAGTCAACGCCACTTATTAATAAAATTAACACACTTTTTGTTAAAAAATAAAAAAATTCGAAATTACGATTTTTCGGCTTTTTATGAAAATTTTGCATAAAACCCCACATATGAAACATCAACCGAGAGTGGTCGATTTTTTCCTATTTTGCAAAATGGCCGCAAACAATTTTTCAATTTTATAAGGACTTTCACGATAGGTTCGAATGACGTAAATCACCAAAATGCGTAAAATTTAATACTCCATCAAACGCAATCAAACAAAAGTTGATTAAAGTATATTTGGAAAATTCAATCATGAAAGTGACTTCATTCATGACGCACACGAAGTAATTTGAGATATAAATCTTAAAAAATTTCGGTAAACTCGGCGATATTGATGACTTTCGACGATATGGGAACGGGAATTATTTAAGCTAAAAATCGTGATATCGCGTAGGTTAAATTCCGTCGATTTCAGCTCATTGGCGATATTGCCCCCCTTGTATTTGACTATTGGAATTGAAACAAAATAATTTCATCGGACTACGAATTCATTTTGATTTATTTTTAATGTCATATATTATTTTCAGAAATGGCAAGAAGAAATATTTAGATTTTTAATTTTATCATTGGTAAATTGCTATAAGATTATTTTTAAATAACAATTTCCGGTTATTTTTTACCTTTATTATATGAGTAAAAATAATCTAAAAATTAACTTTTAAATAGAATCTGATTAACTTTCGCCCATAATAAAATTTAACATTTAAAAAAAATCTTTGCCATTTTTAGAAATTATATCTGACATTTAAAATAAAGTAAAAATTAATTTTCTTTTGAAATAAATTCGTAGTTCAATAAAAATTTTTGTTTGATTTCAATAATAAATACATTTTCAATCAAATGCTTATAAAAAATCGGAACCNTATCTTCCAATTATTATGGTTTTAATGTCCAATTTATTTCACGTCAAAAGATGACTCTATGCAAAATTTCAAGATTTTTTGATAAGAATCCGCCTTACGGTCAGCGCAAATATTCAAGGTATTTGCCCTTAGTCAAAATAATTCTCCGAAATGACGCCAGTTGTGTTCAAAGGCAAAAATATTGCATATCTCAGCTTAAATTAAGGGACGTAACATACTGGTCAAAACGTGACATGTTTACGCATAATGTGTACCCCTGTCACAAATCGTATAAAGCATTTTTGAAAAACAAACCCGAAAAGGTTAGTTTCTGCGGCGGCTGGGGTGGTGTACAAAAAAAACGATCTTGTTTTTCTGTAACTTTATTATAATTCAGCTGGCCGTTTTATTGCTATCGGTGCCAAAGTAGTGGTCGAAATAACTTTTTCGTTTTATGGCTGCGAATTGAGTACACCGGGCTTGCCGAATTTCTGTCGGCAAGGTCTGCATAAGGAGCTGGCATAAACCGAGCTTGCCGACCACCAAACTTGCCTTAACCGAGCTTGCCTACCACCGAACTTGCCGGAACAGAGCTTGCCTATCACCGAAATTGCCTATACCGAGCTTCCCTATTACCGAACTTGCCGATCACCGAACTTGCCGATCACCGAACTTGCCGACCACCGAGCTTGCCGATACCACATTTGCCTAAACCGAGCTTGCCGGTCACCGAAGTTGCCTAAACCGAGCTTGCCGAATCTAAATTTTTTCAAAAACTATAGGCAAGCCCGGTGTACTGGCTCGAATTAGTCACATAAGCCAAAATTGCGTTGGTGTTAAAAGTTTTGTCATAAATTACTCT
>SCLH01000992.1:481753-497682 GCA_004367855.1 Oikopleura vanhoeffeni | reverse complement strand
AACAGTATTATGAACAACAGTGATTGGTAAAGTTGAATCGATAATAAAAAAACTATCTATTCATATACTTATTTTTAGTGTCAACAATAATGATGCCTATTTTTTAAGTTATTTTGACGATCCTTGACTAATTTTTTTCGAAATTGCTTGAATGTGTTTTTTTCTTTGATCTATTCCTCAATTTTCTCCAATTCCGACTCCCATCATTGAATAATATATTGACTTATACAAAAAGATTATCACACCGTGTGTGGAAGGGTCGCCGGATGCAAAAAAATGTTGAATGCGTGAAGGATTTCCTATAAAAAGTTAAACTATAGTTATGGATCTTGAAAATAATTAATTTTTGAGAAAATAGATGCGACTCTGAGATAAAATAAGAAAAATATTGCACGAATGCAAATTACAAAGTTGTCACTTTAGCAATTCGGCTGAATTGAATGGATTTCACCGGTCAAGGAGGCTTTTTTCTCCCAAAGCCTTACATCTACCAGTATTTATGTAATTTCTTGCATGTGAAACAAAATTTTATGAAAAATTTAACGACGTTGTATGGCAGCGTAGGTTCAGCTATACAAAACTTGAAAATATCTTTCGAGAGGTCTTCAAGGTTAGAGGTTATCATAATTGATCTGTATTTGAAGTGAATTTCTGTGCTGCCCAAAAAATGCATTTCAAAGTTCCTAAATTAATATATTCTGGAAAAAAATAAGCCAAATAGGGCTTTCAGGATGCTATATCGATTGGCTGATTTGTAGAACTAGCATTCAGCTTGCAAAAGAAACATTTCTTATCTTTTTTTGATGAATACATTTCTAGATACGTAGAATTTAGAAGGGCTTCTATCAAAAACCGAAAATATTTTTTTTTCTCCTAAATTTATTTCGAAATAAACTCAAATTTTAACAGAACGTGTAGAATTAGAAAGTGAAACTTCGTATCAGGCCTCGCAAGCCTTTTCAGCAAGCCTTCCAGCAAATTTTCTTGGCTTGACTTGACGTTACCAAGTCATGCTTGGCTTGCCAAGGCCTGCTTCGTATAGTCGGTTTTTATGATAAGTGCTTATTTTTTCTAGAACATGGAAAACCACCCGTTTTTGAACATTTTTCATAGAAAAATCTATTTCCTTCTAGGTTTAATTATAAAATTTGCTCAAACTTTCCCAAACGCTAGCCCATAAGTAATCGAAACTTCGTATGTTCAATTTCGAATTCAAACTGAAAAAATGAATTTTTCAAGGGCACTCGAAAAAATTTCGAAAAAATGAGCTTCGATTTTTTCGAGAGTAGGCTCAAAAGAAAGCCAAAGACATACTGAAAGTGGTCAAATTGAAAGAAACATTATTTTCTAACTTTATGTTGAAAAATGCAGAAATTTCGATCTTTTGTTGATGTAATAGTGCTCTTTTGTCTATTTAAAATGTTCAACGATTAATTTTGTGCATTTTCATCGCATAAAAACTGCATAAAATGTCGGAAACACCACCCCGTTGAGCAAAATTTTAGAAGTTAATAAATCAAATTTATAGTCGCAGGAGTAAGTAATAATCAGTTTATTCTTATTCGTTATTTTCAAAAAAACAATTTTTATTTCACTTACCTCATTATTGTATATTTTGTTTGGAAATCTAACAAATCAATAACTATTTTTTACTGCAAAATCACGAAAAAAACAGTTCTGCGATCAATGCAAAAATACTGACGCCAAGATACGATGACTTCCGCTTACTGTCGGGTAATAATTTACAAAAAAACGTTCCGGTAACAAAACAAAAAGTACTGATTAGGGGAAATAATTTGTTTTATTGGGATATTTCCAAATTTTGTTTCATGTAAATAGTGAAATTATCTGCGATTGGTAATTTAAAAAATAAATAATATCATCAAGGATTATTCATCACAGGGGAATTTTGTACGAAGAAAAAGCATTCAAAGCGGTCTTGCGCAAAAGTTTTTAGCACGCAAAATAGGAAAATTTTGCAAAAAAAATAAATTCTCGATTTCATTTCTAGAAGTTTGCAATTTATTACAAAAATACTTTATGAGTCTCATGAAAAATATTCAAAATTAAGAAGCAGTTATTGTGTCAGGTATCAAAGCCCATGCAGTTACTAAAAATAGCCTTGAATACACATGATTTTGAAGTGGGCTACGATTGCCAATTCCGCGTCCCTTTTTCGACTATTTTTAAAACCGATTATCGCGGACCAATCAGATAACTGCGGCTAATTTTTCACAATTTTTTATTGACTAATATATCCCTTTACGAAAAAGAGACATATTTTTAGTTTCGTTAGTACATTGGTACTAGATATAAGGAAAAAGAATTGTTTCATTATCAGATTGTGTATTTAAGAAAAATTTCACTAACTATATATCCCTTAACGAGGAATAGATATTTTCTAGTTTGGTTAAGTACATTACGGACGTTAAACGTAGCATAATTTGTCTCAAATATCACAATCTGATATTGAAAAGAATTATAAATTTGACTCAGAACTTATTTGCACGTATTTCATGTGCCATTTCTGGATGAATCAGAACCTTTATTATGCTTTCAAATAAGTTCATAATTGCCTTTTCAAGGACAGATTTAATCTAGAAATTGACCTTAAACTTGGATTATAAAAGTGAATTATGTAATTTTGTGGATTTTGATTGAAAGCAGGAAGCATTTTTGAGAAATAATTTAATTTAGTTTGAATTTATTTGTCACATATATCTTTCATCGAGGAAAAGCGAGCATTTGAGTCAAATGCGCGAATCAATCCGAATAAATTCGGCTTTTGAAAACGAGTCATCTGATTCAGTTTTCAGCATATGTCAAATTGAGCACAAATATCGAGGAATTATAACTTGAGAAAACAATTTGTCCGAATCAGACCATTTTTAGATTTTTTTTCGGAGATTACTCAAATTGTTTAATTATCCGATGTGTTAAAAAAATTAAACTAAAGGTTTAAATCGAATTTTTTTCTTTTTTTATCATTTTCTTAATATTGATGCTCATTTTGAGCTATCTAATAGCTTAATTAGATGAGTCTTCTCAAAGCCGAATTAATTCAGATTTATTTGCCGCCTTTCACTAAAATACTTGTTCTTCTTCGATTAAAATATGGTTATTCAACTGATATAAATAGTTTCGATCAAAGCCAGTTTTTAGCGATTTAAGAGAAAATTTAGCAAAAAAATTAATTCGGTCGATTTAATTTATTTCAGTTTTCCAATGACGTAAAAACTCAGATGTTATTGAAAAAACATTTCGTTAGATTCAAAATGAGAATAAACATGAGAAAAGACATTGAAAACCTTTTGAAAGTATACATTCTGATTGGTTAAAATTTGAACCCATCAGAATTTGGCTGAACAGCAAATTTTCAAAATAAAAACGTAATTCAAAATTTTTTTTGAATTTTAAATAATATGGATTTTAACAGTTTTGTTAACGACACATTTCAAAATTCATTGACTAACAAATGTAATATTTAGACACAAGATGTAGAAACCTGATTTAATGTTAATAAAACACTACCCCTGAGATTTAAGAGTCTCAGAAAAATTTTGGTCGTACATAAAGGCGTACGAAAAATCTGGAACTCACGATTAACAGCAATATGTTGCTGTCATTTTAGCTTAAGGTCACAAAATGTTACTAACGCGTATTTACGACCCAATTAAAATTTATTTCTTAAAACTGCGTGGTAAAACACTAATCAAAACACGTTATAAAACTATCACGCATATTTATCAACGCTTTTGTGAATATCTCGTCCTGATTAGCAAACTCAGTGTTTTAAGGAAGAAGGACGCATACTTACAAAAGTGTGGTCAAGGAACATGAATTATTCACATACTCGAAAAAATGAAATTGGTTTAACAAAAACGGTCTCATTCAACTTTTAAAAGAAAATCACATATCCAAACAAGATTTCCGAGATGCGACTGATCAAGGTTTTTTTTAAGAAAATAATGATTTCACACACAACAATAATCCTTAACGGTATATCGCACTGAAATGCCTGACAAAGGGTTAAGAACGGCTTAAATACAAAATATAAAAGAAAATCGAATGCCAGCAAGAAATAAATTCACGATCATGCAAGGTTATTAGTGATCAGATTTGAGAGAAAAACCAAGATATAAACTGAATTCGTTATACAAACCGCAAGTTTCATTTATACCGCGAATTCTTAAGGATATTTTAATTTCGCGTTCAAACGGAGTTTATTATTTATTTGTATAATAAACTTTTCTTCAATCGTTACCATTGTCGAAAAAACTTCTCGCTGCACCCATGCAGTCATCAGCGATAAAAAATGAACGAATTGCATTTGTATCTATTATGACTTTCAGACTGTTTTAAGGATTTACTAAATGAAATGCAATATGCAAAACAAAATGATCAACTTTAAATTCTAAAATATTTTTTTATTAACCTCCTCACATCCTTTGACTATCTGAAGGCTGATATTTCTACGCGCGGCGATATGAATAATTGTTTTGTAAGCGATCGAGATATCATATTTCAAATTTGAGACCAGTTAAAAAATAGCTAAAATTTCACTGGGAGAATTTGTAACTTATATGTCATTGTAAAAAATGTATGGTTTTTCAAGAAATACAGGGTGAGTGAACTTCTCTTTTCTCTCGCAGTTATCTGGTTCACAAACTTTAAAATTTAAAAATGTTACGTGTTATTCACTTAATTTTATCCTTGATCTCAATCAGTGACAAATAAGTAAATTGATATCATTTCCAGTTTTCCCGTGGTTAGTGCTCAAAGTAGTGCCTTTAGATAGGCTTTTGAGTGTGAGGCGAAGTTCTCGTTTCTGGGTGTGAGGAGGTTAAACAACGTTTCGCGTCAGTATATTTCAAGTTTTTGAAAATTTTTCACCAAACGCAATCAATTAAATGTTGGAAAAGTACATTTTGAAAATCTTGAAAATGACGTCATGCATAACGCTCACATTTGAAATAGAAATATTGGCACATTCGGCGATATTTGCACTGAACGTATCGAGTTTAAATCGAGAAATTTTTTGTTAACCGATTTCGCTTAATTTGGCGATCAGATTTGAGAGAAAAACCAAATATAAACTGAATCGTTATACAAACCGCAAGTTTCATTTATACCGCGAATTCTTAATGATATTTTAATTTCGCGTTCAAACGGAGTTTATTATTTATTTGTATAATAAACTTTTCTTCAACGTTACCATTGTCGAAAAAACTTCTCGCTGCACCCATGCAGTCATCAGCGATAAAAATTGAACGAATTTGCATTTGTATATATTATGACTTTCAGACTGTTTTTTTAAGGATTTACTAAATGAAATCAATATTCAAAACAAAATGATCAACTTTAAATTCTAAAATATTTTTTTATTAACCTCCTCACATCCTTTGACTATCTGAAGGCAAAAAACATTTTCGGAGCCAAAACGGGGCAAGAATAACATCGTCACAGACCCACAATTAAATATGTCATAAAGTTTGCAATTTTATTTGCAAAAATATTGTTGAAAATTTTATACGATTAGCCGTTCGAAAGTTATTTTTCTTACTTTTTTTTAGGATTTTCGCCAAAATTTCATAAAAAATTATTTGTGTGAAAACAATACAAAATATCAAAATTCTGAGGAAGCTTGTTTTTCAGGAGAGTATTAGAGGATTCTTTCAATATAGTTTATTTTTTCTGCAACCTCTTTACGAAGAATAATTTCTTCACAAGTGATTTTAATGAAACTCAAAATAATGAAAAAAAAAAACTTTCGGTAAATTATTTTTTGAAAGAATTGAATGGCAATTTAACTCAAATAAAGCCGGCAAAGACAAATCAATTAAATGTAGAACATAAGGTGGTACTGATTTTGAGTTTTCAGCTGATTAGCAATATTTTTCACATTTTACTGCAGATATTCTACGGCGCGCGATATGAATAATTGTTTTGTAAGCGATCGAGATATCATATTCAAATTTGAGACCAGTTAAAAATAGCTAAAATTTCACTTGAGAATTTGTAACTTATATGTCATTGTAAAAAATGTATGGTTTTCAAGAAATACAGGGTGAGTGAACTTCTCTTTTCTCTCGCAGTTATCAAGTTCACAAACTTTAAAATTTAAAAATGTTACGTGTTATTCACTTAATTTTATCCTTGATCTCAATCAGTGACAAATAAGTAAATGAATATCATTTCCAGTTTTCCCGTGGTAAGTGCTCAAAGTAGTGCCTTTAGATAGGCTTTTGAGGTGGAGGCGAAGTTCTCGTTTCTGGGTGTGAGGAGGGTTAAACAACGTTCGCGTCAGTATATATTTCAAGTTTTGAAAATTTGGAGTTTGTTTATTTCAAGACGTTAATCCTTGTGAGCATATAAAAAAAGTTCCGTCAAGGCAACAGAGCCACAATTGTGGCTCTACTGTAAACGCTGTTAACAGAAAGCTTAAGGCAGTGGGAATTTCAATTTTTTCTGCATAAAGAGGTTGAAATGTAATATTTTTACATCCAACATTTTTATATTCTAGACTTTAATTTTTATTCTCTAGAAAATATATCGAGAAAAGCAAGGTTTACCATATCACGTGATACACGGTCACAGTTGTCTTTGCAAGTTACATATTTGTTGGAAACGATGCACAAGTATCATGCCTACGTCAACGTTTTGTCCCTGTTTATTTATATCTCATAAATCAAAAGTAATTTACAAATAAGTCAAAAATTTTGATTGAAAAATCATGATTTTTGATGAAAATGGTTATTATTTGGCATTAAAAGTATATGTTTTCATTTTTTTTTTATTATTTTTAAGTAAATGTGGTAATGGAGTACACTGTGGACAATTTTTGATTGGTGAAATTCACTTTAATGATAATTTTTTTCATGGCATACTTGCAGTTGAAAATTTAGAAATTTCACGACCGAATAAAAATATTTGCCCCTAGATACCAATAAATTTTTACTTTAACTGTTATGCATGCACCAAAACACTTTCCTAAAAACTGACTGATCTCACATTTGAATTTTATGTCTAGTTCCGAAATAATTCTTCCGTAAGTGAAACATAGGCGAAAAAATTCAATAAATCAGCTCCTCGTAATACTGGACCCAAACATTCGAAAAATAATTCTATAATTTTTTGGGGAACTCATCGAAATTCTTAATAACGTGTTTGAAGAAAAAGATTCTACAGCCTGAGTTTTCTCGTTTACCGCGTTTTTTTATGTCGGTCGGATAGACAGCAAAACTTCGCATAAAAAAACGCGGTATGAAACAAACTATTTTACCGCGAAAAAAGTGTGCGCGAAAAAATACGCGGGATAGGAATAAAAAAACGCGGGGATAAAAATAAAAACGCGGGGTTGGAATAAATTAAATCGCGGGATTTAGCTCTAGATTTTTGATATATGTTTTTTTCGGAATTATGAATTCAAAAATCTTAAATTAAATTCATAAAATAAGTATTTCTGTGTAAAAAATAGAACAAATAATTAAGAAATGGATCATTCAATACGGCTGACTATTATAGCTAGAAAAGATCAGCCCATTAAGAAGATGAAACTTACTAAAAATGAATGCGATGCAATCAATGCTGAGATTCTAAAAATTACTTGGAAAAATAATCCAAACATTTTCAAAATCGACCGCGAAAAACTTTTAGTGTAGACGGGTTGGACCCAAAAAAACACCCTACCCGGGCTGAGAATAAAAAACAACGCTGTGCCGGGATTGAAAAAAACGCGGGGTTTTGAATAAAAAAAATGCGGGGCTGAGAATAAAAATAACGCGGGGATAAAAAATAAAAAAAACGCGGGGATACGAATAAAAAAAACGCGGCAAATCACCGTGTTAAAATTGACTCATCGATTATCTCAAATCGAAGTGAAATTTAAACGTCTGTCTAACCGACCGCATAAAAAAAACGCGGTAAACAAGAAAACTCAGGCTGTATGATCCCTTTTTTTTGCTTTTTTGGATTATTTTAAGTATGCTTGAGCCACTTTCGTGACTCTGTGCTCACAAGTGTTAAGGATGTTAAGAATTTTAAAAGTGATTGTGTGGGCAAAATATAGTTTGATATTTTTTAACCAAAAACCCTGACAATTTTTGAATCAAATTTTTAAACAAATTCTTCTTCTGTTTAAATCCTGTCGACGAAAAATTTAAGCTTTATTTGAAATTTCTAAAATTATTAGTGTCAGTTTTATCTTAAATTTGAAAAAATTTTTCTAAAAATGCTTTAATGCAATATATCCCTTTTAACCAACCTTTTTGGGTTATTTGAAAGATGTAGGTTGGGGGAGGGGCCCCAAATTTTTCCCTTAAAAAACAAACTTTTCCTGGGGAAACCCCTCTAGGGTCACTTCAATTGAGGCCCGCTTTCTCTTTCTTTTCCAGCCTTTACATCTATCAAAATCACCCATAGGTGTTAAAGGATAATCTCTCTCTGGGTATCAACACACTCCTCGATACATAGCCTTTACAAGACCTACTATTCAAAACGGAAAAGCTTTTTTTTCCTAGGTTTTATTTCCAAATAAACTAAAATTTTCACAGAACGTGTAAAATTAGTACGCAAAACTTCGTATTGTCGGTTTTTTGATAAGTGCTATATTTTTTCTAGAACATGCAAAAAACCACCGGTTTTTGAACATTTTTCATCGAAAAATCTATTTCCTTCTTGGTTACATTTAAAAATTTGCTCAAATTTTTGCAATAGCTAGCCCAGAACAAACAGAAACTTTGTATTGTCGCTTTTTTTTAATTTCGACCCGAAACTCAAAATATGAATTTTTCAAGGTCACGTGAAGAAATTTCGGAAAAAAATGTGCTTCGATTTGTTCTAGAGTAGGCTCAAAAGAAATCCAGAGACAGACTGAAGAGAAATTGGGTTATGTCCACTTCAAGTTTTAGTCGTCAAATTGTAATAAACGTTATTTTTTAACTTAACTCGTAGACTTTAGACCTAACTCTGTACCTCAGACTCGATTTCGCAACTATGACCATTTCTAGTAGTCGAGCCATATAAGCAAAGTTTCTTATCAATCATACATTTTTCAATAGCTTAAAATATATTCAGTCCAATTGGCAAATAAATTTACAAAAATAAAAAATTCCGATGGAACAAAAAGGCATTATGGGATGAAGAAAAAAAATTAGCGAAAATGTACCCCAGTGACCGGGCAACAGTGCAATAAATCAACCGAATTTAAACGTTATTTATATTTTGAACTACTGTTAAGTTAACTTCAAAAGGTTTTCTCTATTCCAGTTTAACAATTATTATATGTTTCATCCGAAATTCTTGTAAAATTGACTCTTGAAATTTATGTTTCTTATCATTTATTGTTCAAGAACTCAGAGACGTAGTCCACGCCTACGCATACTCGCAACCTTTTTGATTTCTCAGTAATAATTTTTCGGAAGTTTTGCTTCTAGAGGTGCTCTATTTAACCGGAGCCAATTTTCACATAATAACAACAGAAATCTTGAATTAAAAAAAACCAATCAGTCAATTATCATTTTTCTCACCCTTCTCTCTCGCCTACGCATCTTTATGTTATCAGCATTTCGAAAGCTATGACTTCTGGAGATGCTCTATTTAACTGGAGGCCATAACTGTACATGCATTCAAGATCTACAGAAATCGTTACGGATTGTTTTAAGGGTGTCTTCGCATGATTTTGAGTACTTGTTGTGAAAAAAAATTATGATTACCAATATACACAGTAATTTGAAAAGTACTCAAATTAGCGTCAAACAAAATTTCCAGGGTCACTCAAACGTTTTAGATTTTTCTCATTACGGAAGTCTGAATAAAATCACGTTGACGAAATAATCCAAAATAAAGTTAAAATCCTCATAAATAAATCCTTATTTCTTGAAAAATAAACACGTGACGTGTTGAAAAATTTATTATGTTCAAAACTCTTAATTAGGTGTGTTAGTCCTCAAAAACTTCGGCGTAATTGAGTACTATTTGGTACTTGGGCCAAAACACTCATTTCTTAATTTGAAGGTCACGTGATCGTTTCGGACTTGAGTGTAATGTAAAAAAGTCTTTAAACCTTTAAGGACCCCCTTTCATTTTCAAAAAAGTTTTTAAGCAATTGGAAAAAAACAGTACTATTTGGCCAACCTTATTTCTTGAATATACGGTCCACTGATCATTTTAGGGCATTGTGTAATGGAAAAACCAGTCTTAAGAATTTTTTTTTGAGATCAGGATGGAACGTTGTTTGGTGATTTAAAAAAATTTTGCAAAAATAAGTACTGTTAATTACACAGTCTGTAATACAGTAAAAATTTTCAATAAAAAAAACAGCATAAACGTCATTTTGTCTTAAAGTTTATCGATGAACTTTAAATTACTGGTCTGTCATTAATGTTAAGCGTCGTAAAATGCGATTTAATGGTGGAAAGGTTCTACTTGCCGGAAATCGAGTCTACGAGTTAATTTTGAAAAAAAATACTTAGAAAAAAATCGAAAAAACGCAAAAATTTCGAATTTTTTTCTTTTGTTATTTGGGTTCTTTTGCTTTTTTAAAACGTAAACGATCGGTTTGGTGCATTTTCATGTCATAATTAGTGCAGAAAATGTAGGAACCCCCACCCCCTCAAGTTTAAATTCGAAAAAAAAAATTTCTATTTCATATCATTTTTAAATCATTTAAAGTACTTTTTTTCAATTTTCACTAATGCTGAGGAAAATTTTAGAATTTTTCATTACATTTCTTATTTTCCATTTTTAGTCAAAGTTAGGTCAAACTGGGATGTTAGATGAAATTTAAATCAAATTCGACTCTCCATGTGAAATAACCGCGGTCTGCGGTGCACGGTGTTCCTTATTATTATTAATTTTTTGATGCATAAAAATTTTAAATGGTTGAAAATTTTTAATGCTTGAAAATTGAAGGCAACAATTTTGAATCTTTAATTTAAGCCCGTGAATTTTTACCAATTTGATCGTGTGATCAAACTTTCGGCAATTTTCGACAATTAATTTTGGACACTTAGTGAAAAAGCTCTACAATTAGTTTTGCGGTAATTCAAAATATCCAAAGTGAGAATTCCTCGAGTATGAAATCTACCAATTAATTTATAAATTGAAGTTAAAATATTTTCGAAGTTAAAAATATATCAACAAAATATTAAGTGGATCGTATCGTATCTAGAAACGAAATAAAAACTAGATCGTATCTAGGGGTCGAAATTAAAAATAGATCGTATCGTATCGTTTCTAGAGGGGTTGATATAAAAACTGGATCGTATCTTATCGTATCTAGAGGGGGTGATTTAAAAACTGGATCGTATCTAAGGAGTTCGAAATGAAAAATGGATCGTATCGTATCTAGAAGGGTAAAATAAACATGAGATCGTATCTAGGGGGGGGTCAAAATTAAAACTGGATCGTATCGTATCTGGAGGGGTAAAATAAAAATGAGATCGTATCGTATCGCAAAAAACCGATACCATACGATCCGAAAATTACGATACGATCCAATTATGCCGATCCTTGCTAAGTGTAATTTCAAAAACTTTCAGTTCAAAATAAAAGAATACCAATTAAAGTGTAAGTAAAAAAAATCTAAAAATCGGTTGTTAACGGAATTCTCGAGCGACTCCGACGAAATATAAAAAAATTTAAACCCGTTTTTTCCAAGTTGAGATGCCGGTTTTGTTAGATTAATTCAAACTACGATACATCTAAGACCCATTTTTGAATAAAAGATTAAACCTACCAAAAGACAACTCTCAACAGGTCTCGGAGCTGTTACGTATACTAATAGTTGGTAACAAACTGTTCGTTGCACAAAACTCTAAAATTACGACCACTACCCCCTTTAGGCATTCTGGGTCTTTATTTCATCAATGTTACGAAAGTATAATTGATTTCGGTTTTGTTTTAGAATGGTGGTAAGAGCAAGAGTTGAGTCTTGCCACAATTTAATTTTTTTTTATATTGTTACAAATGGGTGAAATCAATGGTGATTCGACACTATTATAAAACAATTGTTTAGACACCTAATACCTCTCGAAAAATGCTGTAAAAATAAATGAAAAAAATAATGAAAACCTGGTAATTTTGTAGCTCTGTGATCCATATCTTAAATTCGGGAATCCTGGACTAAAATAGTTTCAAAGGGCGGCAAAGGATTAAGAGGGATTAGTTTTAAGGTCCCAATTTGTGTTTCGCTCGATCAAGCGCGCCCTCAGCTGGTGGAAATCTGTGAACCTTTTTCTCCTCTTCCGTTTTCCTAGTCTGCAGTAGGTAGGTAGGTAACTTTTTTAGAATTACTACTAGTTGTGAAAATTTTGATTTCCGGTTAGATAGGCTTTTGGTCTGCTTATTCATTTAAACCGCGGTTCAAACGTGTCGATCCTTCAGCAAATAAATAAAATTATACCCAATGTGTTTTAGCTTTTGGGGTGTTCCCCGAGGAGATTCACGCTTAACCAATCAGAGCGCGACTTGGTTAGTTAATTTAAGGGGCGTTTCAATCTCCCCGGGGAACACCCCAAAAGCTAAAACACATTCGGTATCACTCAGATTTTTGAGGTTTAGCGATTATTCAAAACTGACTTCATCTTTGAACAAAAATCAGATGAACAAAATCGTTATGTGGCAAACGGGCCAGTCATGAAAACTGGGCAGCCTTCTTATTCAGAGCTAAGAAACTCCGATAATAATTCAGCCGAATATCTCTCAAGATAATATTCATCGGTCCATTATGTCCAAATTCAGTTTTAATGGGGTCAAAATGTTATCGATCGCTTTCTGACAATACTTTGAGTTCGAATTTAACTTTTCGAATTCGTCAAATTTTGAGATATTTTTGAAAAAATTTCCGAAAATTATGAAAATATTCCTCATTTTTCGGTAAATTTTTTTTTAAATTATTTGTTTCGAATCAACAAGAAAAACTTTACAAAATGGCGACTTTAACTTTTCGAGTACATATTGTAGTTCATATGACATTTTTTCGGGATTTTTGGTCGAAAATATTTGGAAAATTTTTCTGAGTTCTTGTATTTTTCTGGAATCATCGGCTAAAATTATTAAGAATGCCAACTCTTATTTTATTCAAATATGTTCTCGTTTTGTTTTTCCGTTCTTGTTTATACTCTAAATCACAATTTTTTGAACGAAACTACGGTTTGGGAGAAATCCATAAAAGCCCTCTCTAATCCAGAATTTAAAAAATATTAACACCGAAACTTGCCAAATTGGTAAGCCGACCCATCCACTGTTTAAAATTTATTTTATTCAACTCATGAACAAAAATATTATTTTCGATGTGCCAAAATTTTGTTTTTTTGTTTTTTTTTTTATTTTGGATTTCGACGTAGAAATCGTATATAAACAAATTATATAAATTTTAAACGGTGGATGGGTCGGTTTTAACGGTTCCTTATAAATAAAAAAAAATTGTACCTTAACCCCCACCTGCACGAGATGTCCTACCCCCCCAACCTGCACGAGCGTGTTTCAGAACATACACATAGTTAGGGCGTCCATCATTAATATCGACTAATAGAAATAAAGGGTGGGTTGTTCCGAAATTTCTTGGAGGTTAATAATATATGGGAAAATGAAAAAAAAATTACGAAAAAAAATTTTGGTGGTCACGTGATCAAAGTATAGCGATTTCTCAAATATAGCGAAATAGCTCTTCCCACCACCAGGTGGCGCCGAGTGTCAAAATTAATAATGCCAACGTTTTCCCCTCCAAACGTCACTCTAGTAAGTATATTTGTAGATCATTATCTTGTTCAGTACTGGTTAAAACTCGCATTAAACCAAAAATTGCATCCAAATATTGCATTTCCGGTCTGATGAGAAATTTCTAGAACTCACCAAAATTGCTATAATGAGAAAATACGATCGTATTATACGATCCAAAATCAATAATAAATAAATTAAACTTCCCATTAATTTTAGAAAATGATTTTCAAAAATAAAGGAAACTTAAAATAACTATCACTATAAGTATTTTTTATTTTTTTCCCCAATCGCCGGAAAAGTGCCTCAATATCGCCAAATATTTGGCGAAAACCTTTCGGTGATATTGAGTCCCCCCCTGTATTTTGATTTTGAAATATGACAAACATTTGAAAAATTCATGTTTAATTCTCCAATTTTTACGACTTTTTCTAATAATTGTCCGAAGCGGATTTTTATTTATAAAAAAAACCATTTGGAGCCATTTCAATTCGTTAATGCAATTGTGTTATAAAATAGGAATTCCACAGAAGGATTTAATCCTGTTAATTATTCGGCTCTAAAGCTATGATGTCAAAAGTCGCCTTTCGCTTATATTGTCCCCCCATAATGTTATGCGCTGCGACCCCGTGCGGCCTAGTCGAGCCACCTGACAAAAACACATCACAATAGTAAGAAACATTACAGTTAGAAGTGTGTGGGAAATTCACCTTTAATTAAGATTGCTGGAGAATTTAAAAAAGGGTTCTTTCATAGCAACTTTATACGAGGTTTAGAATCAGAAAAACTTTCATTCAATCAAATCACATGTCTGTTATACCGCAGTTTACCGTGTTCTTATTTTGCTTCCGAAAATAAAACTTTGTTATTGTTCGAAATCTGTGAATGATTGTTTCTATGCTTGGTTATGAACCGCGACCATCTGAAAATGAAAATTTTCTAATCCGCTTTATTCCATCTGGTTTAATCACAATAACACTTTCAATTTCTCGGCTTGATATGTCTTGACCCAAACTTTTTAATCATATGTTCAATATATGTTCAAATAAATGCTTGTGATTTTATAAAGCTACGTTTGGAACACCTTCAAAATAAGCTCTATAGAATATTATCCTGAGCTTACTTCTTTTATATTATTTAGCGGTCTCACCATAGACATCTGAAATTCAGTTTTTTAATCTGATCAATTCTATTCACCCGAAAATCCTGCATGTAATTATTTTTCCTGTTCGTTTTTTGGCTCCAGTTCATAATAAAAACATGGTGAATAAAAGGTGTTTTTGTCAACCCCCAAAAAGCATATGATGCAGCTGATGAAGTGTTCACAGTGTGAACTTCACAGAGTCTGGTTAAAGGTGGTGCCGCGTTGTATTTTGCTATTCGTGGTGGTGTAGGTACCCTTAAATTTTGTAAGTGATAACTTTTGACTCATAAGTAGCGTCAGCACCGTGGATTTCGACCACTTATACAGTAGTTACTCTGTTAGAGTTACCCCTATTGGAGTTACCTTTTATCTGTTAGAGTTACCCTTTTTTGAGAAGTTCATGTCAGTTATCTGTTAGAGTCACCCCTTATAGAAAATCTCAAAAACTCTAGACTTTCAAAATTACATTTCAATTTTTCCCCCACAGTATTAAACAGAATTATTGTTGTTTTTTGCCAAACGGGAAATAATCGAGAGGGATATTGAAATTTATCCTACTATTGATTTCATGCCCAACTTTTAGGGTTTTTAGTAAATAATATAATTTGTAACTGTTTATGTATTTTCTACAGTTCTATATGATTTTATGGGGATATATAGTTGCTCTAATTTCATCACATTCTAAGCGATATTGTATACGGTCCAAACTACAATTTCTGAAAAATATTTTTTGAACCCAAATTTCTCAAACTTTACTGTGATTAAATAATAATTTTCGAATAAAACAAATAACGAAGTTGCCACAAATTAACGAACTGTTCATTTAGAATTTAACCACAGTAGCTTTATCTCCTGATTGCAGAAAAAAGTGCGATAACTCCCAATCTTTAGAGCTAGCTAAAGTTATAGATAACGTTATAGATATAGGTAAAGTTATAGGTAGCTAAAGTTATAGATAACTTCCATGATGTTTGCCAGTTTCTGGTAGCCAAGGTGTGGATTCTCTTCACGTAATTTAATCAAAAATTTTATCCCAAATACCTATTTTTTGACCGTTCACGCTCAT
>SCLH01000992.1:453045-481307 GCA_004367855.1 Oikopleura vanhoeffeni | reverse complement strand
GAAATTGAAATTGGAATTTTTGTGTTAGATTTAAGGGGTTGGTGAATGCTCAAAGTTTTCGATTTTTTTCTAGCTTTGTTTCCCTCGGAGTTAAAACTGCAACTAACATTGAATTTGTCATTGAAAAATAAATAAAAATAATTTTTTTTTGCTTTTTCATAATTTAAGGGGGTATTTGGTAATGAGAGTTTTCAGAATTTTCTTCGAAATATTTTCTTTCAGAATTTTTCAAAGTAGAGTTAAACGTTCCATTCGAAGCACTTTGAGGTGTTATTTGAAAATCGCCAGTTACCTGTCCTTATAAGAAATCGGATCGTCCCTGAACATGAAGAACGTATTCTTTTAGGCTTCACATTTAGAGTGGACGCGCTTCTGCCAAGTCAAAAAATGAAAGTTCTCAGATCATCTTAAAAATACCTGGAGGTGGGGTAATCGACCCTAGGAAAGAAAAAATCTCTTATGGCCTTCTTTCCATTTTAACTCCTAGGTGTACAAAACGGCAATTTTTTTAAATCGGCCTTGGAATTGCATTCTAGAATTGTTGACAATGATTCCGCAGAAGAAATATTTATCAAATGCTTTTTGAACACTTTAACGGCGCATGTGCAAAAAAATGAAGAAAATTGTCACCGGAAAAACAAATTTGTTTTTTAGAAAACATCAAAATTGGACTTTTTCATTAAAAAATCTTTCTTTGGACCAAAATTCTAGGACTTCACGGATGTTTCCAGCAAGTTTTCTATGTATTTAATACACCTTGAACACTTTCAAGGCCAGTCACGTTCGAAAATTGTTCTATTTAGCTCTCATAAGACCAAATTTTCAACTCGGAGGTGTCAAAAGCAACGTTTTTTGAAAAATTAGGACTTTGCATAGAATTCTAGAATTGTTGGCGGTGGTTCCGCAAAAGATATATTGATCGGATGTTCCTTGTACACTATTACGGCATAGTTGTTAAAAATGAAATACATGACACCGAAAAAACTAATTGTTTTCTTCGGAAACATTGAAATTGATGTTTTATCAAAGAATTTTCTATGTAGAAATTCTATGTAGTAGATGTTTTTCTATGTATTCGATTAATAATGAACACTTCCAAAATAAAAAACGCTGTGATATTGTACTGTTAAGCTCTTATAAAACTAATTTTGGGGACATATCACTAGGGTTTTAAGCATTAATATAGAAATATAGAAATAATGGGTGGATTTTTCTGACACTTCTTGGAGAATAATAATATATAGAAAAATAGACAAAAAAATTATTAAAATTTTTTTGGTCGTCACGTGATCATAATATAGCGATTTTTCGTATTTTCAGTATTTAATTATTTGGAAACAAATTGGTAGTTTTTGAGTCAACGCCACTTATGAATGTAATTGACACACTTTTTAAAAAAAAATTTGAAAATTATGATTTTTTGGCTCCCAAACGTAAAAATAAGAAAAAAAGGATGCCCGTTTGATCGGACATAATTTTATTGTTTTAAAGTTAATTTTGTTGAAAAATGAGCCCCAAATCGGCCGAAAGCCGATAAAGGGGGGTTTTGTGTTTTAAATTTAACTTTTTAGAAAAATGAGCCCCAAATCGGCCGAAGGCCGATAAAGGGAGATTTTATCTTTCAAATTTAAATTTGTTGAAAAATGATCCCCAAATCGGCCGAAGGCCGATAAAGGGAGATTTTATATTGAAAATTCAAATTTGATGAAAATTGAGTCCCAAATCGGCCGAAAGCCGATAAAGGGGGATTTCCGTTTTAATTTAACTTTTCTGAAAAATGANTTTTTGAGAAACTTTTAAAATTTTTAAGATAATTAAATTTATAAAAAAATTTAAAACAATTTGTAAGAAAATTGTCAAATTTCAAACAAAGAAATCTTCAAGAAAACTAAAAATGATAAGGAAATTTATTTTTTTGCGAAGATATTCAAATTCGAAAAAAGTTTTCGAATTTGGAAAAAAAAATAAGGCCGATTTGGAGCTCATTTTCAACAAAATTAAATTAAAAATATTATATCCTCCCTTATCGTCCTTCGGCCGAATTGAGGCTCATTTTTCAACCAAATTAAATTTAAAACATAAATTTCCCCTTTATCGGACTTCGGCCGATTTGGGGCTCATTTTACAAAAAATTTAAATAAAAACACAAAATTTCCTTTCATCGGGCTTCGGCCGATTTGGGGCTCATTTTTCACGCAAATTAAACTTAAAACATAAAATCCTCCCTTTATCGGCCTTCGGCCGATTTTGAGCTCATTTTTCAAGAAAGTTTATAAATTTAAAACATAAAATCCTCCTTTATCGGCCTTCGGGCGATTTGGGGCTCATTTTTTATCAAATTAAAAATATAAATCCCCTTTATTGGCCTTCGGCCGATTTGGGGCTCATTTTTCAACAAATTTAAATTTAAAAGATAAAATCTCCGTTAATCGGGCTTCGGCCGATTTGGGGCTCATTTTTTAACAAATAAAAACTAAAAAATCTCCCTTTATCGGCCTTCGGCCGATTTGGGGCTCATTTTTCAACAAAATTAAATTTAAAACAATAAAATTTTTTTCCGATCAAACGGACCCATAGCCTATGGGCCATAGGGGCTCATTTTTCAACAAAATTAAATTTAAAAGATAAAATTTCCCTTTATCGGCCTTCGGCCGATTTGGGGCTCATTTTTCAAAAAAGTTAAATTCAGACATAAAATCCCTCTTTATCGGCCTTCGGCCGATTTAGGGCTCATTTTTCAACAAATTTAAATTCAAAATAAAAACTCTCCCTTTATCGGCCTTCGGCCGATTTGGGGCTCATTTTTCAAAAAAGTTAAATCAAAACCTAAAATCCCCCTTTATCGGCCTTCGGCCGATTTGGAGCTCATTTTTCAACAAATTTAAATTTAAAAAATAAAATCTCCCTTTATATAATTTTTTAATTATGTTTTTGTCTATTTTCCCATATATTATTAGCTTTCAAGAAGTGTCAGAAAATTCGCTCATTATTTCTATAAGTCCATATTAATGCTTAAAACCCTAGTGATATGTCCCCAAAATTAGTTTTATATGAGCTTAACAGTACAATATTACAACGTTTTTGATTTTGGAAGTGTTAATTATTAATCGAATACATAGAAAACATACTGTGGATATCCGTAAAGTTCTAGAATGAACGTCTTAAGACAGATTCTTTGATAAAACATCAATTTCAATGTTTCCGAAGAAAACAATTGGTTTTTCCGGTGTCATGTATTTCATTTTTTAACAAATATGCCGTAAAAGTGTACAAGGAACATCCGATCAATATATGTTTTGCGGAACCCCAGCCAACAATTCTAGAATTCTATGCAAAGTCCTAATTTTTCAAAAAACGTTGCTTTCGACACCTCCGAGTTTAAAATGTGGTCTTATGAGAGCTAAATAAAACAATTTTCGAACGTGACTGGCCTTGAAAGTGTTCAAGGTGTATTAAATACATAAAAAACTTGCTGGAAACATTCGTGAAGTTCTAGAATTTTGGTCCAAAGAAAGATTTTTTAATGGAAAAGTCCAATTTTGATGTTTTCTAAAAAACAAATTTGTCTTTCCGGTGACAATTTTCTTCNCCGTTAAAGTGTTCAAGAAGCATTTGATAAATATATCTTCTGCGGAACCCTTGTCAACAATTCTAGAATGCAATGCAAAGTCCGATTTAAAAAAAATGCCGTTTTGGACACCTCATAGTTAAAATCTTTCCTGGGGTCGATTACTCCACCTCCAGGCATTTTTAAGATGAGAACTTTCATTTTTTGACTTGGCTGAATCGCGTCCACTCTAATGACGCTTATGTATTTATTATAAGATTAAAGAAGTGTGGAGTCCACACTGTGGACGATGAAAATTATATTTTTCTCTATTTGTCATGCAATTTTATATACAAATTGATATTTATATCGCAGAAACTTTTTAAATAATTTTAAAAGAACGTTTGAATTTCGATGATCAATGTCAAAACATATGAAATTTACAATGTATGATCGAAATCAAACAACCACGATTTGACCTACTATGCATTTATCAATTGTCCTTCAATAAGATAACCAACTGAAATTGAAAGGATACTGGCTATCTGAAGAGACGAATATAATTTGTTTTCTCACAGAATTCAAAAAAGTAATATTCGAAAATTCTTCATGAATTTTCTAAATTCCTAAAAAAACTCACATTTTCAAGTGTCCCAAAATGACCCGGTTCTAACTTTTTTACGCTGATTTAATAGGTTCTTTTGGACACCACGAAGTTGAAATTTGTCAGATGCCATGGCATGCCATAAACAGAACTTTTGCTGCAAATAAAGTGAGAATGACAATTTGACTTTTCAAATCTAGTTTTATGGTTCGAGGTGCAGCATCACTCATTAAAACCAAAGTGGCGCTCCACCAAATTTTTGATATTAATGAATTTTTTCCTATCACAAATTGGCTATAGTTTACAGAAAAATAAAAATTAGCCTTCAGGCACCGTCAGGCAAAATTTCGTGACTTGTTTTCAAAAAAAGTGTACAATTTTTAGACTTCAATTATTGAAAAACTTTCTCATTTTTTATTTCAAATTTTCTTAAATTTTAATATGCCACTTTTATGCCAAAAATACAACTAGTGGCAAAAAATTGGATCATTTGTAGTTCCACGCTGCTGACGCTACTGATAAGTTATGAGTCATAAGGGGTATGGACCACACAGTATGGTTACTAATCATTGGTTAAAGTTCGGACCCGGAAAAATTTAAACTTTTAATAAATTTATTTAACTGAAAACAAAATCAAAATTATAATGTAGAATTTATAACTTAAACAATAATCAAATAACAAAATTGTCGGAGAATTTTAAACCGCTTAGCCAGCTTCATGTTGTTTATTACTCTTTAACAAAATTATAATCTATCACAATACTTGCCGGGGCTTTTATGCCACTTTTTCAGCCAAATTTTGTATATAATTCGGCCTTTGAAAACTCTCATTCGATTAAGTTTTTAGATAGCTCAATCTGAGCACAAATATCTAGTGGATAATAAGATAAAGTTGGTCGGAATCGGACCATTTTTTAATTATTTTTTGAGATTACTGAAATTGTTTAATTATCAGTTTTTGTTAAAAATTCGAAACTATGGTCTGATTCGGACCATTTTTGTGATAATTTATTTTTCTCTAAATATTTGTGCTCAGTTGAGCTATCCAAGAACTCAATCGGATAAGTCGTTTTCAAAAACCAAATTAAATAATGATGTTGGGTAAAAAAGTGGCATAAAAGCCTCAACCAGTACCGTTGTAGATATACAATACTAATACTAATTTTTCACTAGTTTTTAAGCCAATTTTTTATTTAATTCGGCTTTTAAAAACAACTTATCCGATAACATTCTTAGATGGCTCAAACTGAGCACAAATATCTTGTGAAAAAAAAATAGTTCATCAGATCAATTTGTTTTATCTTTTTTCTTAGATTACTGAAATTTTTAAATTACCAGTTTTCCTTAAAAAATTGGTAACAATTCGTCGATTCGGACCAATTTTTTAAATTCAATTATTTACCAGATATTGTTGCTCTGTTTAAGCTTTCAAGATTCAATCGGATGAGTCGTTAGCAAAAGCTGAATTAAATAAAAAATTTGGCTAAAATCTAGTAAAAAAGGCCAGGAGCCCCCGTAATCGATATATTCCTCATCCGTTATGTATATAATGGTTCAGAAGACTATTCTAGATCATTGAATATTTTGTGACCAACAAAACCCATGGCTCTACATTTTAGAAGCATTTAATTTTTTAGAATCTTAAACAGATTATTTATTGTCACAATTGAAAACGTATCGAGCAAAATTGTATTTTTAAATTGTATCACAAAACATGAAGGTTTGTTGGACACTAAAAGAAATGCTAATTTGGTTCATTAAAAAGTCATCAAAGAATCAATAATTTGAACAATTCGATGCAATTACGGACTTATAAAACTGCTGTTGATATGTTTGGCAAAAACAAACGTCAAAACTGCGACGAAAAAGACCAATTTTTGATCAAGTTAAATTTGGGGTCGGAAATAAAACGTCAAATCAGTGAACCTTCAAAGTATTTAATTACCTAGATTTTTGTGTAGAAATGCTGAATCTTGTGAAATCATGGCAACAACGTGTATTTGGTTTAATTTTCCCTGTTTATATAAGGCTTATATTGGTACCAAAAAACAGAAAAAATGGTTTGAATTCTAGGTGTAGCAAAATCATCTAAAAGGGTTCAAGTTCGAAGAAAAAACTATCCTTGATCTCACTCACTAAGAAATAATTTAAGGTCTGGCCTTTTAAACTTTTCCCGTCAAACTCGCTCAAATGGATCTTTATTCGTTAGGTGGATATCGATAATTTTATGAGTGAGGGGGTTAACTGCTTGTCAACTGTTACATTCTTTTTCTCATGAAATTTACTAGAATTACCGACTGTAATTTACAGTAAGATAAAAAAGGAAAAAACGGTTTTGGCCTAACTATAGATCGATTGCTTTTGGAAAAAACAATTTTTAATTCATGTGTATGACAGATTAAAACGGTGACTGCGCCTATAATTATTATCCTCATTTATTAATCAAATTTATTGAGCCTAAAGTTTACTCTGACAATTGCGTCCTATTTCTTAGTTAAATATGAAATATTATCGACGAATTAGTTTTTAAAAGTTGTTAATCTGCATTTCATTCGATTTAAAACGTCATTCACATTTCGACCGAATTTGAACACCATAATCCGTTTTATGATATCAAGTTTGGTTTGATGTTACAATTTCGAATTTAGGCGATCTTTAGCGGATCAACTCAACCAGATTATAAACTAACCATTCCTGTAACCAATTTTTATTCATTTGAATCGAGAAATCACATCTCATAAATTAAGGCGTATCGGACACTGCCCTGGAGATTACTTTTAGATTAATTGTAATCAAATGTGTCCGTTTGGATTGATAAGTATTGGTCAGTTAACATATATATATGATGAATCTGGTGACTATCGGACATTATCCGATGTATAAGTTCTGAAACCGGTGACAGAAGTAGAAACTGCTCTCTGGCGGTATAATAATTTATAATCAGCTTGAATGAAAGTTAACTCTTAGACTTTTTTTAGAAAAGCAGGTAGATCTTTATATTCAACAAAAATATGATTACCTCAGACTATTAGTAAATAAGTGTATTTTGGTTGAATTTAATATCATCAACAGTTCCGTAATCATCCCGCAATTCGTCTCCCGAAATGGTTTTTCACAAAAATAAAACAAAAAAAAAGATTTCTGGGCATCCTAATCGATAGGATCTATTTAATTAAATTAAGTCATCGAAGCTCATAATCTTTAATTAAAAAATTCTACTTCTCGAACAGTTCGAGTCGAACTTTACTATGAAGGTTAAGAAAGGGCTTATTCTTCCCCATCACCTTGCTGGAAGCACCCACAATTCCCTTAAGGAGGTGGACGTTTTTTTACTATCATCTGATTTTTCACACTTAAGGGGGTAGCGGTCGCAAAATGGAAAATTTGTACTCCACTTTACAAGAATACTAAACTGCTTCGAAACTTTTGAGAATAGCCATTTGGTAGATCTATCTTTTAATCTACAAAAATAATTTATCAGAATAAATCTGCTTACAGCTTTTTGATATTTTGAGTTTTTTGGTCGAAAATTGGGTTGAGTGTTCCCTAGCAATGTCGCTACCCCGCTACCCCCTAGGCGGTACTGGTCGCCTGGAATTGATTTTTCTCGATAAAAACTCAGCCACTTAGTCTATGTGACTAGCCTATGTCACATAGGGCTTTCAGGGAAGCAATAAGATTAGCTTTTTTTTAGAGCTACTTAGAATATGCAATAAACCACCGTTTTTTTGAACATTTGTCGTCGGAAAATCTATTTCCTCTTAGGTTATATTTTGAAATCGGCCCAATTTTTTCTGAAACTAAAAATAGGAATTTTTAGGGTCTCATGAGAAAATTTCGAAAAAAAGTGCTTCGATTTTTTCGAGTAGGCTCAAAAGAATGCCACGAACTAACGTCAAAGTTAAATTTCGAAGTTTAACCCGTGTGAGGCACAGAAAAAAAGTTCCGCCAAGGCACCGAAGCCTTTATAAAGGCTTTTTTCAAGCGTGTATTACAGAAAGCCCAAGATAGTTGGAGTTTCATTTTTTTTTTGCATAAAGAAGTTCAAACGATATATTTTTGATCCGACCTTTGATATTCTAGAATTTTTGATTTTTAGTTCTAGAAATTTTGATTAAGGCAAGGTACAGCATATCACGTGATACAAGCTCACAGTGGTGTTCACAAATTATCGATGCACAGGATCTGACCTATGTCATCGTTTTTTTCTGATTTGATTATATATATAAATCGATCAAAATTATTTTTAAATAGGTTTAAAATTTTGATGAAAAATCACAATTTTTCATTAAAAAAGGTTATTTTCCCCTGTAAAGCAGATTAGTACACTTTCTGATATTATTTCTGGGTCGTATTACTAATCAATAGTGACTCTGTGGACAAATTTAATTGCTCGAATTAATTTTTTAATAATTAAATATTTTCGTCGAAATACTTAAAATCGAAAATTTTGAAATATCACTTCTAAAAAATATTGTTCCTGTTATCCAATTATCTTTGTTTTGAAGTTCAACCATGGACAAAAACACTTTCCTAAAACTGGCTATTTTCAAATTTAAATTGACGCAATAAGGTCGCATTTATATTTTTTTAGAGGAAAGATTGAGAGAAAAAATCTAAAAATCAACCCTCCGATAAATTTGAACAAAATTTCCAAAAAAAAATAAGTAATTTTTTTTGAACATCCTCGCAAAATTCTTTATAATGTATTCGAAGAGGAGACAATTCTACGATGTTTTTTTTCGCATATTAGATGATTTTAAATATGCAAACCTTTTATAAAGGTGCTGTGCTCACACGGGTTAAGTGGTCAAATTACAGCAAACGTTATTTTTGAACTTCATTTTGAAAAAAATACTCCGAAAAAAAGCGAAAATTTCGAAAAAATCGGTCATTCATTTTTTTGATCGGTAGTACACTTTGATATCACCCCAAATCAATTTTGAGCATTTTCGAAGCCCCAAGGGCCGCATAAAACCAGCGACCAATGCCCTGTTAACCTAGATTTTTTTTGAAATGAAAGAAAAATGTCCAAATGGAACTGCGGAAAGTAGTTTTTATGTTTTGTAGGACTAAGGATCAAAATTGAAGTGATGTTTGTAGCGCAGAGAGCAAGTTAGCACTTATCCTGTAATAATTTAAAACTTATTTAAATAGATAAAATTAAATGTAATGAATATTTGTATCCCACATGGTCTAGGGGTCAGGATCCCGGCTTCTCACGCCGGTGGCCCGGGTTCGATTCCCGGTGTGGGAGATTGCTTTTTCTTACAATTTATTATACATTGTATCACATGTATTAAAATTTAATAATTAAATGTGGTACAATACAGTACTACCAGCTCAGAGGGCACCGCTAAAAGCGTGGAAGTAATGAGGCTCTGATTGTTTGTTAGCAATGAGCAACACCCCAGATTTTGATCAATAGTGTTGCCCATTGCTCTTACTGTTGTCAGACAACAGTTGTCTATTTTTTCTATAATAAATTATGATTAATAATACAACTTTTATTGAAAAAGATTTGTAAGTACTACCTAAGTTACCTACTAGGTACATTAAATGCAAGACATTAATGTTTGTGACTTGTTTTGAGTTTGTTTATAAACATCGACCCTAATCCTTAACTCGTAGACTTTANAAGCAAAGTTTCATTATTAACATAAATTTTCTAATAGCTTAAAATAATATTCAGCCAATTTGCTATACAATTGAAAAAACTAAAAAAATTTTAAACGAATTAAAAGGCATTTAATGAGGATAAGAAAACAAAAAGTTGCGAAAATTACCTCCAGTTACACACAAAAGTGCAATAATAAGATGAAATTAAACCTTGATTTATATTTAAAACTACCTCATATAAAACTTCAAATGATTTTCTATCGCTCTGTCTAAACATAATTATATGTTTTTCACAAAATCCTCTAGTAAAATGTCTCTTAAATTTGTTGTGAAATATTTATTTCCGTGATAAAAAAGATTAACTCATCTTTCATGCGTAAGCGCCTTATGTAATCAGTTTTTCGGAAGTTTTGACTTCTAGAAATGCTCTATTAAAACCGGAGGCCATACTGTAATGCAATAAAAGTCTAAGAAATTCGTTACGATTCTTTTAAGGGGTCTTCCGCGTGATTTGAGTACTTTTGAAAAAAATATATAGTACCAATATACAGTAATAAAAATTCTAGGGTCAACTTCAAACATTTTTAAAACTTTTTTCTCATTACACGAAAGTCCGAATAAAATCACGGGACGAAATAATCCAAAAATAAGGTTTGAAATATGTAAATAAATAAATAACATGAATAAATCCTTATTTCTTGGAAAATAAGATCACGTGACCTTTTTGGAACTTGTGTACTTGAGCCAAAACCTTATTTTTTTATTTGAAGGTCACGTGATCGTTTTTGGACTTTAATGTAATGAAAAAGAGTCTTAAAAACTCCTAAAGAACATCTTCACTTATTTCAAAAAGTGATTTTTTGAAAAAAAGTACTATTTTGACCGACCTAATTTCTTGAATATATGGTCCCGTGATCATTTTTGAGCTTTGGTGTAATAGAAAAAACCTTAGATTTTTTTTCTGATTACAATGAAAGGTTTTATTTAGTGATTCAAAAAAATTTTGCAAAAAATAAGTACTGTAATACAGTAACAATTTTCAAAAAAAAACGCACAAACGTCATTTTGTCTTAAAATTAATCGATAACCTTATAACTGATCTTGTCATTAATGTTTAAGCGTCGTGAAATGCGATTTAATGGTGAATGGTCACTACTTGCCGGAAATCGAGTCTACGAGTTAACGGTTTCCTAAAAAACGCTTAATTTTCACTTGTCAAAAAAAAATAGCGCTCTAAAAACTCTTTTTTGCACAATTTTATAAACGAAAAAATCCTTAGTCTTAAATGACCAGAAAAAAATTCTCTACAAGAATCTTGAAGATAGATAGCATTGAAAGATAGCTTGAAAACATCGATACTCATTTTTGAGTTTTGAAATTCCCCCGTATATGAAGTATGCCATCGTATATATATCCATTATGATGCCTGGGTAACATATATATCTTATTTGCCTGTTAAAAGAATAGGTAATAAGATATTAATGTTACCCGGGCATCATAATGGATATGAAGGGTGTTGCAGATCTAGCGCACATAATGAGTCATTCTGGCGTAGTAAATAGTTCTTAGGAAATAGACTACTGTAAACACGCAACTTGCGTGACGCAAGTAAACACTATTTGTGAGAGATATTTGTGATTGGCAATCACGCCGCGAAAATCTAGCGCAGTGAAATTAAAAGCAGTGTTCTAAATCTGGTTCTAATTCCGTCTCGGGCCCGAGCTTAAATTAGAAAAGGAATCGCAATCCAGACTACAGATTCTGGAGCTGAGACTGTAAAAAAGGTTTGCAAAATATATCAATGTACACTGGGCCATCTCGACCAAAAATCGTACGGATAAGGGTGCGTACGGATACGGGTACACTCAGTGTACTTGGCCCCCTTTAGTAAAGTAAAGTTTTTTTTAGGCAGGATTTTCAATATAACCCTTTCCGGGTACCGTCCGACTCTCGTAGCACACATTGATTCAACTATAGAAAATAAGTAAACAATACTAACAATGTAATATTTTATTTATTTATGCAACGTTTCGATATTTCATCTTCAAGCTAATAATAAACTTGTAAGTACAGTCAATGTGTAAGTCAACATATGATTTAGAAAATGACACTAGAAATTACAGGAGACGATTTTTTTAATAAAACTATGGCTAGTTTTCAAAATTTTAAAACAAAACAGAATGAATAAAAATGAAGTTATTTTCGAATTATAAAATTGATTTTGCGAGACGACATATCCCCTTATTACACTTGCTTAGAATGCGTAGCCATTGAGAATTTTCTATCGTCGTACGAGCTCGGGTAAGATTCCTTCTGTGCTTAGTAGTCTAGTTTTGTAAAATTTATTAATACTCATTTTAAGAGAATTAAATGAGCTTTCTTAAAAGTTATAAATAATGGGCACATTTGAATAAAACTTATTAGCGAAAGACGAATAAAGTCTTCAGAAGGTCGCCAGTACGAAGTAAGCGTCTTACTCTTTCAATTATATTTCGACTCGAAATAGCTCTAGAGCGCGCACGCGAAGCTGAAATGATTCATCTCACGGCAAAATTTGAACTCTTGGGTAACTTTCCGCTTAATTGAACCAACACGCACATGGCGTGATCACTCGCCCCAATCTTTCCACATTTTTTCACCCCCACATTTTTGAGAGAAGGAATCTAACCCGAGCTCGTACGACGATAGAAAAATACGCATTCTAAACAAAGTTTAATAAGGGGATATAAGTGAAGGATATAAGAAAGAACGTTAGATTCACTAATTTTCTTTATATAAAATCTGAAAAGTTATCATGAAATGTGGAGAAACATTTTTGTGGATCAGAAAAGTAAATAAAGCGACTGTCAATTTTTTTTGCAAATATTCGTTCTGTAAATGTACCCTAAAAATGGCACTTGACCCAAAATGTATTAAATGTGAGCCCAATTTTTATAAGATGTCAAATGAGCGTTATCGCTCAAAATATTATATAGATTGTTCTGACCCTAAATTGAGAAAATTGACTAATTGGAAAGTTTGTTCAAATAATTCCCGATTTTGGCATAGTGTAGCTTGCGAAGAATATTTATTTAAAATCCATAGAGTGAATTTTCGAGAAGATGTGACTGTGAATAGTTTTAAAGCAAAATCGGCCCAATATAATATGACAAAAAATCAATTTAGAAGGTTCCAATATAAATAATCTTCTTACAATTTATAAGGAATGTGAAGAGCGAAGTTTCAGAAAAAATTTAACTACGCTCGACCCACAGATACCATTTCTACGGCTCCTCCAGATTCAAGAACTATTAAGTTGTACGATTTAGCTACATATGACCTCATAACTCATAATTTTATACAGTATGAGGATAAAAATAGCACAATTTTTTTTCTGGATTTTAAATTAGGCATGTTGCAGAACCAGGAAGGGTTCTGCGACGGCACTTTTAAACGGCACTTGCAAAGATTTAGATGAAAATCAATTCTATATTATATCAATTTTGAGGGAAAACGAGGATAAAACTAGGTGTTTCGCTTATCCTATTGTTTTTGCTCTTTGTCGTGGTAAAAGTGAAAAAGTTTATACAAAAATTTTCGAAATTCTTCATAATTCCTTTTTTCGAAATAACGAAGATAACTTAATTCCAAAAGCAGTTCACTCAAATTGTGAAACCTCTTTTATTAACGCCGTTAAAAATTTTTTCCCTAATTTAGATCTTCAATTGTGCGAAGTTCATATACATCGAAATTTGGCAAAAAAATTAAAATTGGCAACATATCACAATAATACGAGGTATGTATACCTTAGAGTTTGCATACAAATTTGGAACAAAAAATCCATTGGCATCTTTAATTTTGGTCATTTTAATCTAATTTTTTAATGTTCTCATAAATGATAATGTGGTTTATATATTCTGTTATTATATATGTTAAACAATTGCATAAAGAATCTTTTTGAAGTATTATTTATTCACCTGTCAATAATCTGTTGAAATTTTTGGTTAAATCAAGCATTGTTTCAATTGTTTTCAAAGTTGAATCAAGGTGTGCTACGAGAGTCTTGAAAATGATGGTGATATCTAAAGCGCGTGTTGGAATCCCACTAGTGCTGTTTTAGTGATATAAAAATAGGCGAAGGTGGTTGATATTGGGAGCGCCAAAGTGCGTAATATCAGCTGATCAACATCCTAGCCAATAAGGCGGTTGTCAATGCGCTATAGATACCATAATTTGGAAGATATACTCTGATTGGGAAAAGATACTGCCGAAAAGAAGCCAATATTGCCGAAATGCACTTCATCGCCAATTTCCGTGCGAAAAATATTCGGCGATATTTGGCCTCCCATGTAATTGGTCTCTCCTAAGTTATTGTGAACTACTGATTATAAAATTGTACACATAATTAAAGAACAACCATTTTATTAATAATGAGTTTGTATTATTCATCATACCAAATTGTTTAACATTTTCAACAGTGAAAAAAGTGATTATTTTGTCCGTCACCCAGCAATCTAATTTGGCACACATTGCAACAACCAAAAATTAAATTAGGGGAGAATGACTTTTATGACAAGAATAACAGGAATGATTATATTAAACAGCTGGAAAATAACATGTTCGCAATTCTGCTTACTTGGGCATCAATCAGGGACAATGATTTCTTATCATATTCATACTTAACCGTTATAAAACATAGTTAAAAAAATAATCAAACCACAATTTTCTTAAAAATAATAAATATTTAACAAACCTACAGCCTGATTTTTTTTAATTGTAACTGTATTTTTACAAAAAAATTTCTTAACAAAAGTACCTGCAGGTTAAAATTTGAATGGTAATTTTCAAATTCAAATATATTCATCTTTGATTAATTTTATCGTGACAAGCGATTTAAGTCGCGGCATAAAAGTGGCTTTTGTGCGGGAAGGAGAATCCTCACTGGCGGATTTCAATACTTTCATGTGTGAGCTGGGTAACCAAAATTTTATAATTTCGAAGTCAAAAACATACTTGAGCCACTTGTTCACCTTTTTGAACTCAAATTGATATTTTCGTTCAAATTTATTAAAAAACACAAAGACTATGATTCGAGCCGCATTCTCAGAAGCAAAAGATTCAATGTAACAGTTGTCCGGGAACCGAACTAATCGAATGTTTAATGCGGTCTAGGCAATGCGAACACGATTAACAAGTGGTTTTGTATTTGCATATTTATTAGTTCATTCTCTGAAGCGCGAAAAGGAGGAATGAGGGACGAAAAATAATAATGTTTTCGAGCAGGTTAGTTTCCGCAAAATACCTTAATTAATCTCTCAGAGTACATTAAATGACAATGCACATTGCTGTGACAATGGTTTTAATTTTGATGTGACCTCCTTGAAAACAAGGTCACTTTCAAATATTATTGCTTTAAAAATTTCATTCGACTAATGAAACCAACCTAGTTGTCTCCCAGGAAATGCTAAAATACTGCATGAAATGAACCTGAGCGACTCAATAAATTTCAAGAACAAACAGTATACTAAGAGGCTCTTAATTTAAACGTCAAAAGATCTGAAGACGCCTTTTTAACCGGGTATTCAAGGTCTGATTTTGACAACCGGAACTTCAATCTGACCAATACGTAGTAAGAAAACATTCTATTAAACCGCTTGGTGAACCGTATAAATTCATACTACAAATATTGACAATTCACAGCCCAATTATATGGAAACTTTAAAAGACACGACTTGCCAAAAGTACGAAAATATTTTCAGAAAAATTACCGATTCAATAGTGACTACAAGATGATATGGTGTTTTAGTAAGAGAACAACAGCAGAAAACTATTACCATAAAGATTTTTTTCATAATTTCAATTTAAAAACACTCGGGATCCCGACCAACTTTTCAACTTTCCCGACTCGGGATCCCGATCCCGTTTCACAACACAATAAATACGACCGTATAAAATGTGGGACTTATAGGCTAAACGCTTTACTATATTTACGCATCATTTTTGGTCAAGTGAATACCCTAAGTTTTATTATGGTATGAATATTCTCCATCTGAACTGATTAAAAATATTTCTGACTTTGAAATTCCCACGAATTGAATCACACATATTCTGACCACCTTTTTGTCACATATATACGTGAGTACTTCCCTGATCCCTTTTCCCTGAATATCAAAGTTTTTTCAGGTCGTACCGAGGTTCGTACAAGTCGAGTATCACTTTAAAAAAGTATTTATCAAATAAGTGTCGTTTGTATTAAAATATAAATCGGAATATTTTCGGAGCAAAACCGCCGCAATAAGTTCATCTGCCTCGTTTGTAATCTTTAACCAAAAGAAAGTGAAAAGTTAATTTCAAATGAAAAACGGGACTAAAACAAAAAATTTCATATATTTTTTTTGGAACAATTTCTGAGCACTTTTTATTCGTTCGGAATTGTAAGTGTCGCTATATCAAAAATGATGCCCATCAAAAGAAAAAATATCTCCGGTTGGGAGCAATTCAAAACATAAAATGCGTGATATTTTTCGATATTTTTGTGCAAAAAAAGGTTGGTTTCCACAAATAGAATTTTGTAGCGCCACAAGATTTCTCATGGGCTTGATTTTGAGCTATTTAAGGTGAAAATATAGTGCTCTGCGAGTAAATTTTCAATTTTTTTAAACAAAATGCGATATTGCAATATTTTTTTGGGAAGTTGAAGAACGCGAAAGGCAACGTAACGTTGCCAACGTTTATAATAACCACAAGAATTGAAAAACTTTATTACACGTACAAATGAGACGCAGGATATAATTTAATACATTTCTTAAATTTTTGTCAAATTTATTTGATTTTTTAACGCATGAGAGATTTTGACAATAGTTTAGATTTATGAATTAAGGGTAGTCGACGCAATGTCGAATCGAGATAATAAATACTTACTTGATATCATTTAGAACATTCCAAACTTGAAATTCAAAAAGTCTAAAATACAAAAAGAACTTGGCATGGTCCCGCTGCGGAGATATTTTAATTTGGGCTTTTATGTCCCAAATATCCAAAATAAATATTCGAAACCCGATTTTTTGGTAATATTATAATTAAAATTATAAATTATAATTAAAATTATTTATACCTTTGAAGCGGTGAAAATCTGTGTGGGGTTCTAAGAAGATACTTGTAGTTATTGTATTTTGACCTTCAATCGAACATGAAGTTGACATTTCAAAATAAATTAAAAAAAAACAATTGCAGAAAACTTCAAATTAACTGTTTTTGGCAAGAATTTCTAATAATGTTGAACTTTACTCATCAATCTCAACAAATAGTGGGGTGATTTGATAAATACAACTTTAAGAAAAATGACGTATTAGCTTCCAATAATTGACGGAAATTTTTGTCATCGGCGATGACTCATCGTGTATTGGCTAACTTGGAAAACGTGCCCATTAAGGAGGTAGGCATGTCTGATTTTTATGAAGACTTGGAGGCAATCAGAGTGCACCAAATTGCTTCGGGATGTCAACAAAATCTATTTCCGATCAAATCCACGAAATTCCGCTAATTTTTTTCGAAATTTTCGCGGTTTTCCGTTTTTTTCAAAGATTTTTTTCAGAATTTAATCAAAAAATATTGTTTGTTAAGATTTGACCACTAAAACTTCAAAATATCGGCTTGCCATAACTTTATGTATGTGTAATTTTTTTCGAAAAATCATATTTTCAAGTTTGCATCGAAATTTGAGAAAACATGCACTAGGGTTCTTAGAAATGCCACAAATTGTAATTTGAAAAATTATGACCCCATTTTGAAACTTAACCTCGAAGGTGATAGATTTTAAAGCCAAAAATCGTGAAAAACAGCCAAAAATTGTCGGTTTATTGGACCGATACAAAAATTTAGTCATCGAAATCAACAAATGCGTACCTAGGGATCTTGGTTTACCTATTTTAGTACCGAATGTGTTTTAACTTTTGGGATGTTCCCCGGGAGATTGAAAACGCCCCCTTAAATTAACGTAAACCAAAGTCGCGCGTCTGATTGATTAAGCGTGAGAATCTCCTCGGGGAAACACCCCAAAGCTTAAAACACATGGGTAATTATGTAATTTTTGAGACAAGATTCGATATATAGTCTCGGAGTAGATAAGATTTTGAAATTTCGCGGAGTGACCTCCTGTTACGACTATGTGAAGATGGTGTTGTCATCAAAATTTCAGTTTAACCTTGATTCAAAAGATGAAGGCTAGGTCTAACAATTGCCATCTTTAGAATTATTGCTCAAGGTTCAGATTTTTCCAGAAATGACTCTGAAAAATTGCAAATCAGACCTGACTACCCCCTTAACTCCAATTTACCAGAATACAAAACTGCTTTGAAAACTTTTGAGAATACGCATATGGTAGATCTATCCTTGAATCTACTGTAATAATTAATCAGAATAATTGTTGGTCGACCCCGGCGAGTTCTAGAACACTTAACGGAATTTCAAAACTATCTCCTCCAGGAGTCCTCTCAAGCTCGCAATACGATTTCACTCAAACTTGGCATGAACCACGGAAACTTATGTTGTAAAATTTGATGACGCGGATTTTTAATTTCAAACTTGTTTTCTAGAACTGCGAAAAAAACCCGCCTAATTTCAAGGTTTCGCTATTAAAAATCTATCTCCTCCTAGATAACAATTCAGAATGCAGTATTAATTTTGGAAAAGATGGAGGACTACATGTATGTTTTCGTTATTTTGATGGTGCAAGAATTTAAAATGTTTTGTTGAATTCTAGAAATCGCATTTTAGTAAACCGGAAGTGAAATCTTGGAAAATGAAAGTCGTCGGATTTAGTGGAAAGTACCACCAAATTAAAGCTTGAGTTTCACCGATCAAAAAATCTGCTTACAGGCTTTAAAATATTTTGAGTTTTTCTGGTCGAAAAGTGGGTTTCAATGTTTTCCCAAAAAAATACTTAAAAAATTCTGAATTTTTTTTAAAATAAGTTTATGCTTTCTGAGTGTTCCCTAGCAATTTCGTGCTATTTTTACGAGTCGGTGTCTAGTGTACCCATTTGGGTACGCTACGCACGCCCGTGCTTTCGTACCAAATTGGTCTGCATTATTTTTTTTATTCAGACCAATTTGGGTACCGAAAGCACGGGCGTGCTAAGCGTACCCAAATTGGTCTGAATCGAAAATATGTTGTGAAAACCGCAACGTCATGGTTATGCGTCATTAGGGTGGTTGAGGAATTTCACCGATTGCACTGGAGCACAGTGATAGACCGTATAAGTAGGGTCAGTACCGGGAGACTTAGTTGCAAAACGAAACCCTCAGTACGGATTCTTTGAGTTAATGGGGTTAAACTTTCTCAAAAAGAATATGATTCCGACCGTGAAAAAAAAATTTGAAGCCTCCAAGTGGTCAATTTTGAGTATGCAAAAACAACTTTCGGGGTCTAAAAGGCGCTATAAAGGATCATTTATTATTGATTTTTTGTTGTGATCATACCGATCGCGTCACAAAAACTCAAAGAATCTGTACTGAGGGTTTCGTTTTGCAGATAAGTCTCCCTGTACTGACCCTACTTATGTGGCATAAGTTATGCCTATCACTGTGCTCCAGTGCAGTCGGTGAAATTTTTCAACCACCCTAATGACGCATAACCATGACGTTGCGTTTTTCACAACATATTTTCGATTCAGACCAATTTGGGTACGCTAAGCACGCCCGTGCTTTCCGTACCCAAATTGGTCTGAATAAAAAAAATAATGCAGACCAATTTGGGTACGGAAAGCACGCTCCCATTTTTACACCCCAAAGTACTCTAAAAAGAGTGCGGACCGCTACCCCCTTAAACGCTCTTTGTGATATTAAAATAAAAAATATTTAAGTTATAATATTAAATAAGAAATCTGATTGAAAATTTCTGCCACGTATATTGGTTTCTTTAAAATGCTGCGTTAAAATTTGAGCGATTAAGGTGGAACATGAAAAATCAAAAGATACAGTTTCTCAGATACTTTAATATTATTTTCTATATTCATTTTTTTAAATATTTAGTTGATTTTACACCATCACTTTAAAGTTTGTTGAAATTATTGTAAATTTCAAAGCTAATGAGACTACTGTCGAAATCAAAGAGATTTTGAAAATGCTCCAGTCGGTCAAATGTCAAAAATAAATTAATAGTTTCAGTCGCACTAATACAAATCGTGATAAAAACTTCTCAAAACAATGTAGCAGGAAACAGATCGTGCGGTTGTCACTCTGCCTCGATATGTTGTAACCTTGCAATTTAAAATTTAATATTAAAAAACCTCTCGAGCTTATGGAACTGAGTCTGATTAAAGATTGTTAAAATGCATTTAAAATCTTTGAAAATAAAGTTCTGAAATTATTGAGAAAAATAAACAATATATTTCAAAAATAGTCGTGGCAGATTTATTGGGTAAGCGTTTTTATTAGATAACCGAGGCCTCGCGATAGTTGTGTTCACAAATTTCGACATGTCTAAACAATTTACATGTTACATGCATAGCCTTAGCAGCATAAATTTCATTAATTTAATAGTATGTATTTTAGAAAATAAAGACATCTAATAGACATGGGCGGCTAACGGGTGTGTCTGAGAACTAGGTTCATTCAAAATTAACCGTAGGATAATGTTAATCAAAATATAATTTGAATTTCTAATGAACCTGGTTGTTTGTCTATCAGATGTCGCGACATGTCAGTACATGCTAAAGTTCAGACTACGCGTTCAGAAAGTTCAGAAAAACGCGTAGGCGTTCGATATGACGTCATATGTCAAATAATTTTTTTAATTTTATAAAGATTTTCACGATAGGTTTGAATGACGCGAATCACCAAAATGAGTAGAATTTAATACTTCACCAAACGGAATCAAATAAAAGTTGATCAGAGTAGAATTGGGAAATTCGATCCTGAAAATGACGTCATTCATGGCGCACACAAAGTAATTTGATATATAAATCTCAAAAAAATTCGGCGATATATAAATCTCAAACAAATTCGGCGATATTGGGCGGCAATATTGGGCCCCCTGTAGTACATTTTAGCTTCCGAAACCGACTCGTCCGACTGAGGATTGGTAGCGCAAAATGACCCCATAATTAGAGAAAGTAAATCAAAAAAATATTTAAAATTTTTTTGAAAACCTATTGATAAAAAAAATTATAATCGTAAACTGTAAACGTTTTGTCCACCATAATCTGACTATAGAGATTAGGTCCGGCTGAATTTAGATGTAAAACACTTCAAGTCGATTGGAGGAAAGGGTACAGAAAAATACAAAAATTTTACGTCGAATTTCTATAATAATTTGCGTTTCATTAAATATTCATTTTTTTCGCTTGAGAATTATTCTCGAGCTAATTTTTATATAAAATATAATCTAACCACATTCGAAATGATAATTTTGGTCGATAATGAAGTGTATATTTTCTATGTGAATCGAAAGTTAACTAATATTTCAAACAAAATTCTATCAAGAATGAATGATTGCGGTTTTAGCTATGCGTAAAAAGGGCACTGATGCGCAAAATACCAAGTTGAGGGTATTTTGGACTTCAAACCGAGTGAAAAATACTAACCAGTGGAAAAAAGCTTCTTTCAATCAAATATTGATATTTACCAAATGGTGAACCACATTGTAAACTTGACCAAAAGCGAAGGAAAATTGATTTTTGAGAGAAAAACAAAGTTACTAATCCAGTAAGTCATAGTTAGGGAACGAACCATAAAATTTTATTTTTACAAAAAATTAGCTTGAATTTTAGAAAAAAAACATAACACTTTGCTCTACTAAATAAAAAAGTTCTGCAGAGATACTTTGGATATTTTTGTCTAACATTTCAAAAATCTTACTAATCAATCATTTAAATTAAGGAATGCTTTTTTCAACAATACAATTTTCATCTTTATTATTAGAGCTCGGAAAGTACTTTATGTCAATAAACAGCCCCCGATGACTTGATTTCATTCAAAAGATCTTATTTCCGGTACTAAAAGTCTGTTTTTTTATAAGGCAGGCAAATGCTAGTTTCAAATCAACACAGTCTCAATTTTACTAGTTTGTTAAGAGGGTACCGTAACGGTACTACCGTTCACAAAAATATTTTACTGAAATTTTGGTACTAGACTTAATTTGTCAAAAAACAACAATGAGCTGTGTCTCAAATCACTATGATGTCAAGTTCGCCCGGTTGTGGTGGCTGAATGTCACTATAATGAATGTCTCTAAAATTTATCTTCTCCTAAAATACACATCATTCTTTGAAAACTACAGTAGATAACCTCAAAATAATTTTAACGACAATTTCAAAGTCACCGTATCGCTTCGAAAATATATTTAAAAGCATTTTCGTAGTCGAATTTCTAATGACGGTATGAGAAACCATGGGTCAATAATGTACACGCGGGGCGCTAGACGGCAAAGCTACTTTTGCTATCTTATACACCTCGTGTATATAACTGACTTATTATAAAAAAAATTATCCTTAATTGAGCCTAAATAAACCTGTTTGGTTGACATACCAAAAATTTTGGACACATCAAAATAGTTATCTGTATTTACTGCGTTATTTCTGTATTTTCAATAAACAAGACAAGAATGCAAAATAATGTTATACTTTTACTGCAAGCCCGCTTTTTAAGTTATTGATATGTTTTTTAGACAGCCCAGAATAGACAGCCCAGAATAAACCTCAATAGTTAATAAGTTAGACTCATTTTCAGTATTTATCCCAGTTTTTCATTTAAATATTCACAAGTCTTGCTGCTCAAGGATTTACATGTGCTAAAAGATGAATGTTTGTTCTGCTAAGGTACGTTCACAGTGTGAACTTCACACTGGGGCTATGGCATGCCAGTAGGAAAAAGTGGCCAAGAAAAAGCTGCTTTTATTGTTTTATCTTGATTTTCAATCTTGATGTTTCTCATTAAATATTATTTTCAATAATAACTTATCATTAGAAATAAAATGAGTTCATTTTCCCGAATAATTTGGCAAAAAACTCTGGTAGCCACGTAAAAATTTGATAACGTCCGATTCAATTTCAATATTTTTATGCTTTTACATGTCTCAAAACATATTTGGAGACCAAAAAAGCCCCCTTGAAATTTTCCGGTTATTGCTAAACTTCTAAACTTGATTTTTTTCGTCAAAAAAAAGTACCCAGATGTTTTACCTATTTATTTTTACATTCATTAGTTTACAAGGACTCACTCATCTGTAACTTTGTTTGTGTTTTCTAAACTAAAACTTTCTGAGATTTTATCTTTCGACCACATTCTGGCCGAGTCATAACAAAAATAAATCTCGAAAAAGAACAAAAACAACTGCAATTGGTCGCATTTTTGCCAGATTTTTACGTAATTTGCCATAAATATAAACAGTAAATACCGCATGGCAAAGGATACTAAAAACTGGTGAGTAATTTTTTTATCAATTTAGCCGAAACATTATCTCCCGCTGGGTCCAGCTTATCACTCCGGTGTTGCCAAAACCAGTACTACAATGATAACGAAGTAAGTATTGTAACAACTCAGGGCAGTGAAATGAGTACGCTAAAGAAACTTTTATAATTTAGTATGGGTAGACTTGTATTCAGTAGCATCGATATGAATCAGCAACATTTGAAAAATTTTAATACTTTCTTCAAATGGTTTCGTTTATTGTCCAAAAAACAATTTATCACATGGTTTCCTCAATACTTTCCTCAGTACATATTGTTATATGTAAATGGTTCGTTCCATTCTGAAAAGTTCCGTGAAAATCGATACTTGAGTGACATAGCAAAAACGAGCAACACGGTTTTTCTAGGACACTTAATATCGATTATTTTACGCACTAAGCTAGCGAAGAAAATCTAGCTAGCAAATTAAAGCGACTTATTAGAAGTAAGAATAACAAATTCATCACAAGATTATCAAACGCGAGTTGTTACGCGACCAATTACAAACTAAGCAAAAACCAAGATAAAGTTTTCCCATATTTTTATAATCGAAAAAGTTTCATTAAATTAAAACTTTTAAAATCTGATTTAATCCTGGTGTTTTTTTAAAGTGAATTTATGAGAAAATTTGATAGGTAAATTTAAAATTATTTTCCTAAAAGATGATATGTATTCACTGATATGTTTTCAATATTTTCTAGCCCGATGAACATAGCTGAAAAATTTCCTAACATTTCCAATGTAATTTTTCCATTATAAGAATCAATTTCCAAAATTATTTTTACCGTATTAAAAGTGTGAATTTCTTTGGAGGATTTTTTCATTGATACACTCCATGCGAGTTTTTTCAAATGACTTTTATCAAAAAACTATGATCGGGGAATTTTATTTAACCATTTTACACAATTATTAGATTTCAAAATCACCCTAATTTCATTTTGAAAAACATAAAGAACATCCGTTTTAGTGGCATAATAGTGACATACACTTCATTCTCATTTTTGAACCCGTCTGGGAGGCACAAAACTACAAAAATTTCATGTAAAAAACCTCAGGACTGAACACTTCAGGACTGAACACCTCAGGAGTCAGGACTGAACACAGAAGCGGAATGATTAGGTCTTGGGACTGCATTTGATTTTCTTGCACTCCAATTTTTTTAATAAAGTCCTTAAATTATCGAAAAAAATCGGTTGAGATATTTAGTTTAATAATAAAATACATCATAAATGATGGTCCATAATATACCATATCCCCTCTTCACACTTTTGTGAATATCCCGGCCCTGATTGGGAAACGTAGTGTGTTTTCAAGTAGGAGGGCCGGGATATTTACAAAAGTGTGAATAGGGGTTATGGTTCATCAAGCTAAAAAATGCTTTACCCGCATTATAACATCTAAAAAATAGACTTGAGCCTTTTATCCCTTCGTGTTCATTCAGGTGAGTATATTCTCCCGTCTGTGATCAAAAAAGGGTACTACCACCTTAGGTAGTAAATAATTGATATTTTACCACGTGCTTCTAATATTATAGTCCCTTTTTTCGCGGGGACGCAACTCTTGCACCTATTTTGACTGTTTTTTCAGCCTTAACATCATATCGGAATCACAGAAATCACGAGCATTTGGGATTATGTGCGTATGGACTTCAAGAACGTCTTGTATAATGAAATTTACAAAATAAGCGCGTGATCAATCTGTGAAATAAAATTTAAATGACATTTTTTTTATTTCAAGATACAAAGAAATTTTCTATTACCGATGTAGACGTTTTCTCAGGATTTCGGCAAATAGATTTCGCAACAACAATTTAGGACTTGACATTAATCGACAAACAAATAAAAATGTGATGTGTCTCACATCTGTTTGCTCGCCAGAGTACGTTGGAGCAGGGATCGGATTTTTTGAAAATTTGACCAGGTCAAGTCGGGTAAATTTTTTTCTTAAATTTTCCGGGTCGAGTCGAGTGCTAAAATGTCGACCCGGAAAATCCGATCCCTGCGCTGGAGGCCAACTTGTTTCTTAAAATCATCAAATTATTGACTCATCGTTTCTTATAACGCCATTAAAAAGTTAGCGACGCGGACTATCTCAGAACGATTCGTTCACTTTGATAGTGTCATTGAAATAACTAAAGGGTTATCCACTAAAGGGTTTAAAATTAATTTTTAAGAGTAAACTATCGGCAAAAAAAGTTATGGAAAGTGACATTTTTTACTGATTTAAGAAAGTGTGAACTGAAATCATTTCCCTCTCACCGCTAACTATGAATAACGACAGTTATTCAGTTTAACTGGTGTTTTTGTTTGATACCCAATACATAAGTTATGCAGCATAAAACTTAATTTTGTGTACCAATTAATTTTTGAAATTAAACAATCTCGAGAACAAAACGCAGTCAGAATTGCTTTCAAATCAATGCTTTGATGATTGTACCATAATAGTAAAATATTTTTCTCCATGGTTCTCTTATATAGTCGCTACTATATTCTTTTACCAACGGAACTCCATCTCAAAAACGATTGCTATCTATAGCGCGTGTTCGAATCCCAATAATGTTGTCTTACTGATTATCTTGAGTATGATTCTAGGCAAGGATGCTTGATATTGGGACCGCTTAATTTGATCGGTGTGTTACTCAAGAAATCACTAAGACAATCATTCAAAAAACATCAGTGGGATTCGAACACGCGCTATATAGATAGTAAACGTTTTTGAGATGGAATTCTGTTGAGAAAAGAATATTCGTGAGGTTTCGTAGGTGAAAAAGATATATCTTGATAGATTATACCAATTATTTCGATAACAGGTGTGTCTGTTATTCGAAATATTTTGAACTGACGCGTTTCGATCCGAAACTTGTTTACGACAGAAAATCGGACAATCTAGAATGTTTAGTTGGTCCGAATGGGGTGAAAGTACAAACATAAGTTACTCCCGTAGAGAAGGCTGAGATTTAGGTTTTACCTTTTATATAGAAAAAGTTGTAGCCTAAATTGTTCTAAATCGAGAAAGTGTTCAAAAACACAAAACCGTATTTGAAATTTCCTACCATTTGGCTTGGAATTTTTGACATGAATTCAAGAATAATTGCAAGCCAAATGATAGGGAATATCAAAAATGGCTTTCCGTTTATGAACAATTTCCTCGTGAAATAAAAAAAAATCTTATACATCATTTCTTGTAAATCATTTTTATTCATGATGTGTGGGCTCTGAAAGCGACTATATATCGGATTTAGTACAACGTTTCACTTTTGGTTTCTTCGCCACTTGAAACTCAGGCGGTAGAACATATCAAAAATCAGCTACCGTAGGCAAAAAACAGTTTTGTCGGGCCTACCTCACTAGCCGAACATTTAAAAATCTGTCCAAAGGCTACAATTTGTTTTATAATTTATTTCGTCTGAAAGATCATTATTTTCAAAGAATTGCGTATTAAACCAGAATCCAACCTGGATACACAAACATGTGTAACGACAGAATTTTTAATCTTCAGAAAACCGCACTTTTAACTGTGGCTGATATATAACTAATAGATTTGACCTTAAACGGACTTCTAACTTAGAAGTTCTAGGGCCATAGTCTTCAGAGACCGAAGTGTGATCTAAGTGCTCATGAAAAATTTATAATCAGATTCCCGGATATCTTATTAATAATCAGCGTTTAATCTGCACATTATTATTAGAAGTTCTAAAAAATTATTTCATCATATTTGATAAAAAATGAATAGTTTTTGATATGTGCATATCTTATTATTAATTGATATTAAAAAATACATCTATCTCTTTTTCGGCCGTCTTGAAGCAACTAAGTTGGTCGAAAAATCATGTTTTTGGTCAAAAATACGATTTTTGAATAAACATCTTCTCACATAATACGCGCCATTAATTCCGCTCCATTATTAAAAGATGAAAATGCACCAAATCGATCGTAAATGTTTTAAATTAATCAAAAAATCCGAATAAAACAAATGTCGCCTATGCAAAAAAGAAAAAAAATTTAATTTAGAATGACTTTTGGAATTTGGCAAGATGAAATAAAATGATCCTTATCCCCTTATCGACCAATATGTCAGTTCAAATAAAGAATCCAAGGGGGTCTAGAAAAACTTGTAACAGCCTATCTACCGAGGTCAATTACGAGGTACGAGGTCAATTTACTTATAAAATTTTGTAACACTTTCTAGTCTTATAGGCAGTTTGGAAGTCAGTGAAAAAGACCGTTGAGCGTACTTTCAATTCCATCCGACAAAAAAATACTTCCGGTCTCCTAGAGTGAAAAATTTTAGAGTTTTACGCGGTTCTATCCAAGAATTTTTCATACAATTTGTTTTTATTTTAATTACCTTCCTAAGGCTTCTTTGATTGAAAACAAGGGAGGAGATAGGTATACAAATACAATAATGGTTAAAATCGGCGGTTTTCAGGAATTCTGAAAAATATGTGACGAAATCAGGAAAAAATACTTCCTATAATTTTAAGTTCACAAGATTCCTATGTATGTGGTAAATATGAAATCCATTACAGTCCCTACCTCCTTAAGGGGGTAGCAGCGATAGGGCAGATTGGTACATTTTTTCGGAATGATTTATGAAAGAAAAAAAAAAGTGAAATTGTTTTTTTTTTTAATTTTTCATCTTCAATAAAAGTGTTCATTCTTGCAAACGATTATATTTTTAATTTCTCAACATAACTAAGTATTTGTAAAAATATGAAAAACTACTTTTCATTGGAACTCCATTTTCAACTTAACCCGATGTAAGATTTTTTTAAGACGATATTTATAAACTTTAGACATTTTCGGGTGTAATGCGCTAATGAGTGGGTGAATCATTATCCACATGAAAAAATTTCTTAAATAAGAAAGTTTTTTTTCATTGAAAATATAGAAAAACAGCTTTTTAGGAATAAAAATTGACCTTCAATTGCGTTTAAATATTTAAAAATCGCCTGACTTTCAAAAAAAAACACGCCTATTACACCCGAAATTTTATTGAGATTTGTTTGCAAAAGTAAAATTTTATTAAATTGCGTGCTAAATGGCACAAACCGGTGTCACAAGCAA
>SCLH01000992.1:439250-449425 GCA_004367855.1 Oikopleura vanhoeffeni | reverse complement strand
GATCTAAGAAAATATTTGGAAATTTTCATTTTTCGAAATTTAGAAATTTTTTATTGCCATGTTCAAGATCTAATTCACAGTAATCTAATGCAACAAAAATTAGAGCAAAAAAGTTATTAATTCAAAAGATACAGTGCGGTTAAGGAAAATAAAACTTGGAAAATATAGAAAATTTTGGAAATTTTTTGACATCGAAAATTTTTTTTTTATATTTTTGGAAGCAAACCAGCCACGAAAATGACAATGCAACTAAAATTAGCTTCCTATCACTTCTGAGTCTCGAGATACAGCCTCCGTCGGTTACCCCCTTAATTTTCATTTACGGAATTACAATTATTTCTGTCAAATTTCTCGCAATCACTATTTTATGCAATTTTACTGCACGCTATTATCACATTGATTAGGCTAAAAATTTTAATATTGAAAAAGGAGCATAAATCTTAACAATTCTAATATTAAAATACTTTCATTTAGTGTAACTTTTTCCTGTTATTATTATTATTCGTAATTTGAGACTATCCTATGTCTAGAATTGTGAATAAATAAATTATTTTTGCAAGCAAATCCAATATTCTAGAATTAGTTATTCGATAGTAATAAACTTGTTTTTGCTTGCAATCAATTTATCGTGTGCTGAATGGTCGAATACAAAAAAAAATGACGAATTTGAGACCGTGGTCGAAAATAACTACTGCACCCACAATCCTCTTAAGGAGTCATAGCCTATGACTCATAGGGGATTAAAGGCGCTTTAAGGAGACGGAGCATTTTTCTAGTGACAAAAGACTTTTTTATAGATTGTTTTTAAAGTTTTATAATCAAACGAAAATTTGCTATCAGATCCCTCCGAGTAAATGTATTTGCTGTGATTACTTCAATATTTTTCAGTTTGAAATATTTAGCTGAAATAAATAAAAATTTAGTTTATTTGTGGTAGGTATTGCAATAAATATCAGATACTAAAGCGTATTAAAATGCATTTATCATTTAATAAATCTCAAATATATATAACTCTGAGTTTTCAATCAAATGAAAAAACAGAAAACTTCTTCGAAATCTCGGAAATAAAAAAATTCGAGAATACGAAACTTAAAAAAAGTTATTCAATTGTAGATTCGTCGAAATTTCAAGCCTGACAGGGCGGATATTTAGCGATTTTTCCATCTAAAAGACGTTTTACTCCAAATGATAACTTTTTTTGGAATAAAAACTTTATTTCCTTATATAATTTTGTACTTTATATCATATAAATTNTGAAAAAACAGAAAACTTCTTCGAAATCTCGGAAATAAAAAAATTCGAGAATACGAAACTTAAAAAAAGTTATTCAATTGTACATTCGTCGAAATTTTAAGCCTGACAGGGCGGATATTTAGCCATTTTTCCTTCTAAAAGACGTTTTTCTCCAAAATGATAACTTTTTTTGGAATAAAAACTTTATTTCCTTATATAATTTTGTACTTTATATCATATAAATTCAATGATATTTTTTTTTGAAGCGCACTAACCAACATCTTGAAAACGGCATTTTTTTAATATCTTTGACAGGTGCTCATTTACTATTGGTCTGTATAAGAGTTACTTTATTCGAGTAACGCATTTGCAACCAATTTTGATCGCAGCACTTCAAGATAAAAAAACTTATACATATGGTACTTTTTTTCGTAATGTAGAAGAAATTTATAAAGAGGTAACAGGAGCGGAATTTTGAATGCCTGAAAAAATACATGCCGATAATGAAGCCGGAATTTTAAACACTTTGAAAATTCATTTCCCGGATTCAGTTACTTTGACGTGCATTTTTCATATAAAAACAATTTTAAAAAACGTCTTATTGTCCTTGGACTTAAAAATAAAAGTGCTAAATTATCTTCAATTTTGGACACTATTTTTGGCCCACTTTACTGTAATCTTAGCTGCCCAAAACAACTTGAATTAAGTATTCAATATCTAACTATTTTATTTTAATGTACCGAAGATTTTTTAGGCGAAAATGAATCTGGAAAATTTAAAGAATTTTTGGTGTATATTATGAATAACTATTTTACTGTCGGTCGCATTAATTTTCTTGGTCAAGTTTCTAATTTTCAAATTGATTTGTTAACTGAAATAACTCCTCATTTAACAAATGACCCTTGCGAATCTCTTAATTTAGTTTTTACAAATTATTAACTTTGTAAAACAGCTAAAAATTTTCGGCAAGATATCTGGATTTATATTTGTCACAAAATTATTTCGCGGAAATGCGTGAAAAATGTTTCAGGGAAAGTTTTCTCTAAAAATCGAAAGAAATTAAATCACCTGTCGATTTCAGGCCAAGAATACGTCTCCCCTTAATTCTGATAATTTAGAACGCTAAATTTAACAGCTGCACACATCCAAATAAACATCTTTTTCGAAATCGTTTACTATAGGGTTAATTCTTTTTCTTCTTAGGGCTTCAACTGAAAGATTCTGAAATTTTGCGGGATTTCTGATAACTGTCGAGATGACTTATCGTGTAATGTTAATTCATTACTATTTTAATTTTTGCAAAAATCTTGAATAAAGTTATAAAAAATCGAAAAAAACTATAATATTTCTCTGGAAAATACGTTGTCAAAAAAGACTGACTTTTCTGTTTTTTATTTTCTATTATAAAATCATGTATTTTATTTTTTTTGTTCCAACGTCAAAAAATTACGTTTAGCGTATTTCATTTCCGATTTAATGATAAAAAATCAAAACAGCTGGTTTTAACCGATTTCAGAAATGCCTGAGACACCCACTAAGCGAATAAATACATCAGTTTAGGCGCGAAACACGATACCAAGCGGTTATTTGATTATCTCGAGTTTATCTGATGATAATCAGCAAAAAAATCGATAAATTTTCGAAATTTATCAAATGCGCTTTAAGGAGACAAATTTTTTCGGAAAAATAGTTATATCGCAATTATGGAGCTTTTGTGACAATACAATTTCATATTATTTTCTGTGCCGAAATTCTAAAAATATCAATTTATTTATTTCAATAAAACTAATTTTAATAAATTCGATAGTCTCGTTTGTTCATATTTCTTCAAAAAAATATTTCTCCATTTCGATGAAAGGGTGAAAATTTTAAATCTGTTTGTGCATATTATTAATTGATGTGACCTTGGAGGTTATCAATTTTAAATAAAATCCAAAATTGGCTCAATTAAGGGGGCAAATCAACAAACAGGTTTTGGCTAAGTTTTGTTTATACTATAGATCAGCCCCTTACTAATAAGGTCAAAATTGTCGGAACATACTTGGTGTCTATGAATTTTTTATACGGTATACAAGGGCTCTTATTTCAACTTTGATGAACTTAAACTTTAGGAGGTACTGGTTGCTAGTTTTCCAAATGCTCCAAAATAACCCAGGGTGATAACAAAGTGTACTACCGACCAAATCATTGGAAAAAAATTCTGAAATTTTCGCGTTTTTTTTATTTTTTTCAAAATTAATTAAAAAAATACGTTTGCTTTAATTTAACGACTAAAACGTCAAAATATCATCTTGACGTAAGCCAACTTTCTGATAAGTGTTTCAGTGGCTTTCTTTTGATCATACTTAAAACAAATCGAAGGGCTTTTTGTTCCTAAAATTATGTCGTGGGTCCTCAAAAAATCATATTACGAGTTTCAAGTCGTAATCTCAAAAAGTGACCTAGGTTACTGTTTGTATTTGTATAAGCTAGCTTTGATAAAAAAATGAATAAATTTTATAAATTTTCCTAAGAGGAGAAAGTTTTTCCGATGGATAATTGCCAAAAAACGGTGGTTTTCTCCATCTTCTAGAGAAAATAGAGCGAAATTTGAAAAACTGACCAAGATTAAGTTTGGCCCACCACTTTTTTAAATTTTGTCGAAATTGAATCCAATCCTCTCATGATAACGTGATATTTTTTGTACACATAAAATAATGGTGCACACTTGGGGCATGGCAAGTTCTTATCGACGATCAAATATCTTTTTCTAGCAAATTAGAATAATTATTTAAAAACAAACAAGTCTTATCATTTAAAGGATGTATTATATCATCTGATGATGAAAAAGATCCAAAATGCCGTCAAGGAATACAAACTCCTTAGTTTTCTTCTTTTGTACTTTTTCGTGGAAAAACAACAATTTTGGCCAAATAACTTTTCATCAAAAAAATTCAATCAAGATTGACTTTTTAGTTTATTTATTCAACATTAATCCACAAAATTGGCCGATAAATAAAGAAATACTGGCTTCAAAGACTGCAAAATAAAGATTTTATAGCTGATTGCGTTCCGCTCGGTGATTCAAATATTTCTTTATTATTCAATTTTTGTATGGATAAAAAGGTGTACGCAATAAGTGGGATGAAGATAAGTGATCCTTCAAAATTAAAGGTTCGAATTTACACAGAATTTTTTTTCTACAGATATTCAACCTTATAAATCCGATTTGGGCATTGATCCAAGTTAATATTTTATATAAAACGGTATTAAAATAGCCTTTAACTAATATGAATAAAACAGCCTAAAAGGCAATTATAAGGGGCAGTTAAATTCCGAAAATACTTTTTTTTTAAAATTGAGTCTTCACCTAAAGAGCAGGACTAAGATGAGAACTTTTTACAAAGGCCCAATATCGCCGAAAGTTTTTTAGCAAAAAAATTCGGCGATATTGGCACATACGGCGATATTGGGCACTTTCGGCGATATGGGAACTAAAATTAATTTTTTCGGTCAAAAAAAACGCGTAGGCGTTAGAAATGACGTCATATTTCAAACAATTTTTCAATTTTATAAGGATTTTCACGATAGGTTTGAATGACGTGAATCACCAAAATGCTTAGAATTTAATACTTCATCAAACTCAATCAAATAAAAGTTGAATAGAGTAGATTTCGTAAATTCAATCCTGGAAGTGACGTCATTCATGACGCACACAAAGTAATTAGAGATACAAATCTCAAAAAAATTCGGCGATTTCGGCAAATTCGGAGATATTGGGCACTTTCGGCGACATGGGAACAGGAATTTTTTTAGCTAAAAATCGTGATATTTCGTAGGTTAAATTCGGCGATTTCAGCACATTCGGAGATATTGGGCTCTTCCCTGTTTTATTGATTTGTTTTAATAAATTTATTGTCATAAATGGAAACTGTTTTTCGCCGCGGGTAACCACGCGCCATCAAATGTGATAAGAAATGAATTGAAATAGGGACAAAATAAAAGATATTTATTCAACTAAGAAACTTTGAAATTTCTTGCTTGGGTGCCTTCTAGCGGTAAAACGAATTTTCGTATAACCGTGACACCATCAATCGTTATTGACCGGTGCACAGCATGTTAATTATTTGTTCGAGAAAAACAATCTCGAGTGAAATGAAGAGAACGGAGACCTGATTGGTTGACCTATTTTAAGCGCGCTCATTGGCAACTCATACAATTTATCTCAAGCCCCTTCCGTTACGTTTTCCGATAAGTAATTTCCATACTGCATTTATATCGATAACGATCCCCAGGTGCACGAAACCATTTTGTTCTCATGAAATATTCTTCCATTTTAGGGCAATAATCACGTGAGCTACTTGTCTCATTCCGAGAAATGAAAGAATGACGCTCATTGTAACGGCATAAGGAGAAATTTTCAACACATAATTTGGGAAATATTCTCTGATTACTAGGACGTCATAAATGTCACCCGTTGATGCCAAAATAGAGGATTAGAGAGATGAAAAAAATCCGAGGATGCTAATCTTAATGATTTAGTGCAAAAAAACGAAAATTCATTTCTTTTTCAATTTTTTAAAATATTTTCAGAACTTTTTTCAAAATTTTCAAAATGCGAGATTTTTAAAATACCGGAAATGACTTAATATATGAGTATGAAACGAAACTTAAGAAAATTCTGAATCAAATGGCTGAAAATAAATATTCAAAAATCTCACTTTCTATCGATTTTTTTGAAGTCCAAAATAAAAAATATCCTACAATTGTTAGACAAATTGAAACTATCCTTTGACGCCGATCCAATACAGTTAAAATTTTACCCCCCTCCGATACGATCCGATCCAAGTCAGTTTTAATTTCACCTCCCTCTGATACGATCCGATCAAATATAGTTTTTATTTCATCCCCCCTCGATCCCATTCGATCCAATACGATTTTTTTTTTCATGCCGATCCCTGCTCGCACATACAAATGCGTTTTCAAACAAAAAGTATCAAATTAAAAATTTTGAAATACTACTTTTTTATCACCCTGATCATTAAGCAGTAACTCATCGGAGGCGTTGTCGTAGAAAACATTTAATCCCCAAATATTTAATCCTCATAAACCATCTTTGGGCAAGAGTCCAAGATAATGAATTTATATAAAAACATATAAATCCTCAAAATGATGTTTACCGCCTTATGACCGAAAAAGATAAAAGGCGGGTTCTAACTCGTGTGGTACGTCAAAGTTTAAGTACCGTGAGAAATCAATTTATTGTTTACTTTTTAAATAAGCATTATTTCGCACCATTTCGGATTAATGATAAACTGTTCAAATTCGGCCATCGTGATAAAATTCTCCAAAATTTAGAACTACGTCGAGAAATTTTGAAGACGGACATTAATGCAAAGCTTGTTTCCATAGTAAAGATAGAAGGAACTGTTTACATTTCGACTTTTGGAAACGACTCATCCGAATTGGACCATTTTTTCAATTTAGTTTCAAAAACTTTAAGATTATAAAATTCTACTATGTAAGTTTCTGATATATGTAAAATGGTTTAATCGAAAATTTAACCGGTCTAAACACCCTATCGTAATTATAGAGACTCAATTTGGTTAATTAAGGTTACTTGGTTAAAGAGTGGTCGTCGATAATTTTTCTATATTTTTAAAACTTTTATTTGGCAAAGATTTGATAGTACAATTAAATAATTTCGTAGAACACTCGAGCTGATTTTGCCAAGAGTTTTTGAATTAAGTAAAAATATGGGGTTTCATTGGCTGATTGGCGCGATATTACGCATAGATAGACAAAAAATATTTTCCTATTTGAAGAAAATCTTGCACTGGGGAAAAATCAAAAGTCTCCAATATGACGCATTCATGTTTATAAGCTAATCTCCCAAAATATTTTCAATTGTGACGTGCATCATTTTCAAAATCTTATATCATTTTGTCATTTTACAGGAGTTTGTGGTGTACGTATTCAAAATCAAGCTGATCGAAGATTATTAACCGCATATTTGATAAAATAAGACTGACAAATCACAATGGTCCAAGATTTATTATGGTTTAAAACCAGATTTGTTGTCTAAAAGTTTAGATTGTCTCACCACAAATGCAGCTGATTTTTTCCAATTTTTCTGGACAGATCAAGCGATAAATTAACAGAAACTTGGACGATAATCGTAAAAATATTATGAAATATTAACTTTGAAAGAAGGGCTTTGCCTATACGTGGCATTTTTGTGGAATTTCCGATTTTTGATCGGAAAATTTATTTGAATTTTGAATTGATCTTTCTAATCTTTTTCTGTCCTACTATGTTCGAAGATTTTGTATACAAACTACAGGCATCCCGAACATTTTCTAGGAAAACATTATGTGAACCTTCACATCCTTTGTATATGTTAATTTTTAATTTAATCTAAACATGAGGCTATATCTGTTATGATTTAAGGGCCTATTTCGCTATTAATTATTATAATTTTTATCGGTCCAAAAATAGTTCGATGTTTTCGGGTCATGATATTTATTCAGAATTTGATGACGTTTGTGAGTGCAAAACCTCAATTATGAAATATTATTTTCGAACAATTTTGTTGTTTTAAAAATATCCTATGTTAGTACCAAAACTTTCAAACTAAATTAGTAGAAATCATGGCAAAAATCTTGATATCTATGCAACTTTTAATCTTTTGTGAGCCCGTGTTAAAAAAATATGACATAAATAGAGTTCGGACCGGCGGAAGTTTAAAATTTTAAAAGCATTTTTAGCCAAAAACAAAGCAAAGATTCTGATGTTTTAATATTAATCTAATAATTTAAATTCCAGAAGAGGGAGAAAATATGATAACACATTAAAAAATATGATAATCATTTTATACTTATTCTTCGCAAGCAAAAACCTCGCAGAACATATCCTTTTTCAAACCAAAGTAGATCGTCAAAACGCATGTGATCCTTACTTCGAGTGCATTTTGACAGATTCGCACTTTTTCATTTTTTATCGCTTGATGAGAAACTTTTTCCCACTTCGAAATTTCAGGATAAAAACGGTTTCGAACGTAAGTTGTCACTTCTGAGCTTACTTTGTTTAATCTGAATTTTTCCAAATCGATTATTTTCACTTTAAACATCGTATTTTGAAAAAACACTCAAAAAAATTTTCGGTTGAAGGCGTCAGAATTGAGGTAACATATTTTTTTTTGTTGATAAGAAACCGAAAAACGGACTCGACTACATAATTCAATTCTGTTAATGGTTTTATACAATTTTTTCGTCGAAATGGAAAATTTTGAAGTACCAAAAAATCGGAAAAAACGAACTTTTGGCACATCGTAAAGAAATTTTTATTTCATGAGATGAATAAAAAAATTTTCGGTAGTCGAGTCACTTAACAATCTGCTGTTTACACAAGACAAAAATTTTCCATTTTTGGATAAACAGAGCTTCCAACCGATCAAACTGTGATTCGCTGCAAAAATTAAAGTTGAGAGTATAAACCGGAGCGAAGAAACAAAACGAGGACATATTTGAATAAAGTAAAAAGTGGTATTCTTCATATTTTCAGTGAGTGATTCCAGAAAAATAAGTTTCAAAATTTTAGAACAAGAAATGAGGAAAATTTAAGTGATTGTCTAACGACGCGTCACGTTTGATCACGCGGCCCAGAGACAATACCAGAAGCCCTCCCCTATTATTATTTATAAGACAATCACTTTAAAAATTTTAGTGGGGTTCGAACCCTCGAGGTAAAGATCACATGCGTTTTAACGATCCACTTTGGTTTGAATCGTTGTAAATGTTGTAGATATTTTCCAATGAAAATTAAGTCATGAATAAATCAGCTCATTGTAAACTCGAAAAAATCGAATAGGTATCTTGAGTTTTTATTTTTGTTGCCAAGAACGTGACTCGGAAATTTTCGTCATGTTAATTCAATATCACCAATGCTTCTGTTCAGTGAGTAATGTAATAATATTGATATCTTCAGATTTATCATGAAATTAGCCCACTGGAAGACTTTTTGAAAGCGTGAATTACAATTGTTTTTGATAAGTTATGACAACGGCTATTCATTTAAATTGTTCGTACAAAATTTTGGTGTATCAATAATAATTATGATGTAGTTACTTTCCACCTTTACAGGTCCCCAGATGTTTAAAACTGCTAAAATTTCACATAATACTGAAAACATTTCAGAAAGTTCAAGAAAGGGTTCAAGCAGGAGTCGGCACAATTGGATCGGATCAGAATCGGATCGGATCAGGATCGGATCGGTTTTCCGATCCGATCCCGATCTGATCCAATTTTTTTTGGGTCGATCCAATTTTTTCAAAAGTCGACCGATCCAGTCCAGATCCGATCCAATTTTTTTACTAGCCGATCCTATCCAAAGCCTCCGATCCGATCCGATTCCTTTTCTTTCGAAAATTAATTTGATTTGATAAATTGTTAAATGTCTGCGTTTTCTTGTTAATTTTATGGTATAATTTGAAAATTAAAGCTAAGATTTTCAGAAATTGTTTTCGAGACCAACGTATTCAAATGATACCCCAGGAAACAATGACATGTTTGCTTACATGTACAGTTAATAACACAAATATCTTAACATGCTTTTTAACGGGGTGGTCAACGCAAATATGGACAAAAATGTGTATGCATGTATTGATAACTCTGGGTTTCTTTAAGGACATTTTTAAAAAATATGATCAAAATCAAATTATCACAATAAACACATGATAACCTCATATGTACTTAAAAATTATTTGAACATACGAAAATTGTAGAAACAGCAGCTAAAAAACAATATTTCCAAACATTATTCACAATTAAACATGGAATTTCGTTGCCGGATTTGTATAGAATCCAGGCTGAAAAATAATACTTAACTGTGATTTTCGTCTACAAGGACAATATGGGGAAGAAATATGCTTGAAAACTTTATTTACCAGAAAAGTTCTAAATATG
>SCLH01000992.1:425485-437449 GCA_004367855.1 Oikopleura vanhoeffeni | reverse complement strand
GTCCAGCGATACATTTTTAACGAGGCATTTTATTCAATCGTACTGACGAAGATTGTAACGCACTTTAATTTGAAATGTCCAAATATTTTCCCTCAAATAATAGTATCCCCGCAACTTTAGACATGAAATTTTATATGCTTCACTGTAATTTTGTACTTTGTACTAATAATGTTCTTTATTCTGATAAAAATAAGAAATGTTAAAACAAATTAATTTTTCACAAATTAATACTTTGTAAAACAGCTGAAAAATTTCGGCAAATATCTGGAATTTATATTGTATAAAATTATTTCGCGGAATGCGTGGAAAATGTTCAGAGAAAATTTCTGCTAAAAATCGAAAGAAATGAATCACCATGTGGATCCAGGCCAAAGAAATACGTCTCCCCCTAATTCTTGGTATTTAGAACGCTAAATTTAACAAGCTGCAACACATCCAAATAAACAATCTTTTTTCGAAATCGTTTTACTGTATTTTAAAATCCTGCATACCTGTATTCAGTTTAAAGTAATCGAGACTTTTTTTTAAATTTTTTTATACTCTATCTTAGTTTGTCAGTCAACTTAAAATGAGGGTTTTTAAAGAACCGGAATTTTTTTTCTCCGTAAGCCGAGTAACATGATCCTGATAAGGATATGTGGATTAGCGGGATTTACTACCATCAACTACGGGAAAACTTTAATAAAATATTTTCTAATTTTCATTACGTAGTAAAATAACGTTGATGGTCAGGCCATTGACTTGGCGTTCTTTTTTGGAGTTGATGGCAAAGTGAAATTAGAAGGTGTAAATTGTGATTTAATATAGTTAGGTATTGTATATTATATTTTTTTATAAAAAGCCCTGATTTTCCAAAAAAATTCAAGACCAAAATTAAGTATTTAATTGCGTAATAATTAATATTAAAACATAATCTATTTCTAAAATGTTATAAACAGGTAAACATTAAGTTTTTTTAGACCGTGCACTGTTCCACTGTCAATTTATTTAAAAACTTTGTTCTCTGTATAAAAACTTAACTGTTACTGGATTCGGTTGCGAAAATCAACTCTCTTAGCGAAAGGCTAATCATTGCACCCCGATATATGTTGAGTTTTGCTGAAGGTTCAATGAAGTATTTGTAGACGGTCTTACCATGGCCGCAAATAACCACAATAATAATAATAGGGTTAATTCTTTTTTCCTTCCTTAGGGGCTTCAAACGAAAGATTCTGAATTTTGCGGGATTCTGATAACTGTCGAGATGACTTATCGTGTAATGTCAATTCAATTACTATTAAATTTTTGCCAAAAATCTTGAAAATAAATTATAAAAAATCGAAAAAAAATATAATATTTCTCTGGAAAATACGGTTTGCCAAAAAAGACTGATTTTTCTGTTTTTAAATTTCTATTATAAAATCATGTTTTTTTTTTTGTTCGCAACGTCAAAACATTTACGTTAAGCGTATTTCATTTCGCGATTTAATTATAAAAAATAAAACAGCTGGTTAAACCGATTTCAGAAATGCCTGAGACACCCATAAGCGAATAAATACATCAGTTTAAGGCGCGAAACACGATACCAAAGCGGTTATTTGATTATCTCGAGTTTATCTGATGATAATCAGCAAAAAAATCGATAAATTTCGAAATTATCAAAATGCGCTTTAAGCGAGGAACAAATTTTTTCGGAAAAATAGTTATATCGCAATTATGGAGCTTTTGTTGCCAATAACAATTTATATTATTTTCCTGTGCGAAAATTCTAAAAATATCATATTTTATTTATTTCAATAAAACTAATTTTAATAAATTCGGATAGTCTCGTTTTGTTCATATTCTTCAAAAAAATATTCTCCATTCGATGAAAGGGTGAAATTAAATCTGTTTGTGCATATTATTAATTGATGTGACTTGGAGGTTTATCAATTTTTAAATAAAATCCAAAATTGGCTCAATTAAGGGGGCAAATCAACAAACAGTTTGGCTAAGTTTTGTTTATACTATAGATCAGCCCCTTACTAAAAGGTCAAAATTGTCGGAACATACTTGGTGTCTAATGAATTTTTTTATACGGTATACAAGGGCTCTTAATTTCAACTTTGATGATTAAACTTTAGGGGGTACTGGTTTGCTGTTTTCCAAATTGCTCCAAAATAACCAGGTGAATAACAAAGTGGTACTACCGACAAATCATGTGGAAAAGAAATTCTGAAATTTTCGCGTTTTTTTATTTTTTTCCAAAATTAATTAAAAAAATACGTTTGCTTCAATTAACGGACTAAAAACGTCATATCATCTTGACGTAGCCAACTTTCTGAAAGTGTTTCAGTGGCTTTCTTTTGATTCATACTTTAAAACAAATCGAAGGACTTTGTTTTCTAAAATTATGTCGTGGGTCTCAAAAAAATCATATTTACGAGTTTCAAGTCGTATCTCAAAAAAGTGACGCTAGGTTACTGTTGTATTTGTATAAGTAGCTTTGATAAAAAAATGAATAAATTTTATACATTTCCTAAGAGGAGATAGTTTTCCGACGGATAATTGCCAAAAAACGGTGGTTTCTCCATATTCTAGAGAAAATAGAGCGAAATTTGAAAAACTGAACCAAGATTAAGTTTGGCTCACGACACTTTTTAAATTTTGTCGAAATTGAATCCAATCCTCTTCATGATAAGTGATATTTTTTGTAACAACATAAAAATAATGGTGCTAGCACTTGGGGCATGGCAAGTTCTATCGACGATCAAAATATCTTTTCTAGCAAATTAGAATAATTTCTTTAAAAACAAACAAGTCTTATCATTTAAGGATGTATTATATTCATCTGATGATGAAAAAGATCCAAAATGACCGTCAAGGAAACAAAAATCCTTAGTTTCTGCCTTTTGTACTTTTCGTGGAAAAACAACAATTTTGGCCATTAACTTTTCATCAAAAAAATTCAATCAAGATTGACTTTTTAGTTAATTTAATTCAACATTAATCCACAAAATTGGCCGATAAATAAAGAAAACTGGTTCAAAGACGCAAACATAAAATTTTATTAAGCTGATGCGTTCCGCTCGGTGATTCAAATATTTCTTTATTATTCATTTTTGTACGGATAAAAAGGTGTACGCAATAAGTGGGATGAAGATAAGTGATCCTGTCAATTAAAGGTTCGATATTACTACAATAATTTTTTTTCTAAACAGATAATTTCAACCTTATAAATCCGATTTGGGCATTGATCCAAGTTAATATTTTATATAAAACGGTATTAAAATACCTTAAACTAATATGAATAAAACAGCCTAAAAGGCAATTATAAGGGGCAGTTAAATTCCGAAAATACTTTTTTTTTAAAAATTGAGTCTTCCACCTAAAGACAGACTAAGATGAGAACTTTTTACAAAGTTAACGTTCAGGTAATATTGGGGGCCCAATATCGCCGAAACTTTTTTAGCAAAAAAATTCGGCGATTATTGGCATAAACATACGGCGATAATTGGCACTTTCGGCGATATGGGAATAAAATTAATTTTTTTCGTCAAAAAAAAAACGCGTAGGCGTTTAGAAATGACGTCATATTTCAAACAATTTTTCCATTTTATAAGGATTCACGATAGGTTTGAAATGACGGTGAATCACCAAAATGCGTAGAACTTATACTTTCATCAAACTCAAATCAAAATAAAAGTTGAATAGAGTAGATTTCGTAAATTCAATCCTGGAAGTGACGTCATTCATGACGCACACAAAGTAATTAGAGATACAAATCTCAAAAAAAAATTCGGACGATTTCCGGCAAATTCGGAGATATTGGGCACTTTCGCGACATGGGAACAGGAATGTTTAGCTAAAAATAGTGATATTCGTAGGTTAAATTCGGCGATTCACACAGTCGGCGAGATATTGGCGGCTCTTGCCCTGTTTTATTGATTTGTTTTAATAAATTTATGTCATAAATGGAAACTGTTTTCCCGCGGGTAACCAGGCGCCATCAAAATGTGAATTAAGAAAGAATTGAAATAGGGACAATAAAAATATTTATTCAACTAAGAACTTTGATAATTTTCTTGCTTGGGTGCCTTCTAGCGTAAAACGAATTTCCGTATAACCGTGACAACCATCAAAATCGTTATTGACCGGGGTGCACAGCATGTTAAATAATTTGTTCGAGAAAAACAATCTCGAGTGAAATGACGAGAACGGAGAAAAAACTGATTGTTGACCTATTTTAAGCGCGGCTCATTGGCACTCATACAATTTTCGCAGGCCCCTTCCGTTACGTTTTCCGATAGTAATTTTCCAATACTGGCATTTATTCGATAACGATCCCCAGGTGCACGAAACCAATTTTGTTCTCATGAAATATTCTTGCCATTTTAGGGAATTAATCACGTGAGCTACTTGTTCTCATTCCGAGAAAATGGAAGAATGACGCTCAATGTAACGGATAAGAGAAGAAAATTTTCACACATAATTTGGAAATATTCTCTGATTAACAGGGACGTCATAAATGTCACCCGTTGATGCCAAAATAGAGGATTAGAGAGATGAAAAAAATCCGAGGGATGCAATCTTAAATGAATTTAGTGCAGAAAAAAAAACGAAAATTCTTTCTTTCATTTTTTAAAATATTTTCAGAACTTTTTTTCAAAATTTTCAAATGCGAGATTTTTAAAATACCGAAATGACTTAAATATATGAGTATGAAACGAAACTTAAGAAATTCTGAATCATATAGGGCTGAAATAATATTCAAGAAATCTCACTTTCTATCGATTTTTTTGAAAGTCCAAAATAAAAAAGTATCCCTACAATTGTTAGACAAATTGAAAAACTATCCTTTGACGCCGATCCCATACAGTTTAAAATTTTACCCCCTCCGATACGACCGATCCAAGTCAGTTTAATTTCACCTCCTCTGATACGATCCGATCAAAAATATAGTTTTTATTTCATCCCCTCGATCCCATTCGATCCAATACGATTTTTTTTTCCATGCCGATCCCTGCTCGCACATACAAAATGCGTTTCAAACAAAGTATCAAATTAAAAATTTGTGAAATACTACTTTTTTATCACCCACCTGAATCATTAAGGCAGTAACTCATCGGGAGGCCGTTGTCGTAGAAAACATTTAATCCCAAAATATTTAATCCTCATAAACCATCTTTGGGCAAGAGTCCAAGATAATGAATTATATAAAAACATATAAATCCTCAACCATGATGTTTACGCCTTATGACCGAAAAGAAAGATAAAAGGCGGGTTCTAACTCGTGGTGGTACGTTCACAGTTTAGTACGTGAGAAATCAATTTAATTGTTTACTTTTTAAATAAGGCATTATTTCGCACCATTTCGGATTAATGATAAACTGTTCAAATTCCGGCCATCGTGATTTAAAATTCTCCAAAATTTAGAACTACGTCGAGAATTTTGAAGACGGACATTAGATGGCAAAGCTTGTTTTCCATAGTAAAGATAGAAGGAACTGTTTCATTTCGACCTTTTGGAAACGACTCATCCGAATTGGACCATTTTTTCAATTTAGTTTCAAAAACTTTTTAGATTATAAAATTCTACTATGTAGTTTCCTGATATATGAAAATGGTTTAATCGAAAATTTAACTCGGTTAAACACCCCTATCGTAATTATAGAGAACTCAATTTGGTTAATTAAGGTACTTGGTTAAAGAGTGGCGTCGATAATTTTTCTATATTTTTAAAACTTTATTTGGCAAAGATTTGATAGTCATAAAATAATTTCGTAGAAACACTCGAGCTGATTTTGCAAGAGTTTTTTGAATTAAGTAAAAATATGGGGTTTCCAATTGGCTGATTGGCGCGATATTACGCATAGATGACAAGAATATTTTCCTATTTGAAGAACATCTTGCACTGGGGAAAACAAAAGTCTCCAATATGCGCATTCATGTTATAAGCTAATCTAACCAAAATATTTTTCAATTGTGAACGTGCATCATTTTTCAAAATCTTATATTATTTGTCATTTTACAGGAGTTTGGTGGTGTACGTATTCAAAATCAAGCCTGATCGAAGATTATTGAACCGCATATTTGATAAAATACTGACAAATCACAATGGTCCAAGATTATTATGGTTGAAACCAGATTGTTGTCTAAAAGTTTACGGAGTTGTGCTCCCACAAATGCAGCTGATTTTTTTTCCAATTTTTAATGGACAGATCAAGCGTAAAGTAACAGAAACTTGGACGATAATCGTAAAAATATATGAAATATTAACCTTTGAAAAGAAGGGCTCTGGCTATACGTGGCAATTTTTGCGGAATTGTCCGATTTTGATCGGAAAATTTTATTTTGAATTTGAATGGCTCTTCTAATCTTTCTACTGTCCTACTATGTTCGAAGATTTTGTATACAACTACAGCATCCCGAAACATTTCTAGGAAACATTATGTGACCTTCACATCCTTTGTATATGTAATTTTTAATTAATCTAAACATGAGGCTATATCTGTTTATGATTTAAGGCCTATTTCCGCATTAAATTATTATAATTTTTAATCGGTCTCAAAAATCAGTTCGATGTTTTCGGGGTCATTGATATTTATTCAGAATTTGATGACGTTTGTGAGTGCAAAGACCATCAATTATGAAATATTAATTTTCGAACAATTTGTTGTTTTAAAAATATCTATGTTTAGTACCAAAACCTTTCAAACCCTAAATTAGAGAAATCAATGGCAAAATCTTGATATTATGCAACTTTTAATCTTTTGTGAGCCCGTGTTAAAAAAATATGAACATAAAATGAGTTCGAACCGGCGGAAGTTTTAAAAATTTTTAAAAGCATTTTTAGGCCTAAATAAAAACAAAGCAAAGATTCTGAATGGTTTAATATTAATCTTATATTAAATTCAGAAGAGGGAGGAAAATATGATAACACATAAAAAATATGAAATCATTTTATACTTTATTCCTTCGCAAGCAAAAATCTCGCAGAACATATCTTTTTCAAAACCAAAAGTAGATCGTCAAAAGCATGTGATCCCTACTTCGAGTGCAATTTTGACAGATTCGCACTTTTTCATTTTTTATCCTTGATGAGAACTTTTTCCACTTCACGAAATTTCAGGATAAAAACGGTTTCCGAACGAAGTTGTCACTTCTTGAGCTTACTTTGTTTAATCTGAATTTTTTCCAAAATCGATTATTTTCACTTTAAACATCCGTATTTGGAAAAAACACTCAAAAAAAATTTTCGGTTGAAGGCGTCAGACATTGAGGTAAACATATTTTTTTTTGTTGATTAAGAAACCGAAAAACGGACTCGATACATAATTCAATTGTTAAATGGTTTTATACATTTCTTCGTCGAAATGGAAAATTTTGAAAGTACCAAAAATCGGAAAAAACCGAACTTTGGGCACATCGTAAAGAAATTTTATTTCATGAGATGAATAAAAAAATTGAATTCGGTAGTCGAGTCGACCATTAACAATTTGGCTGGTTTAACAGACATAAAATTTTTTTATTTTTGATAAACGAGAGCTTCAACCGATTCTCCCAAACTGTGATTCGCTGGCAAAAATTAAAGTTGAGAGTAATAAACCGGAGCGAAGAAACAAAACGAGGACCATATTTTGAATAAAGTAAAAAGTGGTTTCTTCATATTTTCAGTGAGTGATTCCAAGAAAATAAGTTTCCAAAATTTTAGAACAGGAATGAGGAAAATTTAAGTGATGTCTAACGACGCGTCACGTTGATCAAACGAGCGGCCCAGAGACATACCAGAAGCCCTCCCTATTATATTTAAGACAATCAACTTTAAAAAAATTTTAGTGGGGTTCGAACCCTCCGAGGTGATCACATGCGTTTTTTAACGATCACTTTGGTTTGAAATCGTTTGTAAAATGTTGTAGACATTTTCCAAGAAATTAAAGTCATGAATAAATCAGCTCATTGTAAACGCGAAAAAATCGAATAAGGTCTTGAGTTTTTAATTTTTGTTTGCCAAGAACGTGACTCGGAAATTTTCGTCATGTTAATTCAATATCACCAATGCCTCTGTTCAGTAAAAGTTTTAAAATGTAATAATATTGATATCTTCAGATTTATCATGAAATGAGCCCCCTGGAAGAACTTTTTTGAAAGCGTGAATTACAATTGTTTTTGGATAAGTTATGGATAACGCTATTTATTTTTAAAATTGTTCGTACAAATTTTGGTGTAATCACATATAATTTATGATGTAGTTACTTTCCCACCCTTAGCAGGTTCCCCAGAATGTTTAAAACTGCTAAAATTTCACATAATACTGAAAACATTTCAGATAGTTCAAGAAAGGGTTCAAGCACGGGGTCGGCACATGGGAATCGGATCAGAATCGAATCGGATCAGGATCGGATCGGTTTCGATCCGATCCGATCTGATCCAATTTTTTTTGGGTCGATCCAATTTTTCAAAAAGTCCGACGCGATCCAGTCCAGGCAGATCCGATCGCAATTTTTTTACTAGACGATCCTATCCAAAGCCCCGATCCCGATCCCGATTCCTTCCTTTCGAAAAATTAATTGATTGATAATTGGTTAAATGTCTGCCGTTTTCTGTTAATTTATGGTATAAATTTGAAAAATTAAAGCTTCAAGATTTCAGAAAATTGTTTTTCGAAGACCCAACGTATTCAATGAATACCCAGGAAACATGACATGTTTGCTTTACATGTACAGTTAATAACAAAATATCTAACAATGCTTTTAAACGGGGTGGTCAACGCAAATATGGAACAAAATGTTAATGCATGTATTGAATAACTCTGGGTTTCTTTAGGACATTTTTAAAAAAATGATGCAAAATCAAATTATCACAAATAAACCACATGATAACTCATATGTTAACTAAAAATTATTTGAAACATACGAAAAATTGTAGAAACGGCAGCTAAAAAACAATATTTCCATACATTATTCACAAATTAAACATGGAATTTCGTTGGCCGGATTTGTATGAATCTAGGCTGAAAAATTAATACTTAACTGTGATTTTTCGTCTACAAGGACAATAGGGGAAGAAATATGCTTGAAAACTATTTACGCAGAAAAGTTCTAAATATGTTTTATAAAAAATGAAATTTAGCAAAATTTAAAAAAACCCATCGAATCATGAAATTGCACTAAAATGAGAATTAAAAATTCACCATCATTTACTCGAATTTTCACTGTCAAGGTCAAAAATAGAGGCTAAGAGGGGTATCGAAAATCCGAGGAATGCCAAACTGGATAATTTTTTACCAGAAAAAATTGAAATATTTTTTTGAAAATTTTTGAAAATTTCTTCAAAAAAGTTTAAAAATCCGGAATTTTTAATGACCGGAAAAATGACTCATATGGGCATTAAATGAAATAAAATTTGATTCGAAGACATTTGGCTGAAAAAATTAAAAATCTGAAAAATGAAGGAATTTATTAGATTTTTTATAATATCAAAATTTCAATTTTCGACAATCATCATCATATCTTCGGGGACGCGGAAGTTAACGACAACATTTTTGGTGGCATTCGATACTTTCTGGAAAAAGGGTTCCAATAAATCTGTATGGCAAGTTTCATCGATTTGATTGCATTTTTTTTTTCAAAGGCGATTGGCGCAAGTGCAATTTTTTTCGAGATTTTTGAAACTCTACAACCTGCCTGAGAAAAAAGCTAAGGTATATAAAACAGGGTCGATAATGAAATGTATAAAAAGTGAAATGTATAAATTTGAGATTTTGAACATGAAACGACTGGCGCAAAAAACAAGAAGTTCTTAAGAGCATAAATTTCAATTGGTTTTTTTTTGGATCAGATTATTAAGGTCGAATTCTTCAAAATAATAAAAAAATTATTTTTTACATAGCCGCAATAAAAATATAAATTTGCTAAACATTTTGAAATGTACCAAAATCTGTATTTTCATTGATGTCATGCATTTCAAATAATTGGGTTGCGCGAAAAAATATTTTTTTTATCAAATTTTGAAAGCAATTGATCTAATAATCTGATCCAGCAAAACATTCGCATTTTAAATGCTCTATGAACTCTTTTTCCCTCGCCTGTTTATGTTCAAAATCTCAAATTTTATAATTTCACTTTTTATACATTTCATATCGACCCCTATAAAACATTCATATGCAAGTCAAAACTCACAAATTCTCACATGTGAATCAGTTTTATTTCATCAGTATGTAACTATAACTTATGAATTAAGAACGAACATATTCAGGACCACAAAAATATTTTTTATCTTTAAATTTTTCACTGGGACAAAAAAATTGAAAGAATGATTCCAGAGACATATCGAGAAAGTTCCAAACCAAAAATACTATGATACTATAATCTTGAAATTTTTTAAAAAATCTTTATATTTAAATAGTTTAATGGAATCAAAAATTGGAAATTTCAAATGCGAATTATCTTTCGTGGAAAGTTGTGAATCCCGCAAAATCGACCACAAGGCAATTTATGTTTTATTTTGTAGTAACATGCTCAAAATCGTGGAAGGCCGATATATGATCAACGGCCCTCAGAGTACAAAATCCTAACTATTTGAATGATACAAACAACGCAAGAATATTAGCACCCCAATAAAACCGTTGAATAGAAATAATCCGATTCATTGGATAGATTAGGAAATGATCAACACATCAAATGCTCAGATTTCGGCATTTTCAAATAGTTAGGATTTGTACTCTGAAGGGCGGTTGATCCATGGAGGAAATTATGAAAGGGATATGTTTGCACTTCAACCTTTAAGAAAATAAGTCCAAATCTGCCGAAGGGCCGATATAAGGGAATTAATATTTTCATATTTTATTTAAGTAAATGAGTCCCGAATCGGGCCGAAGTCGATATAACCTATAATCATATCCTTTATCACCTTTTTGGTTAGAAGGCGTAGCCACAAACGTTAACCTCCCGTCAAAGGTGTAGTGGCTTACGCATTCTAACCATAACCAAAATGTGATAAAGGGATATAGGGGCATAAATATTTCGGATTTAATTTTGAAGAGATCGAGCTCCAGATCGGCCGAAGGCCAATTTATGTTTTTCGTAATTTATTTTGAAGAGCTTTTGTCAAATCTCACAAAAATGTGTCAAAGTTTCAGAAATTTTTAAGAGCAATGACGAAAAATTTGTCAAATTTTCAAGACATTTGTAACAATTTACAAATTAACAAATAATAAAAAAAAATTGAAATCAAAAAACATTTTCAAGTCAGGACACTGCTAAAATTTTTAACTTTCAAATTAATTTTTGGCAAATTAAAATTAAAAGTTTTTATTCAATTTAATAGAAATTTTGAACATTTCTTAACAAATTTGCAATTTTTATTAAATGTAACATAAATTTTAAACATTTCGTCACAAATTTGCAATTTTTAAAAATTTGATAATTTTTCTTTAAAATTTTAATGATTCGTTTAAAATTTTAAATTATTTCATCATTGGACTTTTTTTTTATTTCAACAAAATTTCTAATGTTTTCTTGAAAACTTGTTAAATATTAGATAAATTCGTCAAAGTTTCAAGAAATTTGTACAAATTTCAAAAAAATTTCACCGTTTCGAGAAATTTGTCATTTTTTTAATTATACAAAAATAGAAAAATTCCAAAATTTTATTAAAAAATTTCAATTTTCGTCAAAATTTTTAAACAATCATTTAATAATTTTCAATTTCTTCAGTTAATTGTCCAATTTTGAAAAAATTGTCTAAATTTGAAAACAAATTGTCAAATTTGATAAAAAGTTTTTAAATTTTGAAAAAAAGTTTCTGAACTTCAAACAAAGTTTTCAAAAGTATTTTAACAAATTTTCAAAAAAATATTCAAAACATTCAAATTCAGAACATTATGACGTTTTTTTGGATTAAATCACAATGACAACTTTGTCATTTCTCACACAATGACTTTTTTTTCAAGACACATTTCTCACACAATGTCATTTTTTAAATTTAAAATGATTTTTTTCAAAA
>SCLH01000992.1:305074-424705 GCA_004367855.1 Oikopleura vanhoeffeni | reverse complement strand
AAAAATTTGTGAAAATTAGACAATTGTCTTTAAAATCTATCTAAAATTAAAAATTTTCAATATATTCTTAAAAATTTTAATATTCTTCAAAGGTCGATTTTTTTTAATTTGAAAACTTTGTTTGGAATTTGTTAACTTTTCTTTGAAATTAAACAATAATTTTGAAGAAAATTTACAAATTTTCAAAAAATGTTTAAAATTTGCAAATTTATGAGAATTTTTTTATTTGATTTTGAAGCGAATTGTTCAATTATTGATCAATTTATTGGATTTTTTTTAAATAAAATTGTTCAATTCTGCAAATTTTTCAATTTTCAATTTCTTCTTAATTTTTTAAATTTATTTGGAAATTTTCAAAATTAAGGTGCTTTCTTAATTTGAAAATGTTTCTTGAGTTCGAAAATTTTTTTGAAATTTTATAAAAAAATTGTAAATTTTCCATCAAACTTAAGAAATTTCTTGAAAATTTGACAAATTTTGACAAATTTCTTGAAACTTCGACAAATTGTTTGAAACTTTGACAAATTTCTTTAGTATTTGACACATTTTTATTAATTTGCCAAATTTCTTTTAAACTTTTCTTAAAAATTTCCAAACATTTTATTTACCATTCGCAAAATAAAAAGGGATTTTATACTGGAAGACCAAGAAGTGCGAATAATAAAAAAAAATTGTGAAACAGAGGCATCAATTAAAAATGTCGATTAACCCACCTCCAGGAAATTTTTATAAGAACGATCTGAGACTTTCATTCTTTGACTTGCTGGACGGCGGCCACTCTAAATAAATTTTAACAAATTGAAATGTTTACCGAATCAAATTTGAGAAAGTTACGTGGAAGAATCAAAAAACTTGCTAAGATCCATTAAAAATAACTACCTTTCGCTTGAAGACAGTATTTCAAAAATTTCCAGTAAAAATTTAGATCACAAACTGAGCGTTTACGCTCAGGCATGATCACATTGAGAGATGCGGCAGGACCAGAATCTGAAATGATCAAGACTGAATCTCAAAATATTTTGAAAATGCAAAAAAAACAAAAAATTTGGGCTCTTAAATTTTTTATTAGAACCAGCCCTGTATTTTTTCTTTAGGTTATTCAGAATAAATTATTAAGGGAATTCTACCTAATAAGAATAACTTATTCTTTAGGTAGTTTTTTCGAAATCAGTCAAATTTGCTTAACAAAATAAAACTATTTCTAGATTGAATATTTTTATTAATCTGAAATTCACTGTTTTTATACTTTATCCTAAAAACAGCTTGATAATGAATTAGATAATAAAATTCGAAAACGTTCGCACAAATATGAGAAAATTTATTTACAAGTTTAATTTTAATGATAATAATACAACCTAAAATGGTTATTTTATACGGCCTCTGTGTCTGAATTTTATCATTTTTATTTGAGAATTTTCTTATCTAAATGACAAAATTTAGACACTAAATTTCTCATAAAATGACCGGAATGGACCGTAAAAATACGGTTTTAGCTTTTAGCTCCGCGTGTGGTCATTTCTGATAATTTTAAATGAAATTTTCGAATGTCTTGCGCTCGATTTACTCCGTGTTTGTTTTGGGCGTTCTCAGCGCCCACACTTAAGTTGACCGAAATTACCGGTTTACCAAAAAATTCGATTTTTTTGGTTTATGTAGTGAAAATTTTCAGGGTTATAACATTTTTTGATTTGGAACTATTCTCGATATGGTATGTGGAATGATGGCTTTATACTCGTATGAACGGAAGATCATGCAAGTTCTGTATTTATTTTTATCAAAAACTAAAAAGAGTCATATTTTTTCAATTTTTTTTTTCATTTCTCATAAAAAATATCAAGATGGAAATATTTTGTGGTCTTGAAACACGTTCCTTATGATTCATGAAGTGATAGCGACATCCTGATCAAAATAAAAAATGATTCACATGTAAGTTCCCATTTTTTTCATAAAAATTTTTCAGTTTTTACCATTTACTTTCAATATTTTGACATTTTCGTTGGTTTTGACTACATATTAATGTTCTCTGCACATGCACCTAGTCATTTAAGGCCGTAGTTGAGTTTTTTTGACATGCTTTTCAATAGGAGAGTTGTAGAATTTCAAATATGCGAAAAAATCATTTTTTTCACACTTGATTTCAAGCTCTTCGCCTGAAAAGAAAACGAACTCCAAATCCAATCAAACTTGGCATACAGCTTTATTGAACTCTTTTCCGAAACTTCTCAACCCATTTTTTGCTTCAAATTGACTGAGGAACACGTCTTAAAATTCCTAGTTTTGAACTTGGTTTCGACTCAAATCTGACAGCCTAGTTATAATATTATGAAATGAATTCAAATAAAAAATATATGATACATAGCGAATTCGAACCCGCTACTATAGCTCCCGTAGGCAAAAGCGTGACCCCAGCTAGTACGCCATTTATAAACGAGAGTGTTTTTCAGAGTCTTGAACCCATTTAAAGTCAAAATCATAAAAAGCAGTTTTTTGCGGTTAAAAATGTATGGAAATCAACTTTTCATGAAAACCGATTCGATCCCGATCCGATTCAATTTTTTTTTGAGCCGACCGATCCGATCCAGATCAGATCCAAAAATTTTCAGATGTGCCGACCCCTGGATTTAAGATTATTTTCAAACTATTGTTGTACTGACGACTGGAAAGTAATATTTTTCACTGGCCAGTGGCCGCACTATTAAAATAATAATAGTAATAATCGTAAAAAATAATCAGCAAAAAAACTTGATGCATATGAAAACTGTAAAAGCTACGGCAGAGCCGCTCCGCCTTTTTAGTTATTTTTCGTAAATAATATTCGAAAAATACAGCTTTTTATTCAAATTTGAGTCAGAAAATCTGTAAGTCAGTCCGTCTAATTTCGTCAGTGTCAATTACCATGACCATTTGGCTAATTCTGAGCACGTTTTACGATAAATATGTAATAATTTATTCAGTTCACTTCCTATGAACGTTTGCGAAAAGACCTTAATAAATAAGTGTGATATTCTAAAATAAATTTTAGCTTGCAAATTATATCTTCGATGCCTATGATTGCAGTTGATCAAATCCGAATTTATTGTCAGAATTATAGAATCTGAATTTAAAAAAAATGCGGTCAAGATGTAACTGAATTGCCAAGCGTTTTTTGAGCACTTAGCTCCGAAACTAAACTAGAGGACAAATTGTATTCCGTGGTGTTTATCCGGATACAGCTAAATATTCACAAATTTAACAATACGTAAATTTGTTGCCCGGGAAAAACAATCTCGAGTGAAATGTAGTGAACGGAAACATGATTGGTCAATCCATCGTTATGCGCTCATGGGCTTCTTGTAACATTAATCTCGAGAAGTAAAGTAAATCTAAAGTGTATGGTAAACTTTGACGCGGCCGTCTTAACCATCAACTCATCGAAGCTTACATATCCAAACTTCTATTCAAAGATACTATAAATAAAACCTTCTGTATCAATATATTATATATTTATTAAATTTTATTAATAAATTTATATAAATTATATAATATAATTCATAGGGCACTCATGTCTGTTTAACAGACTCTGTTACAGGGGTCGGCACGTAAAGGATCGATGCAAACCCTTCGTCTATCGNTTTTAATCGTTTTTATCGTCTGTCTGATTCACAATTTTGAGAGGATAAGTTAGGGAAATCTGTAGCTTTACTAAAGCTGCTTTATAAAAAATTCCAATAATTCTTATTTGTAGCAGGGGTCGGCACAATTGGATTGGATCTGATCGGAAAAATCGATCCGATCCAATTTTTCTGAGAGGGCTACCGATCCGATCAAATTTTTTAAGAAGGCCACCGATCTGATCCAATTTTTTCGAAAACGCCACCGATCCAATTTTATCTCTCTAGCTCCACCTATGATATTTTTCAAAAATATCAATATGTTTTTCGAATAAATTGACTGCCAAATTTGATAAAGGTTTTTTCTTGTAAAAACGTAATATGACCCCATAATATCGAAAATCCTGCCTTGTCGTCGGATTCTATCACCACATCACAAATAGAGAAACCCAGTCATTTCATTGGTCACTTCTCGAGAATCCAGTCATTTCATTGGTCACTTTCTATTCTTGTGACGTAGTGATGAATTTCGACGACTAGGCAGAATTTTCGATATATCAGATAGAGTCCAATTTCATTTTTTTGTTCCGTAAAGTATTTTCATCATTAATTTTGACGTAAAATAGCTTTTCTTATCATACAAATGTACTTTAAACGAGTTTTAACGAAAAACCGATCCGATCCGAGTTTTTTGGGGACTTTACCGATCCGATCCTATTTTTTTGGAGATTCCACCGATCCGATCCAATTTTTTCGGCGGGTCCACCGATCCGATCCAAAAACCTTGTAAAATCTAATTGTCATATATATCTAGCACGTCCACCAATCGATTTTCGGCCAAGATGTATGTACCAAAAAACTGGTACTAACTAACTAACTTTTTTCTCACTTTTACGTTTTTTTTCTCGAAAAATCGAAGTTTGGGAGCCAAAAAAACATAATTTTGAATTTTTTTATTTTTTTTTCCAAAAAGTGTGTTAACTTCATTGCATAAACTGACTGACCAAAAACTACCGATTTGGCATCCTGTTTCATATTAATTAAATACCGAACAAAATTGAAAATATTGTAATATTTCTGATCACTGACTAGCATAAATTTTTGTTCATAATTTTTTTCATTTTTGCAATACTATTATTCCCCAAGAATTTTCGAACAATCACTCATTATTCTAAAGTCGAAATTAATGTGGACGTGCACTAGATTTCCCTTTATTACACTCTTGCTTAAATGCGTAGCCACTACTCGTCGTCTATAAGGGATACTGGTCGCATTTTATAGGCAAAACGTTTTTCAGCGTCCTCAATTGGAAGTACTTAGACACGCATGAACTATATGTTTGTCAGTTATAGGGATAAACTTGAACTTAATTGCTTTACACAAACAAATCGAAGCTCTGATGCGACTCAAATCAGAACGACCTTCAAGTGCACTATTTTTCACCTTCAAAGCCTACTCCTCCCTAGCGTTTAGGGTACAACAAGATTATGACTCAAATAAACCGGACAGAACGTGAGCAAAACACCAAGTTTTGTTTTTTTGAAAATTCTTGAATTTGCTCTCAGTATCACCAAAAAACTGTTTTTTGGCCTTAGTTTGATTGCCTTGGGGAAAATACTACTCTTCCCTGGATTTCAAAGTCACACATTCGAAACCCAGATCAATGTGCAGCTTAAGAGTTTGTGCAAAACACCAAGTTGAGTTTTGTCTACATTTCTGACTCGTTTTTCTGTAAATCGTGTTTTAAATTTCCAAAGATCAAGAAATTTCAACTTTTTTCATACGAAATATTTTTGAACTCATCAAAAAGTGCTTTCCTAGCCATGTATCAAAATGAAACGAGTACCAAAATGCTTGTAATTTTCCATATTTTCAGAAAAAAACATTTTAAAACTAATCTGGAAATTTTCATGTCCGAGTCTTTAAATGCGACCAGTACTCCCTTAACGTGTGATTTTAACGTTGTGGCTACGCATTCTAAGCAAAATGTAATAAAGGGATATTCGTTACAGAAGGACACTTCGAAAAATACAAAAATCCATCTTTTCTATCTCCAGATTCTGGAGTTCAGAATAACTTGAAATAATGGGTATNTCCTCTGTCGTGATCTAATCAACCATAATACAATAATGGAGAACACACTTATTTCATTGGTAGTCTCGAGAAATCCATCAATTCAATTGGTCATTTCTATCTTCGTGACGTAGTGAATGGATTTCGACGACTAGGAGAATTGTTTGATAATAATCAATAAGTACAATTTCATTTTTTTGTCAGTAAAAGTATTTGTCCATCGTTAACTTCGACGTAATAAATAGCTTTTTTTATATAAAGTGTACTTTTAACATTTTAAGAAAAACGATCCATCGATTTTGGGGACTTTATCCGATCCGATCCTAATTTTGGAATCGTTCCACCCGTCCGATCACATTTTTTCGCGGGTCCACCGATCCGCATCAAAAACTTGTAAAATTAATTGTCATTATTATCTAGCAAGATCCACATAGATTTCGGCAGAGATGTATGTACAAAACTGTATTGTAACTAAGTCAACAGGGCTGTTAATTGGATAATACAAATAATTTTTGTCGTGATCAAACGGGCATACCCTTTTTTCTCATTTTACGTTTTTTTTCCGAAATAGAGTTTGGGACAATAAAGCATAATTTTGAATTTTTTATTTTTTTCCAAAAAGGTGTGTTAACTTCATTCATAAACTGACAGTTGACCAAAATACTGATTTGCATCTGTTTTATATTATTAAGTACCGAAAAATGAAAACTATTGTATATTTTGATACAACTGGACTAGATAAATTATTTGTTAAATTTTTTTCCATTTTAGCAATATATTTATTCCCCTAGAGTTTGATCATCCAGCTCACTTATTCTAAAGTCGAATTAAATGTGACGTGCATAAGATTTCCCTTTATTACACTCTGCTTCAAATGCGAGCCCACTACTCCGTCGTCTATAAGGGACTGTTCGCATTTTAAGGCAAAACGCTTTTCAGCGTCGCTACAATTGGAAGTACTTAGAACGCATGAACATATGTTTTCAGTTTGGATAAATTGAACTAATTGCTTTCACAATAACAAATCGAAGCTCTGATGGCGACTCAAATGAAGACCTTACTCAAAGTGACTATTTTCACTTCAAACCTACTCCTCCTGAGCGTTTTAGGTACAGACATGATTATGACTCAAATAACGGACAGATAAGTAGAGCAAACACAGATTTTTTTTTGAATATTCTTGAATTGTCTCAGTTCACCAAGAAAACTGTTTTTGGCATTAGTTTGATGTGCCCTGGGGAAATTACTTATTTCTTTCTTCCTGGATTTCAAAGTGCAAGCATTAAACCAGATCAATGGTGAGCTGAAAGGTTTGTGCATAGAATATTTTGAACTCATCAAAACGTGCTTTCTAGCCTGATCAAATGAACGACGTAACCAAAATGCATGTAATTTTCATATTATTCGAAAACGACATTTATAAAACTAATTGGAAAATTTTCATGAATGTCCGAGTCTTTAAATGCGACCAGTACTCCCTTAACGTGTGATTTTAACGTTGTGGCTACGCATTCTAAGCAAAATGTAATAAAGGGATATTCGTTACAGAAGGACACTTCGAAAAATACAAAAATCCATCTTTTTTATCTCCAGATTCTGGAGTTCAGAATAACTTGAAATAATGGGTATCGAACGTGAACTAAGGCTTTATGAAGAGCGTTTTTAATGTTATTGCGGGAATTTTCTAGACGTCAAATAAACCGACAATTTTTGGTGATCTTTACTTGCGAGTCGCAACTCGCGAGTCGCGACATGTCTGAAGTCTCGTAGACTATTCGTTCAAATTTTCCTTCAGCCTTGTAAATAAGATTGAAACCGAAAATTGAACCGTCGTGATCGCGGGCACGGGTTTTTTGCAAAGCATTAAATTATTCATAAATTATAATTTTTGTGATACATCAAAGGTCATCAAACTGGCTCTAAATAATCTTGAGCATTACTGATCACTTTCATGTTCAGGACCTACTTCCTAAAGTCGTCTTTAATTTTTTTTACTTTTCCCCCGATAGACCATATATAGCTGAGATAAAAAAACATTTTCTGGTTCTTAAAAACATCTAATCAATCATACTGGGCATATCTTACCTTTTAACCCGGCTTTGCGAAAACTATCGATCACGATTTGAAAATTTCTATCAGGATAAACCTACAGCGATAGACGGAAAAACGCAGATTGTATCTATGGTATAATCTTGTAGATGATGTTTTACCTTCTCAGAGTTGATTTTATTATCCAGGATTTTTGATCTACATTTTGATAAAAATTTTCAGGACGAATAATTGCAGTGTGCACTGATTAATCAGAAATTCTTAGAAAGATACGATTTTGATCGAATACTCTCACCCAAAATTTCAAAGTTTCACACCATGTCTTCTATTTTTTGATAACTTTGTAAATTCCGTGCTTCTCGCTGATGGATGTCACGAAACCATTTTCACAAATATGACAAAAAGAGACTCAAACGATCCGAAACTCTTGTGAAACCGAAAGGAAAATTTCTGATGAGGATTACAAATAAAAACTAAAATCAAATGTTTTTCAAATATGATATAAATTAGAGCAATAAAATATAAATTAGAGCATGAAATTAATTTGCTAACGAAAGTGCCTCGAGCGTTTAAGGGATCATAGGTAGGATGACCAAGGATTTTTAAGGTTGCTAAAAGTCGGCTGAGATAATAGCTTTTTAAGATATACCTTTATCAGACTTTTGTAAATACCCCGTCCCTACTACTTAAAAACACATTATGTTTGCTAATGAGGGATGGGATATTTACAAAAGTGTGATAAATGGATATGACACAATACCAATATGATTATGAAAAACCGATTTGAAATTTCAAAATTTGCAGGAATTACCACTCTTAAGAAAACTAGAAATTTTTGAGATTTTAAATTTTTTTTGTAAATGCTTAATTAAGGAGGTGGGACGGTATAATCCTCCGTTTTATAGCCTTCAAAATTGACAAAGGTGATACTATACGCAAATTTTTTTTGATACTACTTAAAGTTTACAAAAATGTAGTGCTAAGGAGTAATTGACACTGAAAGAAATTCGTTAAGCGAAAAATCTACAATGTTTTTTTTTGAAAAATCATCAAAGTATCAAATAATACGAATAAAAGCTTTTAAAAACGATTGGTAATCTCGAATTAAGTTCAAATACACTCCTTGGCCCTCGAAGTACTTTATGATTCATAGTCATGATGATTTGCTCACGTTCAATTGCCTTGTGATAAATCTGTTCCATCTGATGTTTTATTGGTCAGCGTCGTCAAAATGCTCGAGTGTACTTCCTAGCAAAAAAAATAGATACTGTCGGCGACCACCATCTCAATAATTGATTAAAATCGTATTTTGACTAATCAGCAAGCAGTTATCCGTTCTTGAAATTCGTGAACAGCCTACTTTGTGTTTAACGGTAGTCCTTTCAAAAAATACAGTTTTCAGTTTTCATTTAAGAAATTCACATATGAAAATAAGAACTAGAGAAAAACTCTTGAATTTCTTGTGGACATTTTGTACTGTTTGATGTTTTTTACAAAAGGAAATCCTTATTTTCCAGGTCGGAAAGGCTGATTTTCAAGTATCAAAGGCATTTGGCATCCCGCTGTCTCTCTACATGGTAGACTTGTGTTATTCCCACAGTTTCGATTTATCAAAAAATGTAAATTTCAAAGAGTGACGATTTTTATTTGCTATTCCGGATATTGAGTTTTGTTGAGAACTTATAAGTAGGTGAGAATTAAAAAGGAGTGATTTCGGTGAATTTGAAAAGTTGATACATTGATGATAAAATCATCTTATGCATTATGATTAGCAGAGTAGAACCGAATCAATTTTTAATACCCTCTGATATATTTACTTCTTAAAATCTGATCAAACAAAATTTTGCTTTGAAACAGTATTTTAGCGCTTATTCAGCCCTGAAAATGTTTCAAAAGTGCTGATCTAAAGTTTACAGATAATTACTCAGAAGGACATCTTCAGTCGGATTAAGAGGGTCCGATCCCATCTCCGTTTTGACAGTTATCCGAAAGTCGAAAATTGGAACTTAAACCAGGCCGTTTGTTAATTCTGAATTAAAAAATTAACAATTTTTCAACGTTTCACTTATAACAATCTTCATGATTTTTAGACTAATCAGCTCAGAAAAAAATACACATACATTTCCTTGCCCACAAAACCTCATTTCACGCCAAGACTCGTTTCCTAGGATTTGAAAATCTAATCTAGTGACCACCCAGTACCTAATCTTAGTTACAACGTTAGTTGTAGAGTTAACTTGAGGTCCTTTGAAGAGAAGATGATTCATTTCTTCAGGTCAACTTTAGTTAAAAGGCTTTTATCGGTCTTTTTCGGCCACCTTTGATTCTTTATACGAAGTAAAACCCAGGATTTTCCAGAAAATTTCGTCCTAATTCAAATTTTGTTTTTAAATTTTGTACAAAATGTAGTTTGGCGTTTTTCCATAACTATCATAGATTTAAAATGCACGAAAACCGATAACAGCCTAGTATCATACTAGTAGTATGTCATAAAAGTATCAAACAATTAAAAAAAAGCTAATAGAAACAAGCGTGAAAATTATCAATTCATGAGAAAAAAACTCTTTCAAAATTTATGGTCCCTAAATAACCTGTCTATGATGATGAATAATCAGTTGAAACACATTTTTATTAATTCCTTAATTGAGCGTTTTTGTATTCCCGGAATTAGCACCGATTTCATCCATTGTTTCAAAACAAAATTTGTCAGTCTTTAAAGGGGTCATTCGCGGCCGTTAAACAGGTTTATGGCTTATTTCGTCTGCTGAAAACATTTTTTTATTGTTGATGGTACCTTATGTTCTTGAGGCCTAATTCAGCGAATTAAAGATTTAATCTGACTTTAGTCATAGGATTACAGTGATTAAAATTTGTCAAAAATCTTTTACTTCGTTTTGGTCTCTAGCACTCTTAGCGTAAAAGATTGACCTATGATTAGGGTTCGGACCGGGAAAAATTTGAACCTTTAAACGACNGAATTCAACTAAAAACAAAATAAAAATTCTAATGTAGAATTTGAAAACTAAAAAAAATGTCGAAAAAAAAATTTGTCACATGAGAATTTCGTGGGAATTATTAGGTTGTAATGTTTAAATTGCCGATTTTTCATCTTGCGCAACCTTGCGCAAATCTCTGATTATTTTATCATAAAAATGAGTTAATTTCGAACTAGCAGAGACAAAAAATCCACGTTAGGTTACGTTTTTTTTTCGATAATTTTAAAACTTTATTTCAAAGATTTGAGATACAGTATAATAATAATGATCATACTAATGCTTATTTTTTCATAAGATGAGGAAAATTTTGATTTATTAAACTGCAGGGTGCAACTTGTCACAGATTTTTAACTTTATCAAGAGCACAAGAGTCGCCCCCATACTGTCACTTTTTATATGTTACTGAAACTTACGGTAAAATAAGTGTTTTACAAAGTATGGGGGGCAACTCTATGAACTCAAAGTTGGTTGCTGTTGTATTGTCAAAAAACCCATCGAATGTGTAATTCAATTTTGGACAGCAACCTGGTTGCTGCAACCATCTACAGTATAACACAGAAAGCGGTTCACCTTTAACTAATCATTTCTAGATTTAAAATGACTGATAAAAAGCAAGAAGGAAGATTAAATAAGAAATGTAATTCAAGAAAGAAAGTTTTTTACGTAGTTTTTACGATTCTTTCCAGTTTTGCTTGATTTCCTTAGGCCGTCTTCCACATTATGATGATGATGAGATTCTTTCTTTTTTTGACTTCTTCTCCACGCGCATGTTTATTTGCATCGCAGGATGGGGAAAATATTAATTATAAGTATTAAGAATGTTAACGGTTTTTGAAAAAAATGTGACAGACAGTATTGTACCGTATCAGTATGAAAAGGTTTTTTGTTAACATTTTCTATTTCAAGAAAAAAAAAATTAGATTTTATTATTATGTTGACATTTTTTTTTAATAGGTACTATCAAACTAGTTTCGAATTTATTTAATCCATTTGTAAGATATTGTCAGTAATTATATATTGTGAACAGTGTTTTAATTTTACAATTGTGATTTATGGTAAAATTTATTACAATATTTTAATTGTGTTAATTTACAACCACTTACTTTTTAATTTCAGTTTAATAGTGAAAATAATAAAAATTTCACTTTATATTTTGTTATAAGAACATTTTATTTAATCAAAGCAATCACATAACAAAAAATTTTTAAAATTGAATTCTAGTCGTATAAATAGTTAGTTCACAAACCTAATTTTAATTTCCAAAATAATTTATATTCCAGCTTTGTGAAAGTCATGATTATATTGACTAATAGTTTATAGAATATGACGTTATACGTATTATAATTATTGTATTCTTTTTGTCACAGAAAAAAACATATTGAATACAAGTCGAAAGAAAAATAAAAGAAATTGAATTTATTTTCATTTTGCCAACTTGTTCTTAGTAGACCCACTTCATCGAAATTTTTGTTTTGTGTTTAACAATTTTTATTAATGAAAGGCAGTTTTTATACTACAGCATTTAAAATGAGCGCATATACTGAAGTATATACAGAAGTATGACAGGTAATGCAGTGATGAGAGGCGAGATTGAAATTAAAATTGAAAATCATGATGTCCTAATTTTTGTGCATAAAAATATTTGAAAAGACAAACAATGAACAAACCGAGATTTTAGTTGATAGTTTACTAAAAGTTTGGATTTAAAAAATAATAATAACAAATTTAACAACAGATTTTGAAGAACAATAAGTCGAAAAAGTCCTTATATCTTTTTTCCTGAGGGTCTAAAGGGGTCGGTTATCTTGTCAAAAATAATCGCCTTGATTTGCGCTACAAGAAAAAAATATAAAAATCAATTTTTGAGCATTTTTTCCGAAAACCAATCAGAAGCCTTGCTCAAAATTTTCGGAAAAATTCGAATTTCAAGAACTTTTTAAAATTTTTGAGGCGAATACGTTTTTCAACCAGTGTCTAGTTTCGGCTTAGGGGACAACCGCGGACGGCCTAAGAACAAGTCTTTAAAAATAATAATAACAAATGTTTTTTATTATTCTTCTTCTGAGTCGGATAGCACATATCGTGATTTTTTATGTTGACGAGCTGATTCAAAATAACCAGCTCTTTTAAGAGTTGAAGCTAATTTATTTATAGGTCCATTTTGATTACTATTTGTTATCCGAATAAAAGCATTATTGACATTGCTTTCGACATTATTTCGAATAGAGATTCCTACACGTTTAACCTGGGTTTTACTAGTTTTTTGCTTAGTTAATTGATTTAAACTTGAGGATCTTATTTTAGAGCCCACGTGTAGAGATTCCAATTTTTTTTGTTCAAATATCTTATTTCTGCGCTCGGTATAACTTTTCAAATTGATTTCAAAAGTTGATTGATCAAAAAAGGAATTATTATTATTTTCATTAATTACCAATTTTTCACCTTGATATGATAACAAATTATCATTTAATTTAAGGCTTGCATTTTGCTGTGACCCAAAACTGTCAAGCTCTGGACATGTAATAGTCTCATTTATCGGTAAAATTTCACTTATATTTTGACACTCATTATTTTTACTTCTATACAGTTTTAAAATTGTAGGAATAGGTAAACTTACATTAATTTAACCCCTTCTCAGATCATTTAACTCAGACCAAAATGACAAGTTTCTCATTAAATTTAGTGATATATTTGCACTGTCATCAATTAGTATCAAATGTTTGTGCGCAATTTCACTAGAGGTCATAATGTCACTATCTGAGGAAGTCATTACGCGAAATATTTTCATCAAAATACATTTTTCGCCTACGCATTTTCGTCATTTTCAAAATTATTCAAAAAACTTTTATTCTATCTAAACCCAAATTGTATTGCGGTCACGCTCTTGCCGTTTTTAATTGGAAAAAAATCAATATTTATGCCGTTTTTATCGAGTTTGAAGACAGAAAAAGGAGTTTTCTAGAGTAATTTTCTGACCTCAAATTTTTTTTTTATCATTTAGGTCATTTTATTTGGTAACGATAACCTGTGTGAGGTCAAAGAACACACACAAATTAAAACTTTTAGTTTGGCCCATCGTTTTCCCGGTCCGAACCCTACATATGATTCATAAAACGTTGATCAGAATAACAGCCTAGTAGATTTTTTTTGTCGTCAGTTTATGAAGTTTCGATTCGATAAGTTTACGACTGGAGACTTTCAAATATTCCTACTCTAATTTTGACATTTTCCATAGGATGAATTTTTAATTCACTAAAAGAATTGATTATGGATAAGTTAAAAATATTTATCCATTTGCTCAAAAGTTGGAGCCAAACCTTCTGACAATTTCCAGAAAGATATTTCTGATGGATTTTTTAATGCAACCAAACAGTTCGATCGACCATTCAATGAATTTTTTTCTCCACGGAAACTATCGATGAAAAACTTTGTTTCAAAATTGATTATCATTATTATATCAAGACTCAATTAAAAATTGATGCTCCAAATAGCCAAAAAGGTTTTTTGAGATGAATATTTTCTTTTAATTATCAGAATTAGCAAAGATTGGGATAATGAAATTCTACCGAAATTCGTTAAATATTCATGATGCAAAGTAAATTACGCGGCCTAGAAAAGACGATGATTTCTATAGAATGCTGTAAAATTATCTTTAAACAGAATAAACACAAAGAAAATCAGAGTTTTCTATTCTGTTGAAGAAATTTGGTAATAAATTACAAAAATTTCACAGCTTCAAAGTGCTAAGAAAATTTTGTCATTTTATGGTTTAATTTTGATAAGGTACGCCCAACAAAACTTTTTTTGCCTACGGTAGCTGATTTTTTATACTACATTATATAATAAAATATGGAATAGGAAAAAAAGGAGGGGGGGCAATATCGCGGAAAGTTTTTTGCCAAAATAACGTCATATGTCAAACTTTTTATTTTATAAAGAGTTTCACAATAGATTTGCATGAATTGAATCAGCAAAATGAGTAGAATTTAATACTTCACCAAACGCAATCAAATTAAAGTTTAAAAAATTAAATTTGGGAAATCCAATCATGAGAATGGCGTCATTCATGACGCCCACACAGTAATTTGTAATAAAATTCGGCGATATTGGGCATTTTCGACAATTTCGACAAATTCGGCGATATATCGGCCCCGCTCTGTAGTATGTTTTAGGAAATCATAAATAAAAATGACTTAAGGGGGTATGCGACTCTGATTTAACATTTTCTCGGTGAATATACTGAAAACTAACAGTTCATGAGAAAACCGAAAATTGCTGATTTGTAGATCTATCCTTAATCTTGCGAAAAAGTACATCACAAATTATTTTTGACCATTACACCCATAGTACAGTATTCGTAACAAGGTGACATTTTCAAAATTTCAAAATCTATCTCCTCCCAGACGGTATATCTAATTGAGCTCAAATTTCACAGATCACGTAACGGTAGTATTTAAATTTTTATAAAGAGCTTTTATCGATCGGCGACTGAGCAATTCTAGAACGCCAAAAACCGACGATTTTTAACAATTGCAGACTTCAAAATCTATCTCCTCCGAGGATATGTTTGCAAAATTGCTCAAATTTTTATCAAGTATTCCTCAGAAAAATTTTAAAGAGATTATAAAGAGCTTTTTGGCAATTTCGAGCTAGAACTTGAAATGTGATTTTTTTGGTCATTTTCGGAAAAATTTCCGAAAAAAAGTGCTTCGATTTTCTCGAAAGTAGGCTCAAAAGAAAGCCAGTGAAAACACTGATGAGAAAGTTGGCTTACGTCAAGTCGATATTTTGAAGTTTTTAGTGGTCAAATTCGAGCAAACGTTATTTTTTAACTTCATCTTTTAAAAAATACATGGAAAAAATCGAAAAAAATGCGAAAATTTCGAAAATTTTTTTGATTGGGTTATTAGTACACTTAATTATCACCCCGTATCAATTTGGAGCATTGTTAATGCCTTAAGGCCTTTATTAAATCAGAGTCGCATACCCCCTTAACGCCCCCTAAAAATTTTTTGTCAATTTATTATTATGCAAAAAAAATTTGAAATATACTCCAGGAAAGTCTTCAAAAACAATTTTGCGTTTTTGAAAACTTTCCTGGTGAAAGTTTGAAAAATTTTCAGCATACATGTAGATCATCTTTATTTACGATTTCCTAGAACATATAAAAAAATCAGCTAAAGTAGGCAAAAAAAAATTTCTCGGGCCTACTTTAATTTATGATGAAAAACAAAAAGTTTAGCAGTGAAAATGACGTCTCGCTATATCAGCGAATTTGTTTATAAAATGGCTTCTACGATTTTTTTATATGAAAATAAATCAGTTTAATCTTTATTTTTATAAAATGACCTTACAAGTTCCCATTATTTTGAGCACAAACGAATATCGAAGTGAATATCGAAGCGAATATATCGAAGTGATATTTTAATGCAATCATCTAGCACATCTTCAAATTTTCTAACTAAGAATTATTTTTTTATAAAAAACTGTATATTTTGCCAAACGCTAAAAGGCCAATAGATCAAATAAGATATCAATAACATCTTCTAGTGAAAAAGAGGGATAATTAAATTAACCAACCTTTTGATCAAAAATTAATCTCTGTGTGTTTGCCAACTTCTGAAATGCTAGAAGGTCGAGTTTGTGTTAATTATTTCAATCTAAAATGATATTTAATAACTTTTTAATGATAAAACGGATTAACAGAAAACGGGAATTTTTTTTATTTTCAAATCTCAAAAACCATGCAAACATTGTATTATGCTCACCATAAAATCTAATTAAAATAAGTATTAGTTTTCGGCGTTCACGTTTGTTCAGTTAAAATTTTTCTCAAACCGCCGTAGAATTTTAAGTATTCTTTCAAATTTGATTTCGTCTGGACAAACCATTAGATTTACTGGAATTAATAAATTTTTAATGGAATTCCGTTCGAAAATAATAAATGATTTAAAATGTGATTCAAAGATATTGAGCAATCCCGGTATAATTTGATTTTTTGAAGACGGGGAATAATTAAAAAAAACGGAAAAATAAGGAGTAAAATTTATACAGATTTTTTTTTTCGATAAATACCGTATTGAAAAATTTATTTCGTTATGAATAAATAAAGATTGCTATTGATTTTACTACTATATTTTTAACGATACTTATTTTTTGCCTAAAAGAATTAAAAACAAAAAGCAGGGTGAATTTCATCACTCCTGCTAAACGTGTTCTATCTTTTGGTTGAGCTGTACTCAAATTCGGTGCACATATCGATAAGTGCACCGTTCATACGGTATGCTTCATCAGTAAACCAAATTAAGTCACAACGGTCGGTTTAACCGGTTCTTGTTAAAACTTTTTGCTAATGTTTTATTCTGACATAATACTACAAATTGTACTTGACTGCTCTTTTTTACTGATTGCAACTAAATATTTTTAATAAAGTTCTACAATGTAGAATTATCAAAAAAAAAATTAGAGTCAAATATAATGTCGAGGAAAAAACGAACATCTGAAATTATCTACAGAGTTCCATAATAGATAATTAAATTCTAAGGCTTTCAAAACTATGAAACGATATTCGAAAATAAATCATTAGCGCGCTGAAACTCTTTGAATCGAAGAAACCTGTTTTTTCCTCGACACTCTATTTGATTCATCTCCACTATTCACACTTCTGTAAATATCCCGGCCCTACTACTTTAAACACACTACGTTTCCTAATCAGGGCCGGGATATTTTCAAAAGTGTGAATAAGGGATATAGTATGAAGACTAACTGGTTACACTGTAAGCTGCTAGTTCGGAAAACCGTTCTCTACATATACATTATGTACACAATATGTATATTTTTGAACTTATTGGCGCCACATTTCAAAAAAATTAAATTTTCCTGATTTAAAATGGCTTTTTCAAGGTTGCCGAGAAAAACCTGTAAAAGCTTTTGCCTGATGCAAATAAAACAAATCGAAAAAATCTTTCACTTTGTCAGAATTTTTCAAAATGTTGTTTTGGAAACATTCATTACTTGGTATATGGATTGGTATATGGATTGCACGGTGTAATTGTACCCTAACCCTTAGTTTTTAAGTTTATTTTAAAATTTGTATTCACTCAAGCACAGACGTTATGAAAATACAAAAAATGTATTGACATATATTTCTGCCGCAATGGTTTTAACATAACTTTATGTTTCAAAATCCGGATCATATCTATCTATCATCAGTTTTGCGTGAAATATTTTTGTAAAGTATGGATTGCCCAGTTGCGAAGATTCGATAAAAATATGAAAACGGATTTACTGATGTATATCAAGAGATATGATAATGTTAAAACGAGTGTTTTTTCTTCAAGCCGGCTACAAAAATATACTAAGATTTGCTTAGTTTCCGATAATTTCAAAAAGTCCACCTGGTTGAAAGGCGGTACAATGTCCTCAACCTTTTTTGCTAATCTGTCGGACTAATCAAAACGATCTCCCGTATTGATACATCATATCCCAGCAAGCCTATATCTGAAAGCAACCGTATTAATCACTTTTATGGTGGAATTTGACACTTACTTGAGAAATATCCCACTGAGACGTGAGTGTATTTTTCCGTTTGATATCAGCCTAGTTATTGGCACCTAGTAACCTTTCACATGTCAAAGTTTTGGGCCGACAAACTTTATTATGGCGGAAGCCAGTTACTGATGCTCAATACTGTGGTTATTTTTGGTCTAATAGTGCAAAACCGTCAAATTTCACCCAATTTAGTCAAATTATCTGAGAATTGCCTGATACGCGGGTTTGACTTTTTTTAACAAATTTTAACCAAAATTAGCGTTTTTTTTAAATCCTTATTTCGATCCAGGATCCGAAACGTAAGTAAGTACTAGTTATCTCTTTTTTTAAATATATAAATATTCCCGATCTCGTTTGATAACACTGGGTCTACGCATCACAGTTTCAGACGATTTCAAAGCATATGAAATTTGTTTTAACACGACCAGACTGAAAAGCTAGATGAATCGAATTGATAGACTTTAGACAGAAGTCGAATGAATCGAATCCGATTTAATTTTTGCGACTTTTTCTTAAGGGCCTCAGTGCATTTTGACCGATTAACACTTTTTTCAATTTTTTTGTCTTGATGGGAAACTTTTTGCCACTTAAAAATTCCCGGATAAAACTTTTTCGAACACAAGTTGCCACTTTTCAGCTTACTTTGTTTAATGAATTTCTTCTGATTGATTATTTTTACTTTATAAATTGTCTTTTGAAAAAACACTCCAAAAACGCTATCGTTTGCTATCGAAGGTGTCTAAATTACAGAAAAAATTTATTTTTTATTAATTAGGAGCTCTTAAATACGGTCTTGTCCACCGTTGCAAATTTATTTAGTTTAAATTCATACGATTTTTAAGTCAAAATCAAAAATTTAAATTTTGAAAAAAGTCGAAAAAAACCGAAATTTTAGCACATCGAAATTAAATAAATTTAAAACGGTCGACAGGTTGGCTTACCAATTGAGCAAGTCTCGGTGATTTTTTTTTTTAATTCTTGATTGAAGAGGTCTTCGATGGATTTCTCCCAAACTGTATTTTCATTCAAAAAAGTATGATTCAGAGTATAAACAAGAGCGAATGAACAAAACGAGGACATCTTTAAATATAGTGAAAGTAACCATTCCGAATATTTTCAGCTAAAAATTCCAGAAAAATTAGTTTGAAAATTTTTGAACAAGAAATAAGGAAAATTTTCGAAATATTTCCAAATAGTTTCGACCGAAAATTCCAAAAAAATGTGAGATGATTTTTCAAATAGCATATAAAAATTATGTGGTCACCTAAGCGAAAAGTTAACGTGGCCATTTTGAAGAGTTTTTTCGTTGTTTTGAAACAAATACTGTGAAAAATTAGAACAAAAATAAGGCAAAGTTTACTTCGAACTCAAAGTTTTCTTAAAAAGCAATAACTCGAAAATTATGTAGTTAAAAAAGTTGCCTGGAGTATAAAACATTACTTTGGTGGTATATATATTGAGAAGAATATATAAATCCTGTAAAAAGTTTTTCATCAAGAGCCCATATCCATATCTGTCAAAATGCACCGAGGCCCTTAACATTTTCTTTATATGCAACTTTATTTTGTAAAAAGATAGGCTCGCAGTGAATAAAAATTAGTAAAAATAAATTATAAAGTTGAGGACTAACTTTGACGCTGAACTTTTTGGATAATTTTATTCGGACATTCGGTAGAAACTGGAAATTGCATACAAAAACAGTGTAACCTTTGATAGTCATTGCTTTTGATCACAAACTATTTCAGATGCTTGTTTACCCAGTGTGCTTTTATGAATCATAACCTGCCGAGTCGGTGTTATCTTAGACGATTTGGGGGGCACTAAAGTTTTTTTTTATAATTTAGGAGGCGATCGCAATTTATTTTTTCGAAAATATATCCTACAGCGATCAAAGTGATTTCTCATGTAACGGATAATTTATCGATTCAAAAAACCCGTCTGAATATTTGTACCTCTTTCTTCTCAGCTTTGTTCGCACTATGTTTTACATAACTACTCTAAAATTAGAGGAAATTAAATGTTGATTTGCTTTTCTGTATATTTCGAATGATGAAAATCAAAAAACTAATTTTTGCTTCATTTTAATTTTTCTTATCAGTTTGCTTACGGTATAAAAAAATGAATGAAATGGTATTTAAATTTTCATGAGATGCGGAAATTTTTTCTTGTACCGTATCTTATTAAGGCGGTGGAAGCGATGTGGCAGATTAGTACATTTTTTCAGAGCGATATATGAAAAAAAGAAATGTGAAAATTAATTTTTGTATTTTTTATCGTCAATAAAAGTGTTCATTCTTGCAAACGTTCATATTTTTAACTTCTTAACATACCTAAGTAACTGTTAAAATATGAAGAACCACTTTTCATGGGAACTACATTTTCAACTAAACCCCATGGGGCCCCATGTTGGAATTTTTTAAGACGATATTAATAAACTTCAGACATCCTGAAATATAAACTTATCGGTATCACAAACAAGTGTTGTTAATTTCGTTTTATTATATTAAGCCAATTTTTTTTTCATACAGACTTTAAATCATTTCCGATTGACTTGACTTATTCTTAAACCCTTAATTTTTAAATCACTTTTGTGCGTGCTATAAATCTCTATACAATCTGTTTCTAGGCCAAATTGTATTACCAAAATGAAATAGAAATTATTATCCCCCGCGTGCCAACAAACAGGGCAAAATCGATGGCTTAAAACCCGCTTTGAATGAAGATTTAAACCGATTTTATCATTGAGATGATTAAACTAATTCAACATTGAAATGGTCCGCCCAGATCTGAGCTAAAGAAAAAATATCGCGAAAAGGGGGCTAAAATCACTCGATATAAGCTGGATAATGTTTAAAAGCGCCATAAGGACAATTTACAATGTTTTCAAACTTCGTGAAACGACGGCTATTTTAATTTAGAAGCGTTTATGATTGCGAAAAACAGCCGTCGGGCTCTTAGAACTAATTGAAACACCGAATTCCATTGTAGATAGGCTATGTTCTAAAACTATGTCATATTGAAAATAGCAGAAATGGTGTTTGATCGGTGCCTAAACATTTAAAAACTGACCTTGTAATTTGTCGAATTTCGAGTGTCGAAAGCTATCTCGTCTTGGGTTCGAAATTTCATCCAATTTTTTTAAAATAAATAACATTTTAACAGAATTTGCCAAATTGTAAAGCCGTTGCACTCGAAAATCCGTTAACGTGCAAAAATATTACTCCCAGTTTTAGTTTCAAGGTAAACACATTATCTAAAAACAGGATTCCTAAGACTTTATTTTCGCGTTCGTGATTGACACGTATCGGTGATTTCGAAAGATTAAAAAATCAAGTATTTTGAAAAATATGTTGTGTGGGTTTTTCGAACAATTTCAGCCGACCTATGTACAACATACGTATAGAATAGTATATCTGAGGAATACCAAACAAAAGAATAACATTTTAACTTTTGATATTTCTCGTGTGAAATGGCACGGAATTAACTAGTGTTTGGCTTGATTTGGAGTTTTGTAAATTCCAATGTAGCGCTTATTAGCATCAAAATACTCAAAATTAAATCCCTATCGAACTATTTCAGCAAATTGTAAATTGTGAGTTACTTGGCTCACGCTGGAATTATTTTTGATATGATCCAAAAATAATAAGAGTCTTTAAAAAAATAAATGACACCATCAATTTTAACACAAGAATCTAAGCGTGAGATGCTATATATATTATTGAGCTTTTTGATCACACCACAGAACAGAAATCACTTAGATCTAATTGAAAATACCTCGCGGACAGTTTGGTTATCTGTCAAAAAAACCTTAATTAAATTGATGAATTGAGCCTACTCTGGACTTACTCGGGGAAGAAACGGTTTATGAGCCAAAATAACATTCGAATGTCACCAATGATTTTTGGTGAAAGATTCTATACTTAGTTCAATTAATTTGGCCTATAAATGGCCTATAAAAGGAAGAAAGGAAAATGTAAAAAAAAATCTATCGAGCCAATTATTAATTATTTTTTAATGAATTTGTTTAATAATAAGATTCAATATACTGTTTTAAGAACCTGAGATAACCCCGCCAGATAACTTGATATTCAAAAAATGATGATTTTCGATATCAATAGGTCAAAATGTTTTGATCAGTATATCATCGTTTGTAAAAGTTTTCGAAGTTTTGACTTGATGAAATTTTTTTAGCGAAATATGATTTGATTTATTCGCTGGAATAATTGTATAATTTCCTGGTCAATACACGTATGTGTTTTTTCAATTACGAGGCAAATTTATCAATAAAATATGAATCAAAAGTATACAAATAAATTTTTTTTAAAGTCTTGCCAAATCAAATTGAAGGAGCGCTTTTATTGGCTAACAAATATCATATAACTTTTTCTTTATTATAAAAATGGTTTGATAATGATAATAAATCGAAAACGTTAACAAAAGTATATCTTTTAATTAAATATCATATGTTGTATCACTCTTCATAATTTTAGTTTTTTATTTAAAATCATATAATTTAGTTTCGAGTTTTAAGGAGGTAGTGTCCGCAAAAAACTTGGCTGTAAATTTCTCGTGGACATAATTTTCTCAAAAATTTGTTGTAGTGTTTTACTTCTCATAATTTTTGTCGAAACCGAAAATCTGAAATTAGTATAATCCGATCAAATATTTCCATATCACTATGTGTCAGGCTCATTATTTTAACGGAAATTAAAATGCTATTGACGCAGCTGAGAGTTTTCAGGTGTGCTTATATCCACTCTGATCTCATGTCGAGTTATATCCGTTCCATTCTCAGACATCTGCATCTTATTTTTACATCTTTGACTATTATGACGTATTATTGGTTTAAAATTAATAGTTTCAGTCAGAAAGTTTGACGTAGATATCGCAACGGCTATGATTCAACTGCGCATCGTGACCTTCATAGCCTATGAAGGTCACGATGCGCAGTTCTAAAATAGCGTTACTCAATCGAGGATTTTTCGACACTTTGAAAGACGGAAAAAACGTATTGTTGTATTTTTTGAATTCATTCGTAATACTTTTATGTGTTTTCTGTTCTATTCTTTGAAATAAGTTTTACAAATATCAAAAAAAAATACTCATCCTGATTCAATGTCGAGAACTGATTATTTAAGCCGTCTTTTCGACCAAGGAAATTAATTTTCACACTGTAATACTGTTCGTGGGAAGCGTTACGAGCGATGAGAAAAAGCTCGTTTTTTGTATTAAATAAGCTAAACCTACGCATGACTCGTAACGGTTTCCACGATGAGTATTAAAAAGAAAAATCCTGAACATTTAGGCACTCCATGTCTAGGTAAAAAATGAGACATTCTTTTAAAAAAACTGCACATTTCAGTACTTTCATTCAATGATTTTTGTGACACTATTGATTTAATAAAATCGCTCCCGAAAACTCAGTCATAATTTTCATTTAGCTGGCCTGATATTATTTGTTATAATCTGAAATTGACACAGCTTCGAAACAGTATCGATTATATCCAGGGCTAAATGGCTCATCAAAAAGATTAAATAAAAAATCATGGGCAATTAGTTTAAGACCCAAAAAAACTTGTAAGCCTATATTTGGAAGCTACTTAAGAGTAAAATCTGTATTTTTGATTAATCTGCCTATAATTTCGTAAGATATCCCAAAAGTGGCATTGTACACAAGAAGGTTAAAGATTTTTTTCGATATTTCAGTATTTGTACACAACTAATGGTCGAAAAATTACATTGAACCAAAACAAATCAAATGGCCTATTTATTTTGCGCTAATTAAATCTTGTTTTTGCAGTAAAACATAGAGCCGTTCTATAAATTACTAAAACTAGGCGCAGACCAGTCATAAATCATGGATGATCAAATTTAATATTTCTTAAAAATTTAATGTGAAAAATTACGATCAAAAGTGTGCTTAGAAACCATTGTTAATTAGCGGCTAATAATCATAAAAAATTAGCTTATTAAGTATCGATCCGGGTGGGTTTCATTTACCACAATTAGTAGATACAATTCCTTGAGATTTTTTAAACAACAATTTTCTTGAGAATATTCATACTTATTGCGTAGATGTATTAAAGTCCTAGAACTTTTTTCGATAATTTTTTTAGAGTTTTAAGTGCTGCAAATTGTTATTTAAATTTTCGGCTGGTACGTATAACTAAGTTTATAAGGGGTGGCCCAACATCGCCGAATTTGCCGATATCGCTGCAAAAAACCTACGGAATTTAACTTTTTTCAGTTAAATTCCTTCTAGTGCCCATATCGCCGAAATAGCCAATATCGTGTTGATGTTTCCGAGGGTGTTGCGTGGGCGTTTGAAGTTTGTATTACGATTTATCTGAAGTGCGTCATAAATGACGTTATATTTCAAGATTAAATTTGCTCAATCTACTTTTTAGGAATTTTATTTGATTGCGTTTGGTGGAGTACGTAATTATACACATATTGGTATTTTACTTCATTTAACCTAATTCAAAACTCAATATAAAATTGAAAAATAATTCAAATTATGATGTCATTTAAAACACCCACAAATTTTTCATTTTTAACGACAAAAATTATTTCTGTTCTCATATCGCCGTAAGTGCCAATATCCACAAAAATGCCCAAAATCGCCGATTTTTTAGGAAAAAAACTCTAGGCGATATTGCTTCCCCTGTAGAAGGAACAATCGCTGTACTGTTTCAGTGTTTCAGGAACTTTTTGTGAAATATAATTTTTGTGTTCGTACTTTTCTAACATTTTTGAGCAATTATCAGTTGCCTGACTTTTTTTCGCTCTTATTATCAATCGTTTTTTCTTTATGAATTCTGATTATCAATTAGCCATATTTTTGTGATTTCTTAATTTAATATTAATACCAACCCCTTTAATCAATGCCCACCAATCGTCAAAGGTTTATATACCGATTAACTTTAGAGGCCGCAAACGTTTCCATACATTTTTTGGTGAGAAATTTGCAAACTAATTTCCCACCGAAATCAAATGATTGTACTTCAAAAAGCTTTTATAGAGATCTAGTTAGGTTTATACAAGCATACTTTTAATTTTAACTTTGTTAGCACACAGGAATTGGTTCACACGGTGCTAACGCAACAATTGAAAGTGCGCTGAGATCAGTAACCAAAAATCGCCAAGGATTACCAACAACAGGTATTTTAGACCTTCGAACACCCGCCATCACTATTCTTCGAATCAAAAGAATTTAACATAATTAATCGCTAATTTAGTACACTTTTTTCACGGAAAGTCGAGATTTTTGAAATTTTCACTTAAGTGTTAGTTTTTGGAGAAGAAGGTTATAATCGAGACTTAATAAATTGGCCATTGGAAAATTACTTTATTATTAGTAGTCCATTTAGCGTATACATATTTTAAATTTAAGTACTTTTCCCTTTTTGTTTAGTTTGGTAAATTTCAATATGAAATAGGCGCAAAAGTGTAGTAACTAATTCACACGAGATAAAAATAAACTTCGGTTTGATGAACAATATACTCGCGTCATAAAGTTTTTCACATTTATACAAATTTGAATTGTTCATGAAAATTACTTTTTTCGAAATTTTCATTTCCATTTATTGCATTTTGTCAAGGTTTACAAGGACAGTTCGAAAATATAAATATCAACTCTCCAACATATTCGTTTCTTGTATAAATCATATTTTAATGGTTAACCCCCTCACACCCTTTGACTATCTGAAAGCAAAAAAAATTTCGGGGGCCAAAACGGCGCAGAACAAACATCGTCACAGACTTACAGTTCAAATACCTCATAGAGTTTGCAATTCATTTTCAAAAATATTGTTAAAAATTTTATACGATTAGCTGTTCGAAAGATATTTTTTCCTACTTTTTTTAGAATTTTCGCCAAAATTTCTTAAAAAATTTATTGTGTGAAAACGATAAATTATATCGAAATTCTTAGGAAGCCAGTTTTTAATAAAGTATTTGAGGATTCTTTTGATATGAGTTTATTTTTTCTGCAGTCTCTATACGAAGAATAATTGTTTCACAAGTGCTTTTTATGAAACTCGAAATAATTAAAAAAAATTTCAAAAAATTATTTTCCAAGAGAATTGAACAGAAATTTAACCCAAATAAAGCCAACAAATACAAATCGATCAAGTGTAGAACATAAAGTGGTACTAATTTTGAATTATCAGCTGATTAGCAATATTTTTCACATTTTGCTGCATATATTTTGACGCGCGGCGATATAAATAATTTGTAACTTATATGTCATTGTTAAAAATGTATGGTTTTCCAAGAAATACAAGATGAGTGAACCGCTATTTTCTCTCGCAGTTATCAAGTTTACAGACTTCGAAATTTAGAAATGTTATGTGTTATTCACTTAATTCTATCCTTGACCTCAATCAGTGAAAATAAGTGAATTGATATCTTTTCCAGTTTTCCCGTGATAAGCGCTCAAAGTAGTGCCTTTAGATAGGCTTTTGGGTGTGAGGCGAAGTTCTCGTTTCTGGGTGTGAGGAGGTTAAGGGGTTTTTAATTCCGCGGATTTATTTTGAAACCTCTAAAAAAGTACTTTCAGGGATTGATAGAGCTTCAAAATTACCACCAATCGATTCAAACTTATTTAAATTGCTAGAAATAGGGCTGAAACACTTTGAAATCAATTCTAAGAGTGGTATAAAATGTATGTCAAAACTGCTAACGGGTACCCCCTAAAACAGCGTTTTATTTTTTTTTAATTTCGATATAAGCAATAAGTTATTGCCAATAACCCCCTTGAAAATTCCCTTTAACAATTGCTTATCTTATTAATTCAATCAACTTGAACAAAACTTAATAAACCGGTTAATAACCGACAGATTTCAAGATTTGAATCAAATTGTGGGAAATCTTGGGAATTTATCATTAATAATTGAATTTCACGTTTCAACTGTTATACTCATTTAACATCGTAGTTCCTGAAATTTCGAAAGTTAATCAAGGACCCCTACAGTTTGGATCCTCAAAACAAACGTTCTCAATTTTTAAAGAAATTGAGAAGTCATAGGCCGTCCAAAATAAAATATGCCAAAAATGGGGGGGGGTGTATTACACACCCGGTGTAACTTTCCACTGTACAGGGGGAGGCTCAATAACGCCGAAAGTTTTTTGCCCAAAAAACTCGACGATATTGGGCATTTTCGGCGATATTGGCACTTTCGGCAATATTGGCACTGTCGGCGATATGAGGACAAAAATAAAGTTTTTCGTTCAAAAATTAAAAACGCGTAGATTTTCAAAATGACATCATAATTCGAAAAAATTTTAAATCTGTCCTGTCCTGAGGCAGACAAATAAACAAAAATTCTTAAAAGTGGATAAAAAAAGTTCAACCTTTAAAAAGTAGGTCATTCATGACGCACCGAGAAAAATTTGTAATTAAAACCTCAAACACCCACGCAATTCGATATTGGCACTGGAAGAATTTTAGTTAAAAGTTTTGAAATTGCGTATGGTTTTTTTCACAAGAAATTAAAGAGAATTAAAAATATAAGCGTTTGAATCCAAAAAAAATGTTTATTGCCTAGGAAGTTTTCACTGAAAATACTTATGTACGGCAATGTTCTTCAGAATTGTTTATTAATAGTAATACAACTTTGTTTGACATGAAAAATAAGGTCTATTCGAAAATAAACTATACATGATTTTGTAAAAAAATAATTAATAATTTGCCAAACTTGCTTATTTAGCTAAAAAAATCAATGAACAAAAGAAAGGCTCCAGACTTAAAGATCTGAAAAAATGTACTTGACATAATGACATTTATACAAAAATGGAGTGAAAATATGTCAAATTCAGTAATATTTCAACTAACCCGGAACCGAAAATGACCGATTTCTACAGTTTGTCTATTAAACTTAACCACACTCTGTCTTGGAAGGGGTGTGGTTTTACCTGATTTTAATTTTTGAACACGAAAAGGTTTATGAGGGTTCAAGATCAGAGTAAGGGGTAAATTCAGGGAGTGATATTTAAGGTTATAGATTAAGGCGATATAAATTATACTTTTGGCTTTTTGAGCTAAAACCTATTTCGTGTACAAGGGGAGGCCCAATATCGCCGAAAGTTTATTCCAAATTCGTTCGATATTGGGTACTTACAGCGATGTTGACATTTTCATCAGACAGAGAAAAAAATCATTCAAAAATAAAAAACGCGTAGGTGTTCGAAATGACGTCATTATTTAAAAAGTTTTTCAATTTTATAAGAAGTTTTACTATAGGCGCAAATGAATTGAAATACCAAAATGTAAAGAATAACGTACTTTAGTGAACGCAATAAAACAAAAACTGAAAAAGTATACACTCGAAAAAGGGGAAAAAATGTTTTGATATAGGATTCGGAATTTACATCGGTGATAGTAATTGAGAAATTTAATTTTGAAATATGACGTCATTTATGACGGACTCAAAGTAATTTGTAATACAAACCACAAAGGGCCACACAATTTTGGCGATACTGGCAAGAATTTAGCTGAAAATCGTGAAATTGCGTTTTCCGTGGTATGGAGCCTCTCCTGTATATGATGAAAATGAAATGTCACTGCAGAAACGCTACTTAATTTTGAAAATCATGTTTAAAAAACGGTAGAGTTTCCAGAATAGCATTAAAATCAATTTGACTCTTGATTTCAACAAATAAGCGTTATCAATGATGACTTTCTATAGTCAAGTTGCTAGTGTGAGAAAAACTATCTTTTTAAATACCAATAAAATTACTCAATTTATTTTCGAGTGAAAGATTTTTTGGTCTCAAGTTATTTTAGAACACATTAGTTGATTAGTAAATGAAAGTTTAATAATGAATTAATAATTACGGCAAACAATGATGTATGATAAAATGTTTGGGTTTTGAGCTATTTAAGAACTATAAGTAGGGTCAAGGTGTAAGTTTGGGCAAGAATGGGGGCGGGCCTGGGCGTACTTATACCGCAATTTTAAATAAGACAGGCCATTTTGGAAGGGCAAAATTTTCCGAACAAAAACTTTTTTTCAAAAAATTTCCCTCAAAATTATGTATTAGTCACCCATTTTCATATCCAAATATAATTGTTGGTTTAAAAGTCGATTTTACTCCTGGGTATGACCCTAAGTATAAGTAGTCTATATTTGACAATGTGTTCAATTAAAAGGTATGAGCAGGTCCTGATTTTACAGTAGAATGACTGTAAGTAGACGAAATTAATTATTTATTAAAATAGTGAATAATTAGTCTAGTAATTATAATGTCAAACAAGACAATTTAAATTAATTTAAAAATGAAAAAAAAATGTACGCATATTAATGTCAATTTTCAATCTTGTTAGTGGAAAGTGAAAATAAATATGTATTTGACTTTTTAATTATAAGTTGTGCAAGTTTTATTGGCGGACATTGATTGTTCGAAAACTCACATAAGGTACGCGTTTTTGAACTTCACAGTACATTGGTGGATTTTGAATACGATAAGACCTTTTTGAAATCGATAGTCTCAGATTTCTTTCATTTTCTGCTCAGTGTGTTCATCGTAGGCGAAAACCAATTTTGAGAAGAAGAAAAGCAATTTTGAGAAGGCCGAATAAGCCGAAAGTTTTTTTCTTGGAAAATTCGGCGATATTGGCACTTTCGGCGGTATTGGCATTTTCCGATATACCTTTATCACCTTTTGATAAATCTGAGAGATGTGAGTTGAGGGAGCCAATCTTAACACTCCTAAGACCCCTTCTAGCCACTCATGAGGCCGCTTTCTCTTCTTTTCAGCCCACATCTCTCAGATTAATAAAAAGGTGATAAAGGGATATGGGCAGGGGTCGGCACAATTGGATCGGATCGGAATCGGGTCGGTGGATCGGATCGGGATCGGATCGGTTTTTTCTAAGCAGATAAGAATTCCTTCATAAACTTTTCTGGTGTGTTTATGAATAAGATTTTTTTCTGCAATTTTAAAGTGACTTTCAAAAAATTCAAGTGCTTGTTTTTGAGTGGCGTTGTTCAGGTCAACCCCGTGAGTATTATAAAAAGCTTGTTGATAAGTAGAGCACAAAAGAATATGTTTGTAAATGTGTGAATTTTTGTCGGTTCTGTGGCGTTTAACCCTAGTGTGTAATAATTGTTGTGTTTCACCGATGTACTTTTCTGTACAATCACATATAAATCTATAAGAAAGATTACTATTTTGATAGTACTTTTTAGTGGGTTTTAAGCGTGGGTGTATCACGCTGTCAAGTTTAATGGTTGAGAATGTTAGATGTAATTTATAAAAAGGTGTGTAGNACATAAGAACTGAGAGGGGAATATATCGGCCTATGGATTCTCCGCCCAATATTGGCACTGGGTCGGCATAAGGGACAAATAAAGTTTTCTTTCAAAATTAAAAAACGCGTAGTTTTTCAAAATGACATCCATAAGTCGAACAAATTTTAATATTCCTGTTCTCTGTCACTGAGGCAGACAAAATAAACAAAAATTCTAAAAGTGGATAAAAAGAAGTTGAACCTTAAAACAGTAGGTCATTCAGACGGCACCGAGAAAATTTGTAATTAAAACCCAAACACCCACGCGACCTTCGTGTGTGTGTTGAGTTAAACAGTTGTGAAGTCCGCGTATGGTGTTTTTCACTATATATATTTAAATGTAGAACTTAAAAAAAATCTCGTTTAATCCAGAATAAAAAGGTTATTGTCTCTATGTTGATATGTTTGTCACGCAAAACTAGGACGGGATGTTCTTCAGATGTTTATTAATAGTAAACATTGGTTTGACATGAAGATAACGTCTATTAACGAAAATAAATATACATGATTTGTTGTTTCAAAAAATATAGATTGAATAATATTGCCAACTTGCTACTTATGTTAGCTAAAATACAATCGAACAAAAGAAAGGCTCCAGACTAAAAGGTCTGAAATAATGTACTTGACATAAGTTGACATTCTGATACAATAACTGGAGTGAAATAGTAGTCAAATTCAGTATAATTAAACTAACCGGCAACGAATGACCCGATTTTCTACAGTTTGTCTATTAACTTAACCACCCACTTGTCATTGGAGGGGAGTGGTTTACTGATTTTAATTTTTGAACACGAAAGTGTGATGAGGGATCTCAAGATAGAAGTAAGGGGTAAATTGCAGGAGTGATATTTAAGGGTATGGGTGTTCTATTTTATACATTTATTTAGCTTTAGAATGCACCAAATCAATCGTTTATGTTTAAAAGGCACAAACAAACCCAATAAGAGACAAAAAAAATTTCGATAAATTTTTAGTAGTATTGGTTCGATTTTTTCCTGACAGCTATTTTTTTCAAAATTAAGTCAGAAATAACGTTTGTTTCAATTTGACCGACTTAAAACTTCAAAATTTGACCTTGACCTTAAGACAACTTCGCTTGCAGTGTGTTTCCCAGCTTTCTTTGGCTGAGCCTATTAGAAAAATCAAAGCACATTTTTTTCGCGAATAGTTGCGCGTGACTATGAAAAGTCAATTTAAAGTTCGAGTCGAGTCGAAATTGAAAAAAAAAAGGCTCACTAGAGTTATCTAATGTTGAGCTACCGTTTGCAAAATTGGGTAAAAGTTTGAAATATTAACCTAGGAGACGATACGATATTCCCGATGACAAAGTCCGAAAAAACGGTGGTATACAACATAATCCTAGAAAAAAATATAGCAATTATCGACAAAATGCGACCTCCTCAGAAAATGTTAAATACTAATATGTACAGGTTATGTATATAAGAGTACTCTTTATCAAAAATAAAGCCTGGCGAAGATTTTAACGTATCTGTTCCGGTGTATGACTTATCCTCCGTCCGCTATATGTAGCGGGAGTGATGGACAAAGTGTAGCAATGCAAAAAAAAATTTGACAATGTATTCGCAAGAATGAAGGTAAGTTCTACAAACTCGAGGGGTAATGCCTGAATAATATCCTGTGAACCGCGATTGGCGATTTTATCGAGAATATAGTCAAATAGGAACCCCATTACCTTAAGGTTTAGATTAAAGCGATATAGAATAATGATACTTTCGGACTATTTGAGCTAAACCTATTTATGGTACAGGGAGCCGCAATATCAGCCGAAAGTTTATTCAAATCGTTTCGGATATATGAGTCCTTACAGGCGATATGACATTTTCATCAGACAGAGGAACAAAAATCATTAAAAATAAAAAAACCGTGGTGATTGCGAATGACCGATCATTATTATAAAAAGTTTTTCAATCTTATAAAAAGTTTACTTAGGGCGCATAATGAATGTGAATTACCAATGTAAAGAATAAACGTACTGGTTTAAGGTGAACGCGATAAACAAAACTGAAAAAGACACCAACGAAAAAAGGGGAAAAAATGTTTGATATTAGGATTCGGATTTACATCGGCTGAAAGTAATGAGCAATTATTAATTTGAATAATGACTCATTCTTAGAGACGGACCGAAAGTAATTGAATGTGTAATACAAGCACAAAGGGCACACAATTTGGCGATACTGAAACATGCCGTTCAGTGGTATGGGCTCTCTGTAGTATGATGAAAATGAAATGTCACTGCGAAACGTACTTAATTTTGAAATCATGTTTAAAAAAGGTAAGAGTTCAGAATAGCCTAGAAATCAGATTTGAACCTTGATTCAACAAATAAGCGTTAGTCAATGTGAGACTTCTATAGTAACAGTTGCATTATTATTTTCGAAGTCGAAGAATTATTTGGTCTCCAAGTTATTAATATAAGAAACAATTAGGATGGAGTAAATGAAAGTTTAATATAATTGGTAGATAGATTACCGGCAACAATGATGTATCGATAAAAAGTTGGTTTGAGCTATTTAAGAATATAAGTAGGGCAATGTGTAAGTTTGCGGCACAGAATGGGCGGGCCTGGCGTACTGTCTATACCGACAATTTAAATCAATAGGAAACGGGCATTATTGGAGCAACAATTATATCAGTACAAAAAGTTAATGTTTTCGAAAGAATTTCCCCAAAGTTAGTATTAGCCCCATCTTTCATATCAAATATATTGATGTGTTAAAAGTCGATGTTGTACTCTCGGGTATTGTCATACGAGATAATGTATGCATACATTTGCAATGTGTTCAAATTAAAGGCTAATAGCAGTCCTGTATGTACAGTAGAATGACATGTAAGTAAGACGAAATATATTATTATGTAAAACTAGTGAATAAATATAGTCTAGTAATATAACCTGTCCAACAAGACAATTAGCAATTAATTTAAAAAATAAAAAAAAATGTACGCATATATAATGTCAATTTTCAATTCTTTTGGTGAAGTGAAAATAAATATTTATTTGACTTTAATTTAAAGTTGTGAAGTTTTACCTGTTTTGGCGGACATGATTGTTCGAAAACCTCACAATAACGTACGCGTTTGTGAAGCTTCAACAGTACAGTGGTGGATTTGAAATACAACGAAGGAACCTTTTTGAAATCGATAGTCCTCAAGATTTCTTTCATTTGCTGCTCATGTGTTCATCGTAGGCAGAACCAATATGAATGTTCGAGAAAGAAAAGCAATTTGAGGAAGACCGAAAAGCCGAAAGTTTTTTCTGAAAATAGGCAGGATATGGCCTTTCGGGCGTATGGCATTTTTCCGATATACCTTATCACCTTTTGATAAATCTGAGAGATGGTTGAGGAGCCAATTCTAACACCTAAGACCCCTTCTCACGCCCATGGGCCGCTTTCTCTTCTTTTCAGCCCACATCCTCGCAGATTATAAAAGGTGATAAACGGGATATGGGCAGGGGTCGGCACATTGGATTCGGATCGGATCGGGTCGGAGAGTCGGATCGGATCGGATCGGTTTTTCTAAGCGATAAGAATTCCGTTATAACTTTTTGGTGGTTTAATGATAGAATTTTTTTCTGCAAATTAAGTGACTTAACAAAATTCAAGTGCTTGTTTTGAGTGGCGTTTTCAGGTACCTCCGTGAGTATGTATAAGAAGCATTGTTGATAATAGCACAAAAGATAGTTTGTACAGTGTGAATTGTCGTTCTGTGCGTTTAACCTAGTGTGTAATAAGTTGTTGGGTGTGTCACCGGATGTGAGGACTGTCGGCTGCGTCATCACAATGATACAGCGAATCTGATAAGTGAAAGATTACATCTTGATAGTACTGTTTGAGTGGGTTTTAAGCGTGGGGGTCACCTCACGCGTATTTAATGGGTTGAGAAGGGTTAGATGTAGTTTCATAAAAAGGTGTGAGCTTTCCCATGTAGGTCCAGTTTAGATGATATACAACATTTATTTTGTCTGTTAAGTGTCGTTTAAGTACCGTACTGATGATAGCTTGAGCTTTTTGCTCGAAGAATTTGCGATTTGAATGCATATCGCTTGAAATTTAGAAAAAAAACAGTTATTTTAGCCCAAAAATCGTGGGTTTTCATGGCCTTGAAAACTGAGCTTGAAAACCCTCAATTTAACTCCTAACTAAAATAATTTATTCACAGAATAGTACTTTCTATTGTAGTTAAGACTCTAAAAATACCGCTTATCGATTTTGAATTAAGAAACTTTAACGTTTCGAACGTTTCAGGAAATAAAGGTCGAAACATATTTTTGTCCTGATTTGCGTTGACCATCCCCTTAAACCGTTAAAAACCAGTTAAGTTTTTGATTTTTTCGCTTCCCAAAATTTTTTTCACATTTATAATTTTATATTTTTAAAAGCAGAATCTTGCATAATTGCAATTTGCAAATAAGCCGAAAAAAGTAGGTTATTCGATAAAATTAGCCTTAATCACGCTATAGTATTAACTTTAATATCATTTAGTACGCGATAATATCGATAAAAACTCTCGACAGCGTCATCTACTATTATCGCTATATTATATTGATAAATGTATATCGCGGCGATATACATTTATCAATATAATATAGCGATAATAGTAGGTGACGCTGTCGAGAGTTTTTTCAGTGAGAGGGTTCCTCCGCGAAGTCCTCCGCCTGAAATCTCATCTTGACAAAATTTAGACTCTCTGCTGCCCTCTTGACCACGCTACACTAACGCGTTCTTCCTCCGCCGTTAGCGCCTCCGCGTCAGGTTTGATACGATTCACTTTCTCCCTATCTATCGCTTACAATTTACAATAGATATCAAAAATACAAAAATCTAAATAAAAAATTTTATAAGAAAAGCCAAAAGAGATTAGGCAACTGGATGAACCATAGAATTTAAGAAAACTAAGTGTAAAACAAGAGAAACAAAATACTCAGAGACCAACATCAAAAGAATGATCGATAAAAATAGTTTGAAGGTATTTTAAAAATGTATATTTGACTTTTGTGCATTTTTCACATTATTAAAAAAAAATTTCCTTAAATTCAGATTTAAATAGAATTTTTTTTCATTTTTTGGAACATTTAAATCGTTGATTTCTTACCTGAACTTTTTTCTTCAGGTCAACTTATGTCTCGTTCAAATAACAAATAACCCCAATTAGATATTTGATTAATTAAAAAGGGTCTCCGGAGGCTTGTCCTGTTTAATTAGGAAAATACAAAAAACTCATCTGGATGACAACGAGGCATTTTTTGAAGGTAAAGTAGATCTGGATGCCTGAACACTAATTGATTATGCGGGAAATTCGCGCGGTTTAAATTCATTTCAACAGTCGTTAAAACTAACAATGGTGGTTTGGCAAAAAGTTTTTTGTATATAAATTAAGTGAATTTATCCAGTTAAAAAAACCGTGAAATTTCTTGGCAATTTATCTGAATTGTATCTCTAATAGAGATTCTCTTTTAACTAAAAATGTAGTCAAACCTTTTCGTAAAATACTTGGGTTACACTGGCAACTCATTTGTGTTGACATTTTTAAATCTCAAACTTGAATTTTTAAATTTACCGCTGGAATTTTGCAATGACCTAATGTCTGATTAACAAACGTCCTGACAGTTTTGATGTTTTTTCCACAATTTTTATTAAACTTGAGCTGTGATTTTAACCAAAAAATAATATTCATGATGCATCCGAATATATAGTATATCATATTTTAGCTGGCGATTTCAGCTCTAGAAAGCACCTGATCACACGCATGAAGATTGGCTTGCGTTCAATTAACTAGTGATGATTTTGTTTGATCTCACTTCTAATTGGTCGGTATTGTCTAATTTCCGGAGCTCAAATCTGACATACAGTACAGTATGTACATTTTTTACTTGCGAAGTGAAAATTGTCGTTAAGGTAATTACGGCAAATAAAAAATAGTAACTAGGTGGATTTTATTTGCAAACCCTTGACATCGGCTATAGCTTGGCTTTAAAAATAAAATCTACCTAGTTATCATTTTAAATTGGCCGTAATTAGCTAAAGGACAATTTTCACTTCGCAAGTAAAAAAAGTACATACTGTATATTCTGATACACTTATAAGTGTTCGTAAAATTACACCAAAGATAGTTGATAAATCATTTGTCGTGAAAAAGTCCAAACCTCCTTAGTAAAATCGGTAGAATCAGGCTTGTAATAGGGATGTATTTTGCGTGGGTTTTCCATCCCTTTTTTGCGTAGGTTTAAGCAAAAGATAGGGCAAAAATGGGGATGGGGATAGAAAATCCGGTCGGAGATGCATTCCTTCACAAGCCTGGGTAGAATAACACAAGCCTGGGTAGTCGTTTGAGCATGCGATGATTTTGATAAAACTCAAATAGTGTATGAAAATATAGTTTTTAGACGAAAGTTTCAAATTTTATTTTGTTTTGCGATTTTTATTTCTAGTATTCTTTCTTTTTTCTTATTTCAAGTTTAATTAACGAGATTTTTTGTGAACCAAAAGTTACTAATATTTCTATTTTTGCACTGTTTTTGTCTTTTTTTGTTAAAATAGATTTAAAAGTGTGTAATAGCTGTTTAAACTCGCAAATATAATGAATCCACTATTTTTTAGCACTCTTGCGGTCTTCGATTCTAATATTGTTAAATTGTTTGCATTAAATTTCGAGTGTATAATGATCATATTTACTATGCGCCGGGTTCTGCTTTTGATTTTGTCTCTAAATCTAAAAAAGTGGGGTAATTAAATAAGTGAAGGTAGAATTAGTTTGAAAATTGACTGAATTTAATTCTTAATATTTATTTTGGTCGAATTTGTGATAACCATCGGTTTGATTTTAAAAATTATGTTCAGTTTTGAGACGAATTTGTCGTTAACAATTTCCTGGAAAATTAAGTGAGAACGCAAAGTTTTTACTTGCAGCTTTTTTTGCAGTAATTTTTGAAATTTCCGTAGATTTTTCCGTTTGATTTTTGGATTTGATTTTTTCGACAAATGATTTTTCTTTCAATATTTTCGTTCTTTCTGCTTAGTTGAAAAAAATCCTCGTGAAAAATTATCCTAGAAATATTTTTATTCGAAATTAATTTTTTTTAAATCCAAGTCAAAAAAGTAGAACAAAGAAGATTTCTTGTGAAATATCGAATGATATGATTTTAAATAACTGAACCCCATATCTTGACAGAAAAATCAAAGTTTATATAACAAAATTGACTGATACCCAATAGAATAATGAGTTTACCTTCAAACGTTTCAGTTTTTTGAACAATTCAAATAAGTTTTTACCACTAAGTTGACGTAAAATGATGCGCTGAAAATATTTTGCCAATATGTTCTTATTCAATATGTGTCGAATAAGTGTCAAATTAGTAGTTTTGAAAATCCAATTTGAAAATTCTGCCTAAAAAGATCCGCTTTTGATCAATCCAAAATTTGTTGTTAATTTAGATGATGCGATAAACGTGCGGCTGATGAACTTTAACCTGAAAATTACTTTCCAATGAGATTTTGAGCTGATCGATAATTTAGGAGGGGAGGGGTGTAATGAATTTAAGGAATAAAGCTTTTTGAGAACTTGCCATGTTTTAATGGATTCGGATGATCAAAATTTCAGAAATTAGAAAAAAATTTGATCAAAAATCGGATTTAAAATTCTCCCTGTATCATCAATAATCATGAATCAGACACGGGCTAAACTGATAAAAATAATCCACTTTTTTTCCAAATTTCCATGAACATTTGCAACTTTTATTACACATGCTGCATATTTGTATGAAAGCTATAATGTGACGATGTCTATTGAAAGACTAAACAAATCACTTTTATTTGTACCTAAAGTCCATAAATAAATTGAGACTATGAGTCACAAATTAAAATTTGATTCGGCTACGTAGGCGGTATAAATACCCTTTTGATGACCTTAGTGCCCAAATAGCGTTTTTTTTTAGATAAACCGGAGAAGAAGGGTCTAAAAGTGCGCATACACCATTAGTACGGGCAGTAATACTAGAAACGTCTGGGTTGTACTGAAAGTTTTTGTACTAAAAGCCAGTTGTACTAAAGATGGTTTTGCTAAACACATATCACAAGCAATTTCTGAGCGTTTTTGCGAGAACCAATCAGGAGCATTGTTCAAAATTTTCAAAAAATCTGGATTTTTTAAAATTGAAGTTTTTAAAATTTTTTTGAGGCGAATACTTTGCTCGAGGAGGTTATAGTTTCGCCTTAGGGGACCGCTGAAGTACCTTTCCAAATCTGATTTCGCTAGAGAGCTTATTAAAATAATTGTTTTGATCACTTTAGTTCCAAAGGGATATTGACTCAATATTATTGAGCCCTTTTTGGCTTGATTAAAAACCGTCCCATAATTTCAAAAGTTATCAAAGCAGAATAAGTTTTATTTAATTCTTCATCTTGACAAGTGAATTTAAAGATTAATTTAAAATTCAGAAAGATGACAATATTAATCTAATCTCGAGCTTTGTTTTTATATCATTACAGTATCATGATTTTATAACAGCATTATATTATAAAACATTTAATTTTGAATGTTTTTTTAAGTCAAGTGCCTGTTTTGTTAGAGAACCTTGATTTGGCTGCAATTTAAATAATGAACCTTACAGTCCCTAACTTTTTTAAAATTAAGAGTGGTTTATAATCTCCTCTGGCTCCTTAAAGTGCCTATTCGAAAAATAACTTGATGACTCCTAGAATTGCATATTTCAGAAGGGTTTATTTGCTCAGCACGTTTATGCTGTTCGTAGGAATTCAGCATTCGAGCTGTATTTAAGATATGGAAAAACTCAAAAAGTTCATTTTATAATTTTTTTCAAAAAAATATTTTTAACCCATCTTTATTTTATAATCAGTGAAGATCCTGAATTCACTGAAGGACTTAAGATTTCTTACAATTCAAGAGACTTCGGAATGTGACACGAGAAACTGGTATTTTTAAACTTAATTTTTTGTTTATTTATTATGAAAAAAAATCAGGACTTTCTGGAATTTTTGAGGTCATTCCGCATCGAAAACTTTTGGTTAAACAAAATAATATCGGACAATTCTTAGCCGACACGCGACTGTGAAAAATTTCGGTTCCCCAAAACCTTGATTTAAATCTAAATGGCCTGGATTAATACGGGTAATAACCACAGATGGCAATCATTCACATCTTTAATTTCCAGGGTAAAAATCACAAACTTTGTTTAAAAATTTATGCAACTGTCAAAAATTTACATTATATAAACTTTGTTCCCGACCAATTCAAGCGGGTTTAGCGCTTTGATTTTAGACAGAGTGTCACGAAAATACGCTCGAAATGTTTTGTTGGCAAAGTATTTATTGACGTTGAGGGTCTCGGAAAAGACTTGGTTTCTACCATATTTTTTGCCCTCTTTGTTTCAATTCGGGGTTCAAAGTATATGGAGGTTTTTTAGTATTCGAATGTTCAATCAATTTTGTGATGTTCTCAAGGGCTTTTTTACCAAAAAGTAATTGCTCAAAATGTTAATTGAAACAGTTTAACAAAATTCAGGTTAGGGGGTCCCCTCAATGAAATGACGCTGAAACAACATTTCCAGATTTAATTTTGACTATTTTTTTTCTGAAAAATTGACAATTTGGAAGATGACTGGTTGTATTTTTACCTACAATAATACTTACCAGGAACCTACTTTTTCATCATTTTTTATCTATTTCTTTTATTTTATTTTTTATTTTTCACGAAACAAAATTCCTCGGATTTTGAAAAATGTAAGGACAGCTTTCGAAGAGAAAAAAACATAATAATTTTGAACTGATTTAAGTTTTCTCATAAAAGACAGCACTTTTCTGAGACCGTTGAAAATAAGGGTAAATAATATATTATTTAAAGCCAAAACCCTGGTTACTGATTCGATTGAACGCATTTCTGCGGTTTTTTGCTTGAATTTTTGTTCAGTTTCGCAAATATTATACACGATTAATTTTCACAAAACGACTTAAGGGGGTGGGCAAAGCAAATTAGATATTTTTGAATCGGCTCTCCTGAACAAACTGAGAATGGGAAAAGGTTCATTCTGCGATTGATTTCGAAAAAAGAGTTCAGTGGGTCATTCTAAGAAAACCAAAAAAAATTTTGATCGCACAAATGAGCTCTACAGGCACTAGAAAATGCAAACCATCATTTTCTTCAAGTTATGTTGGGCTTCGTCTATTAACCGATTTTCATAGTTTTGTTTCTAATCTTTATATTTCTCTATCTAGATCTCAAGGACGATTTTGAATTTCAGCTAACCGAATATTTGATGTTTTTTTGTCATTTTCGCAAAAAAAAAGTGCTTAATTTTTTTCGAAATTAGCTCAAAGAAGTCGGAACACAGACGAGAAGTTGGCTTTCGGGCAGACGATATATGTTTGACTTGATATTCGGAATTTTTTTCGAATGACCAAAAAAAATCTATTTCGGTTTAGCTGGAATTTGAAATTCGCCCTTGAGAGTCTTTAGATAATGAAAATAGATTATTTGAAAAAAAATCATTGAAATCGTTATAGACGAAGCCAAATATAATTTTTAAGAATTGATTTTGGCACTTTTCTCTACGTGCCTGTAAGGCTCATTTTTCGTGCATCGTATTCTTTTTTTTGGTTTTCTCAGAATGAACCACTGAACTCGCTTTCTCAGAATCAATCGGCAAATGAACCTTTCCAATTCTCCGTTTGTTTCAGGAGAGGCGATTCAAATATATATAATTTGCTTTCCACCCCCTTAACCTCTGTGGCACAAAGCCACAATAGTTGGCTTCAAGCACACCTTAAAATATCCGAAAGGTTTAAAAAGGGATCGTAGAATCTTTCTTTCAACACATTATAAATTATTTTGATTTCGGTTTCGAAAAATTATTGGTTTTTGAATGTTGTTTTGTTCCAAGTACTTTTACGGGGGGAGTTGATTTATCAAGATTTTGCCTATGTTTCACTTCCGGAACAATTATTCGGAACTAACATAAATACATGTGTGAGTTAGCCAGTGTTTAGAAGGTTTGTGCAGCTAACAAGTCAAATAAATTATTGGTATCTCGGGGCAGATTTTTTTTTCAAATTGAATTTCTAAATTTTCAACCTTCAGTATCTCACGAAACATTATTTATTATGAAAAGTGAATTAAGGAATCAAAAACTGTTCCAGTGTACTTCATTCCTATCTTACTTAACCCCTAGACTTCATAGAGCCATAACAGTGGCTTCTTTTTTTTGAAGACCCGGAAAGGACAAAAAACTAATCGAATATTGAAGTTCGCGTCAAACTGACCCTAGAGTTAGCAATTCTTTTTCTGAAAAATGGATAAAATTTTTTTTTTGGATGAGCCGTTCGAAGTATATTTCACCCTACTTTTTTTTTGGCTTTTCCGAATTTTTCTTTTTCAGTTTTATCTCACAATTATTTTTTTAAACACAATGTCTTAATACTCAGTTTTTTAGGAATTCGTCTTGACCATCTTTAATTGAAAATAATAATGTTTTGTACAATGTAGAACTTTTTATATTTCTTTTTTGTTTGAAAACAGAAAAATTGCTCATGAATGAGAAAGCGGGCGGGAAATATAGGCGCAGACATATTGTTTACCACTAATTTATCATTTGAGAGGTGAAAATTATGTTTCATAGACAAACCCGATAAGGTATTTTGATACGGAGACCAGGTTAAGGAACATAAGGTTTCACTTAATTTTATTTTACTAGCATTCATTATATAAACGTATGGTTTTCGTGGAAAACAGTTTGAGTTAACTTCACTTCTTCACAGCGGAAATAAGTGATTAATATTTTAATTGTCTTAATATAATTAATAAAAAATTTGAGTCTATTCTTTATCTTAATGATTTCACAACAAATTCCCCTAAACACTTAAACTTGTCCGTAATTGACTTCAAGTCAGCCAAAAAAGTGGCTCTCATGCCTCTGGGAGATATCAATACTAAAATGAGTCTAGGGGTTAAAAATAATAAAAAAAGGTAATAATCTGCTTTAATATGGAAAAATAAACATTTTTTATCAAAAATCATAATTTTTCCATCAAAATTTTTGACTTACTTATAAATTACTTTGAATTCATGAGATATAAATCAAATCGGACAAAACTATGACGCGTCATGACGTAGGCCAGATACTTGTGCATCGGTTCCGATAAAAATGTAACTTGTGAAGACAACTGTGACCGTGTATCACGTGATATGGTATACCTTGCCTTTTCTCCTATATATTTCTTTAACTAAAAATTAATTCTAGTATTTACATGTCGGATACAAAATTTTACCTTTCAACTTCCTTATGCAGAAAAATTGAAATTTTAACTGCCTCAAGCTTTCTGTAAAAACGTTCAATAGTAGAGCCACAATTGTGGCTCTGGTGCCTTGGCGGGACTTTTTTTATATGCTCACAAGGGTTAAAAGTGATTAAAGCTGGCATTTTTTCTTATTTTGGAAATACTTTTTTAGGATTTGCGGAAAACAAGAAACTTTTTTGCTTTGAATACGGCTGGTCTTAAAATTGATTATAATTAATTTGACGTGTTTGTTCAATTAAATAATAGAAATCTTCATCGTATTTTATGGCAAAATAACTATGTTTGCTTTTACCGGATTTGTTTTCCGAGCCTAACGTGAATTCCGAATACCAGTTAAACAAATAGAGTTCTTAGGATTTGGAATTCCAATATTGCAAACTTAAGGGTATCAGCTCCTGATGTTTATCGATTTCTTCTGGTCGGATACATTAATCATATACAAAAAGTACACGAAAGTCAAAAAGTTACACTAAATCGTCCTTATAAGCTGAAGGTCCTCCCATTTTCGATCTCCGTTTCGATTTGGCTAAGCTTTCCGGGGCGAGAATCAATCTGGATTTATACGAACATTAGTATTGAATTCCACCGGAAAAGATAGTTTTTTCAATAAATTTAATTATAATAAAGTTATTTAACCACACGTTATACCATAATTTACAATTTTTATAACGGTTAAAGTCTATAAGTTATATACTTTAACCGTCACAGAATTATGATAGACTATACAGCCTGAGTTTTCGCGTTTACTGCGTTTTTTTATTACGCAAAAATACTCGATGGTGATTGGTCAATATCCGAAATACCTGTATCTGATTGGTTCATTTTTACGGAATAAAAAAAACGCAGTAAACGAGAAAACTCAGGCTGTATATTATAGACAAAAATTATAACAGCTAAGTTAAAGCTCTATGCTTTTTGAAGCGTTGGTTGTGAAATGGATCATCAGAATATGTTTTTCGCTCAGTATTATAACTTATACAAAGAATTTGTAAATTGTTGAAATTTTAAATGATAACTTTTCAATACAATAAAAATGTGCATTTTTCCATCAAAATTTCAAATTAATTTTTGCATGGAAAATTTTGTTGTTGAAATAAATTCGGAATTTTTGCGCCTATTTCAATAGCAAAATAGTTTTAAAGTAATAAGACTTTGAGAGTTAACGTCGAAAATTGACGGTGAGGCATTTTTGATAAATATTTGTTCTTCGTTGAACCACTTTCACTTGTTCAAGCAGCTGGAAAAATTTAATTTTAGAAAAAAATCTTATATTTCGGTGACCCTTTTTAAGTTTTAAATACTTGGTCGTCGGAAATGGGTCCTCAGAGCCGCATCTCAAAAACTGCTAATCAAAGGTAGTCTCCAATTCTTAGTTTTTCCGGTTGAAAATGTGAACGACAAGAACCTCCTTGATCAAACCTTTGTTCTAGAAGGTAGCAATTCCGTAAACATAGGCTGCGCCCATTTTCGGGGAGGGAGGGGGGGGGGAATCCTATAAAAAAATAAAATATTATTGAAAAACTGCCAAAAATATAGAAAAAAATCCCTGGTGCATAATCCAATTGGTAGCTGACAGGCTAACATGCAAAGTACCGTTTTTGAATTAAGAGAATTTTCTTAGATAACCAAATTGTAACCTTGCAAATCACAGTAAATTTGTATTGTTATAGCTATATACGTTTATATATGATAACATATTAAATGTTACATACCGATTTATAATAAGATTTTTAGTTAATTATTTTAGAGCACTTTTATTCACTCAGTTAACGAATATAAATATGGTTAAATTATCAGAAAGTAACACCATGTACTAAAAAATTGATTGTTTAAAAGGCCAATTAGTAGTTCAGCGTGTCAATAAAACATTATTTTAGGATAATAAAAAAAATTCTTGGTCTTAAATAGGACCCGATAAAATTTTCAACAACGCAACATATTTGTATCAAATTGTATGGCTTAGAATTTTAAATATAACGAGAATAAAAAGTCGAGTCTACACTGTATACTATTAAATTGTGTTTATATTCAACGCCATGAATTTCTTATGCACGAAATTAGTAAATTAAGCCAAAATTCAAATTGAAAGAAAGTTTATATGGACTACCGGACCTCAGAGTACAAATCCTAAATATTTGAATGATACAAACAACGCAAGATATTAGCACCCAATCAAAACCCTTGATTGCGGAATAGGCCGATTTCATTGGCCAGGTTGAGAAAGAATCAACCAATCAAATGCTAAGATTTCGCATTTTCAAATATTTAGGATTTATACTCTGAGGTCCGGTAATCCATATATCAGTTTGAACTTCATGTGACTTGATTTTATAATTTCGTGTCCATAAGAAATTTAATTTTTGGTCCAAAGCTGACCTCTTAAAAAATTTATTTTCGATAATCGATTACTAGACCAAAACATAAGCCAGATAATGTTTGGTGGTTTGCTCGCCGAGAGTGTTGGATATCAGTTATTAGTATATTTAAACTTTTATCGCGTTAATTAAGGGAGTGGCCGATATTTTCACTTCATTAGAAAGAGAATTTATGAATTTGTTGAAAATTTTATAAGATATAGATTTTTGGTGCAACTTTTTATTTTTTATATGTAAATTTAACTTAATTGTGTAGAAAAATTAAAATAAATTAGGTTTTCGACAACAAAAATTGAATGATATTGTCTGACTGTCAATATCTAGTATCTGAAAATATACAAGAATTAAAGTGATAATTTTGAATAACTTATTCATGAAGAAAATTTAACAAAAACTACTCACTCATAGGGCACCGCTACTAGCGTAGAAGTAATGGGGGGGCCTGATTGGCTGTCCCTTCAACATGATAGGAAAGATGTCGAATCGTTTGTGTACAACGTCGGTGCCCTCTGAGTGGGTAGTTATAATATTAAAATTTCCTCCTAACGCGGTAATCATGAAAGCGTCTTTATACGTTTTTAAACAGATAAAATCTTCGATACTATAATAGACCAAACTTCGTTCCCGTCAAAAGACAACTCATCTAAAATTAATCATGCTGTCTAAATTAAAAACTACCGAAGAATTAGATATTTTACTAAAACTGTATAAAAATTAAGAAAGATAATAAATCGGCTATACAGTATAGCTTATACTATAAATCGGCTTTATTTCTGTACTATTGATTTTTTGGAAGTTATACTTTATTTAACTTGTAAACCGTTTGAAAAATAGAATCAGAGGTTTACAATCCGTAATATATTTAACAATCGGGAATAGTTAAACTTTTAAATGAATCATACTTAAATTTTGACTTGACTTACTAAAAAGTTACATTTTTCTTGAATTTTAAAGGTTAAAAAATCCGTTTTTTGAGTTCGTAAATCCATGTCTATTTTGCTCAGAAAAATCAATATTCGTGAATTTTGAATAGTTAGGTCACCTTATTAAGGTGTCTTTAAAAAACGTTTGACTTAAATTGGATATAAATAATAGCATTTCAAATTTTTCGTCTATTCTTAGTTTTTGCTCAAGCTAACCTTCCCCAATCAAAAAGTTGAAATTTACAAACACGTGGGCAAAACCTAAGTATTGGAGCAAAAATGTGACATGTGGTATATCTAGGGTCAGTACCGGGAGATTTATCTGCAAAACTAAACCCCTCAGCACTAATTCTTTGAGTTTATATGGTTAAACTTTCTCAAAAAAAATGATTCCGACCATGAAAAAAAATTTTGGAGCCACCTGGTGGTCACAATGTGAGTATTAAAAAACAACCTTTTGGGCTTTTTAAGGCGGATCGCGCCACAAAAACATTTAGCTATACATGACAATAAGAAATTTTAAATTTTCGAAAAAAAAAAAATCGAAAATTTTTTTCGGTCATTTTGAAGGAATTTGGATGAAAAAATGCGTAAGCGGAATGACCGAAAACGCAAATTGATATTGGCCAACATCTCGTGCGTGCCAATTTTATTGTATTTTTTGACCTAAAATTTTATTTGCTATCCGATAAGCATAATTTTATGATTGAGCAGGCATGAGCACCAACTTCAATCGTCAATTTAAACAATAAAATGCCATTATACATTATAAAAACGTTTCGAATTTTTTTTTTATTTTTAAAAAATTTTCTTCAAAAAATTTCTGCAAACGTTACTAGTATTATCGTCAATAAACTAATTAGTTTAAGGGGGTCGTCGCAAATAGGATTTCGCTTAAAGTCGAGACTTATGACTATAATCGGCCAAAAAATGACAATGAGCTTAGTTTAAGATTTTTTGATCACAGTTTAACCGCTGAGAGGGCCTCAGACAAATTTAAAAACCTATTCTCTCGCTTACATACAACAGTAGGTCAACCATTTTTCGCTATTGGCTGCAGTACGAACTATCTAACTTTAATTCGGAATGTTTTAATATTTGAATTTTTTCTATAAATTTAAAGAATTATAATCCGGCCTTTGTTTGGTTCAGAAGTCAGAATCTTTAAGCAAACTCGTATATTTTACCAAAAAGCCGTATAACTCTTTGCGGAATGCTACCATTTGATAATAATCCAAATTAGATGTTATTGCCAGATAAATTTCTAAGATAAACATGCATTTTAATATATTGTCATCCATATAGTATTTATATAAATTAAGCTATACAAATTTGAATCAAGCCAAAAGGCATTTTTATAACCGAATTCCGCAACCGCTGCGGGAGTTGAGACCTTCTAGTTTTAAAAAAGAAATAAGTGAGGAATTTTTTGATGGTCTTTCCGGTTCCAGATAGCCAGCTTTATGACTCTACTCTATAAAAAAGGAAATTTTCCCGCGATTACAAATACAATATTCCGAAGAGATGAACATTCATAATTTGGCAAGCTTATTACAAGCTATTGTAAAGCATTAAATCAGGATTCATTTGATATTCCGTGCATTAATACATCCGTGTGACTAAAGCGTTACATAAATTGTTTTTTGAGGGTATCTACTATATTTCTAGTTAAATTTTTCAATCCGTCGAATTAAAGGTTAGAATTAATTTTCGTACTAGCAGCCATGCCAAAAATTGGGGTTTGATCCTTATTTTGTATTTAGGAGGAGATAGGTTTTTAAGTTTGGTCTTTGAGGCCCTCTAGCAGGTTAACTGTAGAATCAAAAAAAACTTAGACCACTCATTGTCATTTTTTTGGCCGATTTAGTATAGTTCAACTTTTAGCGAAATCTATTTGCGACGACTACCCCCTTAAAAGTCGATTTTCGGCCCGGTACTGACTCTAGGTATATCCTACAATCAAGTCGGTGTCTCTTAGTAGAAGATATTATTTTTGAAGTTATGAGTTATCTTTAGAAAAAGAGGGCAAATTTGACAAATGAGCGCCTTGATAAGAGTGGCAATTTCTTATTATAGAATTTAATTTAAAAAATTGATTTAATTAAGTGAAAAATGCGCCAAAAAAATAAGAATTGATTTCTTATGATGGCCCGAAAAACCAGAGAAAATTAAATTGAGTCAAAAAGGCATGATTTTTTAACTTCATCAAAAGTCTAGAAAAAATAAGTCGCGGTCATTGGTTGATGAGATAAACTACGTACGTAAGAAAGACCTCCTTTTTCTGCAATCCAGTTCACCTAAACTGCAATGTATAATACTTAACTGGTAAAAAAAAATTTGTGATGATCACGGTCATCCGAAAATAGGTTTTCCCACCAGAGGACGCCAAATTGGTTAATTTCAGAGATGTTCATTCGAATTAAGTTTATGTCCGATTTTTATCAAACTTAACCCTAACATGATTTTCTTTAATTTTGCCAAGCAAATTTTGATTATCTTATGTAATACAGTGGACATCCTCTCAAGAATTTTCAATGAATGTCCAATTACAGGATATCGCGTTGAAACCTCCACCAAAATGACTGTTTTATTTATACAATGAAAAATTAAGACATCCTTTTTCCCATGTTCTAATAATCTTGTTCCGAATTTCTATTCTGTTAAATTTAATATATTAATTTTATTATTTAGATGATGTTGTTGCTAATGTTTGGCCAGATTTCTTGCTCATATCCCCCCTCAAATCAATTCAATGAAATTAACAAGATGATTAAACTAAGTGAAAATACAGAGCCTGGTTCGCCAGTGTATTATATAGACCAAATCCTACCAGATACCCCCTTGTTTCCGTCAGCCACTATTTTCTCGAAAGTAGCCGCTTTCGAATACAGGCCGATTGATGGTAGCATTATTCTTGCCAAAAAACTCGATAGAGAAACAATTTGTCCTTTATACGAACAAAAGTGCTTTTTGGTGGTAAAGATTTTATTAGAGCCAGAGGAGGATATCAGAGGCGTTACCAGAGGACAAAAACTTTTAAACCTAAATATAGAAGTTACTGATGAAAATGACCAATCACCATTTTTCCAGACGGATTTTTCAGGGTCTACCCTAAATCTGTGTAAATCGGCTTTGTTGAATGGAATCAGTGGAAATATTTTCTTAGCGAACGACTACGACAAAGGTAAAATTTCAAACCATATGAATCTTTTATTTTAACACCATCCCGGCATGCAGATGTTCTTAATCCCATTTTTTCGTTATTTCTACTGTAATTTTTTTGTAATCAAACTCAGCTGAGCTTGAAAAAACCTTTAAAAAAACGTGAACACAATAAGGTGGTCTTTGTTGACTGAGCACGGTGAATAGTTTGGCGAGGAGTCAAAATATTTTTCCATGCTGTTACCGAATATTATTTTTAATTTTTCTTCAACCGCATCGCTCAGCTGAAGGCTGCGGGTACGGGAACGGCTTCGATCGGTACTGACAGGAAAATAATACACCCCTGACGATTTCAAGATCGTTTTTATTTAGTGCAAACGTAAAATATAAAATTTAAAAATGTTAATAAATATTCATAAATTAACTAAAAATATTTAGATTATTGATTAAATAAATTCGAAACTAGTTTAAAGTACGAATAAATTGATATTTTATTCAAATGATGTTTAAATTATTATTCCACTTTCAAGAACTTCTTATACAGTTATTCGATCAAAAACGGACCAAAATCTCTAACTTCCGCAATGATCATAAAATCGATATTCATATTAATGCCCGTCAATAGAGAAATACTTATGTTTAACATGAACGTTATTTAATCAACGTATAACAGATATCATTGGTAATAAACCTAGTTACAGGGGGGGGGCAATATTGCCGAAAGTTTTTTGCCCAAAAAAAAAAGAGAGAGAGTGAAAATACCAGAGCCTGGTTCCATGTATTTATGATCCAGAAACTACAGATACCCTTGTTTCCGTCAGCCACTTATTTCTCGAAAGTAGCCGCTTTCGAAACAGCGATTGATGGTAGCATTATTCTTGCCAAAAACTCGATAGAGAAACAATTGTCCTTTATACGAACAAAGTGCTTTTTGGTGGTAAAGATTTTATTAAGCAGAGGAGATATCAGAGCGTTACCAGGGACAAAAACTTTAAACCTAAATATAGAAGTTACTGGATAAATGCCCATCACCATTTTGTCCAGACGGATTTTTCAGGGTCTACCTAAATCTGTGTAAATCGGCTTTGTTTGAATGGACTAGTGGAAATATTTTCTTAGCGAACGACTACCACAAAGGTAAAATTCAAACAATATGAACTTTTTTATTTAACACCATCCCGGCATGCAGATGTCTTAATCCCATTTTTTCTGTATTTCTACTGTAATTTTTTTGTATCAAACTCAGCTGAGCTGAAAAACCTTTAAAAAAACGTGAACACAATAAGGTGGTCTTTGTTGACTGAGCACGGTGAATAGTTTGGGAGGAGTCAAAATATTTTTCCATGCAGTTACCGAATATTATTTTTTAATTTTTCTTCAACCGCATCGCTCAGCTGAAGGCTGCGGTACGGGAAACGGCTTCGATCGGTACTGACAGGAAAAATACACCTGACGATTTCAAGATCGTTTTTATTTAGTGCAAACGTAAAATATAAATTTAAAAATCTTAATTATATTCATAAATTAACTAAAAATTTAGATTATTGATTAAATAAATTCGAAACTAGTTTAAAAGTACGATAAATTGATATTTTATTCATAGGATGATTTAATTATTATTCACTTCAAGAACTTCTATACAGTTTTCGATCAAAACGGACCAAAATCTCTAACTTCCGCAATGATCATAAAATCGATATTTCATATAATGCCCGTCAATAGCAATACTTATGTTTAACATGGAAGGTATTTAATCACGTATACAGATATCATTGTAATAATTTATTACATAAACCTAGTTACAGGGGGGCAATAGTTGCGAAAGTTTTTGCCCAAAAATTTCGGACATATTGGCAAATTCGGCAATTGTGCCGGTTTCTGATTAATGAATCATTCTCTTTTGTTATTTGCTATTATTCCATAAGAGTATTATATCAATATGATTTATATGGAACTGAAAATCCGTTTTTGAATAGATATTTATCAGGATATAAATATAAAACTAGTTCCCAAATTTCGTAGGTTTTCTCATCATACCGTATAATACAGTATTATAATACGTTCTCATGAGCTGTTGCTTTAGCTGAAATTTTTAATCCCAGAATTTACAATTTGAATCGCGCTAGAGCAACAGCTCATGAGANGGGGGGGCAATATTGCCGAAAGTTTTTTGCCCAAAAATTTCGGACATATTGGCAAATTCGGCAATTGGTCCGGTTTCTGATTAATGAATCATTTCTCTTTGTTGATTTGCTATTATTCCATAAGAGTATTATATATATGAATTATATGGAACTGAAAATCCGTTTTTGAATAGATTTTATCAGGATATAATATAAAAAACTAGTTCCCAAATTTCGTAGGGTTTCTCATCATAAACCGTATAATACAGTACTTATTAATAGTTCTCATGACGTTTGCTTCTAGCTGAAATTTTTAATCCCAGAATTTACAATTGAATCGCGCTAGAAGCAACAGCTCATGAGAAAGTATTATTATATTGTCAATAGACTATTGATGAAAATCAGATAAAAATAGCGGTTTTAAAACGTCATTGTTGGATTAAATTTTCAGTGACTTTTAGAGCAAATAAGATATCGTATTTGCATTATGTATCTAAATATTCATTTCAGTTTTCTGGTTCTTTTAAACATCATATTTTTCTGACACGATTTGTTTAGTTTCCACTTAAGATTTTTTTTTCTTACCATGCACATTTCATAATAAATATATGCGGGTACCATTTCTAATTCTCCCCACGCAGCTCCACCAGGGTCTATCAGGACGAGGGATACACATTTGGCGTACTAATTTTTCACTTTGACCATAGACTTAGAAATAAAATATAACTTACCATTTTTCTATGTTTTAAATGGATAGACTAAAATTTTTTGAATATTTAAAACAAAAACTTTTTTTAAATACCAATTCATTTTGGTCCGTTCCAAACAAGCTAATCTTATGTAGTTTTCAGAATATGAAGTAATTCACCTCTAAGATATGCCATATATATTCCCTAGACAGCTCTTTAGAGGTTAATGTTTAATATTACACGAAAATACAACACACGACAGGTTAGAGTATTATACATAATAGTTTAATAACACATCTCTTTGATTTTATATATATATACTCTCATTTTGTATACACAATCCGTACTCTTATTATTTCAAGAGATGTGGGACGTTTGTTTTAAAACAGTTCAAACAAGTCAGATATGGTGCAAGATATTTTTCATCGGAAAATGAGAATTTCAAATTTTATCTATATCATAGACTTATCAAATATTTAAAAAATGATGAAATCTGTAAAAAGTACTCTGTATAACGGTCCGAAGAAATTTTCTTTTGTGTCATTTTAACATTAAAAACTTATACTTTGTACTTTTTCCAATAGGTACATTTTCGATATCAATAAACAAATATTTTTTTGGTCATTTATTTTCGGACAATGAGTTCCCAGAATGTGACAATAGTCGATAGTCGCAAATTTCCGCAACGCGAATCAAGCGGTGATTTATGGAAATGGGTAATTTCTTGAAAAAATGGCATTTTTTGATACATTTAAAACGCCATTATTCTTATGATGGTTTCAAAAAAATAAGCTTATCAGCGTTGGAATAGCAAGATTTAAACAAAAGGTAATATCAATATTCCTTTTTGGTGAGGTCGATTTTTGGGCCAATGAGGAACTTGCTTTTTTCAAAATTTTTAAAAATTTTATTAAAAAATTTTGTCTTCAAAATTATTTCACAAATGATACTTTTCCGTTTATCATAACTATCACATAATCAATGGCTCCTTAACTGAGCGGTTAACATTGCATTGTAGATTTTCTCCGTTTCTGAAATTAACCTTTTCAAACGATGATATTTTGATGAATAAACGTTAGGTTAACCCGAAACTTTGCCACTGTGTTTATGAAACACAAATACCAATATAATATACCCGTTTGTTTAGATCATTTTTGCAATCACTTATTTGCCAGCAAATGAGTAAATGAATTTAAATTTAAAAGATCCTTTTTAAACAGTTTTGGACAATCTAATTTTCTCTCTGATTGTTCCACCGACATATTTCGAATCAAATTTGAAACTTATAATCATCGATTTAAGAGGGTTCCGGGTGCTAACACACCAATTTCTGGGTATATTTTACTACTTTTAAACGGTCTATAATTTTTGTTTAAAATAATAAAATTTAAACGAAAAACACTTTTTTATTACACCATCAAACACTTAATTGTACAAACAGCAGTGCTTTTTACAGAAATCGATTTTCGAAGGCGTAATTTTCTCCAGCAAGTAATCCGCGAATCTTTATCACATTATTAAAACCTTGATAAAAAAAGAAGAAAAAACTTCGAATAAATGCATATTAACCACCACTTCGTGATGTTCGACAAGCATAAATTAAATTAAAAAAATGTTTTTGGAAAAGAGTGCAACGCAATATAGGAACAAGTTGATTTTGAAATTTATAAATTTTTTCTTAATTGTTCTATAAATGTATTTTTTAGAAGTTATTAAGACAAGATGCAATCTGCAGCCTATATCTGTTTCAGCCTGTGCACTTAGGGCATAATGCCATAAGTCTGATTACATATTTTTAGGCTGTACTATAACAAATCTTTCTCAATAAAGTTCTTTATCGAAAAATCTTTTGCGAGAACGATGGCGAGCGCGGCGCTGTTCATTGAAAAGTACTTATTAATCACAAACCAGTAAAGCCTAATTCGTTCAATAAAGAGAATTCCGTGTCAAAAATATTTTCCTTTCAGTTTTCACGGAATAATTCATTTTTGCTATTTTCACATTTTATCTGATTCGATAATGACTTGAATTTTGAGTCGAACTCTACAATAGGCTTGGTCAAAATGACGAGTTTTAATCAATTGCGAATCGATTTCTCAAACCTATTCCCAGAAATTAATTTGTCTCGTCAATCATTCAAGAGACAAAGGAAGTTCCTGTGTCAAGAAATCCAGCCCCAGAACGTTTTATAAAATTAAATTAGATAGGTTCAAATTTCGGTTGACTATGTGCAACGTCGTGATAAATTTTGATTTAAAACATATATTTATTAGAAAAATCGAGTTAAAACATCATATCACAGCTTTCGACATTTATGCAATTGTTGCACCCTAGTTTATATAATAAACACTTTTGGGTGATTTTGATAGATGTAGTTGGGGAGCCAATCTAACACTCTGAGACCCCCTCAGCACTCATGAGGCCGCTTTCTCTTCTTTTCAGCCTACAGTCTATCAATCCCCAAAAGGTGTTAAGGATATTTATTATTGAAATGTTTCCGCTTGGTGATTTTGAAACTGGTAGAACATTAAAATGTGTTTTGATATGTTTATTTAAATATCCCAACTACTCAACCGTTTTATTTGATGATAGTTTTAATAAACAGTGATTGTTAAATTTTTATGTGGGAAAGTTTTACCGAGGATTAAAAGTCAATCTATTGTTGGGGCTCAGTGATAAACTAAATGTTCACCCAGGGCAATTTTCGACCCAAATAAACATTTATATTTTAGTGTCCCATCTCCGATATAGCCTCAAAGCTAAGATGAATATACAATTCTGCAGGCAAAACAGAGTTGAATTATCTCTTGATGTTAATATCTGCACCAGAATCCCTATTAAGGACCTTCGCAAATTGTGGCACAAGTCAGGATGGAGTTCATACGTGGAAAGATCGGTTTTGATTGATATCGATCTAAGGCTGTGACAAAATTTAACGTTTCAACAAAAGGTATGAAAAACCTTGTTTCTTAAAAACAGTCCTTAATGGTGGATTTCAAATTCATTCTGCTCGAAAAAATGATGTCCGGATTTCAATGTTTTAGTATCAAAATGACGGGCACACGGACACCACTAGAAGAAATTGGAAAAAAATGATAAGTTTGTACAAGGTCTTATGAACTCTTTAATTCCGTAGTGCCGACAACTTCTGGACCCGTAGTTCTTCTGGTCAGGCTGACCAAACGTTTTAATCAAGCATATAACCAAAGATTCATCATCAGCTAAATTTTTACATTGGTATCAAATTCAAGAATTCTCTAATCACAAGTTTCATCAATGATCAATAAGAATATTAAAATATTCTTTTTCACCGATTCTCACAAACAAGTGCTAAGTAATACGAATTCAGGGTTAATTTGACATATTCAAATTTTATATTATATTAACGTCACCAATTTGGGTATTGAATTGCGAAAAAAGGATGTTTCATTAATTTCACACAATCTGCTCCTTAAAAATAAAATAAACTATTTTTGTTGACAAGATCCAAGGCCAATTTAAAATTCATCGTAGAGTTTGAAAGTACCCTCAAATAAGGTCGACTTTTAATGAAAATATAGCACTATGAGTCAATTACGTACGGAACGGTCACGTAAAGAGAACAAACAATGGTCAAATTTAGATTTCACAGGGGATTTTGCTCTCTGGCGACGTTTAGTACATATTGACCTAAGAGTTGCTATATATGCATCAGAAAGTCGACCTTCGATATTTTGAGGACTTACAAGTCTCTAAGATGACTTGAAATTACGGTATTTATATACGGATAGACAATATACGTTTTTGAAAAGTGCTCAAATTACATTAAAAATTTAGGGTTGAATTTCAAAGGTTTTTAAGACTTTTTTCTCATTAACATATAGTCGAATAAAATCACGTGACGAAATAATTAAAAATAAAGTTGAAAAAGCCAAAAATTTTTTGGTTAATTTGATCACTATTGTGTACTTAACCAAACCTTATTTTCCTAATTGAAGGTCACATGATCGTTATTGGACTCTGGTCTGATGAAAAAAACCCTTAAAAAATTCTAAAAACCCCTTCACTTTTTCAAAATTGATTGAAGTTATTTTTGAAAAAAAACAGTACTACTTTACCAACTAATTCCTTGTATACGGTCACGTGATCATTTTGTGCTATGGTTAATGGGAAAAAAGTCTAGAATTGTTTTTGATCCCGCTCAGAATTTTCTCTGATTAAATTTTTTTTGCAAAAAATAAGTATGTAATCCAGTAAAATTTTCCTTCAAAAAGGCAGAAACGTCAATTATCAAATAGTCGATTAAATTTCTATGTAAATGTCATTCATAAATGAATTAAGGTCCTAAGTTGCGATTAAAAGGGCATCTGGTCACGCATGACAGAAAGACACTACGGAAAAAAATCTTTAAATCACCATAAATGAACATTAGCCCTGTAGCTGTTTGAAGGCAAGCTGATGGGTGCAAATACTCAACATGGTTTTAAGCTTGCGCTCATAACAAAATAGCTGTAGATAAAAGACGATTTTTCCGCACCTGCTTCAATGAAAACTTTACTTTGTGTACTTACAGGCCCTTGTAGACATCTGATTATTTGAAATTCGTTCAATTATTCCTCCCTTCCCGCACACTTTTCTCTCAATTTCGGCTATTTCGGGTTTTTACTTGAAAAACCGAGAATCCCTGAAATAGCAACGGCCAAACAACCTTTTTCCCTAATACTTTGTGCTTGTAACGAATTTATAATTTTTTTCCGATTTTCTCCTATCCCATGTGCCTGGTCAATTTGATGCTAAAACTTGAAAATAAGGACATCATTTTTTCGAGAAGAGAAAAATTCCACCGATGGGTCTGAAAAAAAATGAAAATTAAACAAAAAATCACATAATAGAATCAAATATTTGAAGAACATATAATTGAAAATAATAACAAAAAAAAAGAAAAAGAATCAATATGAGAAAATAAGAAAATAAGAAAAATAAGAACATAATAAGAAACTGAATTATGCTTCAATCAGATGGTCTCAATGAGGTAATATTTTACGTCCGTTTTTAATTTGACGTTCTTTAAAACAATTCATTATATAACTTATCAGCTATTTGATACTTCCACTGTTTAACGGTTTTGAAAAAGGCCCCGTGTCGCAGCATAAGCATGTTCATTTTGCACTGAAATTTGTATATCCTTAAATATGCCTGGAGAGCGAATACAGCAAAAAGTGTTCCAGTTAAGAGAAAATGTTCTAGTTAGAGGTTCCAGTTTGAGATACCTCACTGTTATATATTTTAGAAATTAATAATATATTTAAATTATAAACTGATAAATATAAACTAGTGAAGTTATTGGTTTTGAAATATAAATTGAAAAAAAAATCAATATGCATCATATGAATTTGCAAACAATCACAGAATATACAGTATTAACATTTTGCTCCCTCTCTGTTTAAGCTGAAACTTGATTGAGCCGGATTATGGTAAATTAGCATTTAATTTGGCAAACACCTACGTGTTTGTAAATTCAAAGTTTTGGATTGGCGGAAGTTAGCTTCGCGAAACAATAAAGATCGGGAGTAAAATGTGACCTGCTGTTTATTTATTATTTGTACATATATTATATTACTTAATTCCCTTTATGACCTTTCGATACTAATAGATGTGGGTTGAGGGGAGCCAATCCTAACACTCCTAGACCCCTTCTAGCCAGGGAGGGCGTCCGAGCTAAAAGCATCTGCAAATACCGAGCAGGTCCGAGCAAACCGATCAGATCGGGTTTTTCGAACCGATCGATCCGATCACGTTGTTTTCCAAATCGGGCCCGAACCGAACCGATCGATCTTCAAATTTTGAAGTTGCTTCCGAGCAGATCCGAACCGATCAACATCCGATCACACATGTCGATCTGATCGGATTATGTGATCGGATCGGATACTTTTTGCGCACCGAAAGCTAATAATTCAAATTACTGCTTCAAAGCTGTTTATTTAATACAAAGAGATTATATTATTACTGATTTCAAATTATTATGTTTCAGAAAGACGGATATTTACTTTCAAATCGGACATTAAAAGTAAGGCGTTTTTATTTTATCACGGATTTCAAAATATATATTTTCGAATTTAATAATAATCCTTAAAAGATCGAAAAGTTCAATGACAGGGTAGGCCGATATGCGCCGAAAAAAATCTACGCAATTTCACGATTTTAGCTCAAAATTAGTTGTCAATATCGTTGAATGTGCGATTTCGCCAAATGTGCCAGTTATCGCTTTTTTTGAGATTAGTATTTCAAACTATGTTGTGGACGTTCATGAATGAGTCATTTAAAAATTGAATTCCAAATGTTTCTTCCAACTTTTTTTAGGATGCGTTGATAAAGTACTTAATTCTACGAATTAATTGGAAATACAATTCATAACAAGGGCTTTTTTCAAACGTTCCTAGCAAAGATAGCGTTTTTCAGAAACCAAGATGCCTGTCGGGCGACATGAAAAACTTTTTTTTAAAAACATGTTCATTGACCAATTAGTGTCGTTTCAACAATTTAAAAACATGTTTTCACAGTCAATACATCATCTGTTACATCTTAGAAGATTGTAACGAAAATTAATTTATAAAATCACCAAAATTCTTCCTCTGACACCCCTAACTCAATTACATGTTACATGTAAGGGTAATTTTACATTATCTAGACTGGAATTTTTATATATAAATTTGATTCATCGAAAAAATGAAATAAATAATTAAAAAAAACAAATGAATTCAAAGAAGATTTCAAAGAAAAAAATAAGACCACTGCTGATTGGTCAATTAAAAAATCCAGAGTTATACATGTACATTATCAACGCTAGATACTGTTTAAATTGACCAATCAGCAGTGGTTTATTTTTTTTTTTTCGAAATCTTCTTTAGATATGTTTTTTTTAATTTACTTTATTTCATTTTTTTCGATGACAATCAAATTTATAATACAATTCCAGTCGAATTATGATATAAAAATACCAACAAATCCCCAAAATCTTTCTTTGACCATATTTTAACAGACTTTTAACTCTAGAACATTATACAAATTGACATATAGAAACATGTTCCAGAAAGATTATAAATAGTTTCTATTGTCAATAGACTATTGATGAAAATCATGATAAAAATAGCGGTTTTAAACGTCATTGGTTGGATTAAAAATTTCAGTGACTTTTGAGCAGAATTAAGATATCGTATTTGCATTATGTATCTAATATTCATTTCAGTTTTTCTGGTTCTTTAAACTCATATTTTTCTGACACGATTTGTTTAGTTTCCATCTTAAGATTTTTTCTTACCATGCCACAATTTCATAATAAATATATGCGGGTACCATTTTCTAATTCTCCCCACGCAGCTCCGACCAGGGTCTTATCAGGACGCGAGATACACATTTGGCGTACGTAATTTTTCACTTTGACCATAAGACTTATCTGGGTATTAAAAATATAACTTACCATTTTTCTATGTTTTAAATGGATAAGACTAAAATTTTTTTGAATATTTAAAACAAAAAACATTTTCTTATTACACTAATTTCATTTTTGGTCCGTTCCAAACAAGCTAATCTTATGTAGTTTTCAGAATATGAAGTAATTCACCTCTAAGATATGCCATATATATTTACCTAGACAGCTCTTTAGAGGTTAATGTTTATATATTACACTGAAAATATACGAAAAGGTTGAAGTCTTAATATAAGTTTAAATAAATCACATCTCTTTGATTTATATATATATAACTCTCATTTTGTATACACAATCCCGTACTCTTATTATTTCAAGAGATGTGGACGTTTGTTTTAAAACAAGTTCAAACAAGTCAGATTATGGCTGCAAAGATATTTTTTCAATCGGAAAATGAGATTTCAAAATGTTATCTATATCCATAGACTTATCAAAATATTTAAAAAATGATGAAATCTGTAATAAGTACTCTGTATAACGGTCCGAAGAAATTTTCTTTTGTGTTCATTTTAATTTAAAAAACTTATACTTTGTACTTTTTCCAGATAGGTATCATTTTCGATATCAATAAGAACAAATTATTTTTTGGTCATTTATTTTCGGACAATGAGTTCCCAAAATGTGACAATAGTCGAAATAGTCGCAAAATTTCCGCAACGCGATCAAGCGGTGATTTATGGCAAAATGGCGTAATTTTCTTGAAAAATGGCATTTTTTGATATTTAAAACGCCATTATCTTCTTAAATAATGGTTCCAAAAAAATAAGCTTATCAGCGTTGGAATAGCAAGATTTTAACAAACAGGTCTATAACAATAATTCTCTTTTTTGGTGAGGTCGATTTTTGGGCCAATGAGGAACTTTGCTTTTTTCAAAAATTTTTAGAAATTTTATTAAAAAATTTTGTTCTTCAAATGATTTTTCACAAAATGTACTTTTCCGTTTATTCATAACTATCACATAACTCAAATGGCTCCTTAACTGAGCGGTTAACATTGCATTGTAGATTTTCTCCGTTTCTGAAATTAACCTTTTCAAACCGATGATATTTTGATGAATAAACGTTTAGGTTAACCCGAAACTTTGCCACTGTGTTTAGAAACACAAATACCAATATAAATAACCCTTATTGTTGAGATTTCATTTTTTGCAATCACTTATTTGCCAGCAAATGGAGTAATGAATTTAAATTTAAAGGGAGCCTTTTTAAAAAGTTTTGGACAATCTAATTTTCTCTCTGAGTTGTTCCACCGACATATTTCGAAATCAAATTTGAAACTTATAATTATTTATAAGGTCATAACTGTGTTTAAAAAAATAAATTTAAACGAAAAAACTTTTTTATTTATCATCTATGAACATTTTAATTGTACAAACTAAGCAGTGCTTTTTTACAGAAATCTGTTTTCGAAGGCGTAATTTTTTCTCCAGCAAGTATTTAATCGCGAATCTTTATCACATTATTAAAACCTTGATAAAAAAGAAGAAAATAACTTCGAATAAGCATATTAACCACCACTTTCGTGATGTTGACAAGTCATAAATTAAATTAAAAAAATGTTTTGGAAAAGATGCAACGCAATATAGAGACAAAGTTGATTTTGAAATTTATAAATTTTTTTTAATTGTTCATAGTGTGTTTTTAAGTTGTAGGGCCGGGATATTAACCAAAGTGTGATTAAGGGATATAAATGTATTATTTAGAAGGTTATAAGACAAGATGCAATCTGCAGCCTATATCTGTTTTCAACCTGTGCAGCTTATGGCATAATGCATACGTCTGATTACATATTTTTTAGGCTGTACTATAACAAATCTTTTCAATAAAGTTCTAAAATTATCGAAAAAATCTTTTGCGAGAAACGATGGCGAGCGCGGCGCAGTTCATTGAAAAGTACTTATTAATCACAAAACCAGTAAAAGCCTAAATTCCGTCAATAAAAGAGAATTCCGTGTCAAAACATAGTTTTCCTTGTCAGTTTTCACGGATAATTCATTTTTGCTATTTTAATCACATTTTTATTCTGATTTCGGTAATACTTGAATTTTGAGTCGAACTCTACAAATAGAGCTTGGGGTCAAAATGACGAGTTTTTATCAGTTGCGATCGATTTCTCAAACCATATTTACCCAGAAATTATATTTGTTCGTTCAATTTATGGATCAAAGGAAGTTCCTTTGTGCAAGAAATCCAGCACCCAGAACCGTTTTAAAATTAAATTAGATGAGTTCAAAATTTCGGTTACTATGTGCAACGTCGTATAAATTTTGATTTAAAACATATATTTTATTATAAAATCGAGTTTAAAATCATTTCACAGTGCTTTCGAACATTTATGCAATTTTCTGCACCCTAGTTTATATATTTATTATTGAAATTTTCCGCTTGTGATTTTTGAAAAACTGGTAGAACATTAAGGTGATGTGTTTTATATGTTTATTTTAAATATACCCAACTACTCAACCGTTTTGTTTTGATGATAGTTTTAATAAAGTGATTGTAAATTTTGATCTGGGAAATGTTTTACCGAGATTAAAAAGTCAATCTATTGTTTGGGGTCAGTGTAAAATAAAGATTTCCAAGGGCAAATTTTCGACCCCAAAATAACATTTATATTTTTAGTGTCCCATCTCCGATATAGCCTCAAAGGTGCCCCATTTCTCAGCTTGGATGAATATACAAATTCTGCAGGCAAAACAGAGTTGAAATTATCTCTTGATGTTAATATCGCACCAGAATCCTATGAAGGACCTTCGCAAATTGTGGCACAAGTCAGCGATGGAGTTCATCAAGTGGAAAGATCGGTTTTGATTGATATCGATCAAGGCTGTGACAAAATTTATACGTTTCAACAAAAGGTATGAAAAACCTTGTTTCTTAAAAAGAGTCCGTAATGGTGGATTTCAAATTCAATCTGCTCGAAAAAAAATGATGTCCCGGATTTTCATGTTTTTAGTATCAAAATGACCGGGCACACGGGACTAGAAGAAAAATTGGAAAAAAATGATAAGTTTGTTACAAGGTCCTTATGACTCTTAACTTCCGTAGTGGCCAACAACTTCTGGACCCGTAGTGTCTTCTGGTCATGCGTGACCAAACGTTTTTAATCAACCAAAGATTCATCATCAACATATATTTTTTTATTGGTAATCAAATTATTCAAAGAATTCTCTACAATCCAAAAAGTTATCAAATGTGAATAAGAAAATTAAAATATCTCCTTTTCCACGATTCTCACAAACAAGTGCATAAGTAATACGAATTCAGGGTTAATTTGACATATTCAAATTTTAATTATTTAACCGTCACCAATTTGGGTATTGAATCTGCGAAAAAAAAGGATGTTTTCATTAAAATTTTCACAAAATCTGCTCCTTAAAAATAAAAAATAAACCTATTTTTGTTGACAAGATCCAAGGCCAATTTAAAATTCATCGTAGAAGCTTGTAAGTACCCTCAAATAAGGTCGACTTTTTAATGAAAATATTAGCAACTATGAGTCAATTACGTACTGAACGGTCACTAAAGAGCAACAAATGGTCAAATTTTTGAGATTTCACAGGGGGATTGTTGCTCTCTGGCGACGTTTAGTACATAATTGACCCAGAGTTGCTATATANGCATCAGAAAGTCGACCCTTCCGATTATTTTGAGGGTACTTACAAGTCTCTAAGATGAACTTTGAAATTTACGGTAATTTATATACGGTAGACAATATACGTTTTTTTGAAAAGTGCTCAAATTACATTAAAAATTTTAGGGTTGAATTTCAAAGGTTTTTAAGACTTTTTTCTCATTACACTATAGTCCGAATAAAATCACGTGACGAAATAATTAAAAAATAAAGTTTGAAAAAGCCCAAAAATTTTTTCGGTGTAATTTGATCACTATTGTGTACTTAAACCAAAACCTTATTTCCTAATTTGAAGGTCACATGATCGTTATTGGACTCTGGTCTGATGAAAAAAAACCTTAAAAAATTCTAAAAAACCACTTCACTTTTTTCAAAAATTGATTGAAGTTATTTTTGAAAAAAAAACAGTACTACTTTTACCAACCTAATTCCTTGAATATACGGTCACGTGATCATTTTGGTGCTATGGTGTGATGGGAAAAAAGTCTTAGAATTGTTTTTGATCCCGCTCAGAGGCTTTTTTTCATGATTAAATTTTTTTTTGCAAAAAATAAGTACTGTAATCCAGTAAAAATTTTCCTTCAAAAAAGGCAGAAACGTCAATTATCCGAATAGTCGATAAATTTCTATGTAAATTGTCATTCATAAATGATTAAGGTTCCTAAGTTGCGATTAAAGGGCATCTGGTCACGCATGACCAGAAAGACACTACGGGAGTTAAATCTTTAAATCACCATATAATGACAATTATGCCCTGTAGCTGTTTGAAGGCAGCTGATGGGTCGCAAATACTCACACTGGTGTAAGCTTGGCGTATTTTAACATAATTATAGTCTTATTAAAGGACGATTTTTCCCACCTGCTTCATATGAACACTTTACTTTGTGTTACTTACAGGCCCTGTAGACATCTGATATGTTTGAATTCCGTTCAATTATTCCCTCCCTTCACCGTCACACACTTTTCTCTCATTTACGGCTATTTTCGGGGTTTTTACTTGAAAAACCGAGAATCCCTGAAATAGCAACGGCCAAACAACCTTTTTCCCTATAACTTTGTGCTTGTAACGAATTTATAATTTTTTTCCGATTTTTCTTCTAGTCCCATGTGCCTGGTCAATTTGATGCTAAAAACTTGAAAATAAGGACATCATTTTTTTCGAGCAGATTGAATTTTAAATCCACCGATAGGGTCTGAAAAAAAATGAAAAATATAAAACCAAAAATCTACTATTTGAGATCGGTGAATTCAATGACTCATTTTGATTTTTAGATATATAAAGCAGCTATCGATGAAAATGTCCGCTCAATGGCAACTGGAATTATGCTTCAATCAGATGGTCTCAATGAGGTAATATTTTAGCTCCGTTTTTTAAATTTTGACGTTCTTTAAAAACAATTCATTATATAACTTATCAGCTATTTTGATACTTCCCACTGTTTACGGGTTTTGAAAAAGGGCCCCGTGTCGCAGCATAAGCATGTTCATTTTTGCACTGAAATTTGTATATTCCTTAAATATGCCCTGAGAGCGAATGACAGCCATAAAAGTGTTCCAGTTAGAGAAAATGTTCTAGTTAGAGGTGTTCCAGTTTGAGATACCTCACTGTTATATTATTTTGAATTAATAATATATTTAAATTATATAAAACTGATAAATTATAATATCAGTGAAGTATATTTGGTTTTGAAATATAAATTGAAAAAAAAAATCAATATTGCATCATATGAATTTGCAAACAATCACAGAATATACAGTATATTACATTTTTGCTCCCTATCTTTGTTTTAAGCTGAAACTTGATTGAGCCGGATTATTGGTAAATTAGCATTTAAATTTGGCAAACACCTACGTGTTTGTAAATTCAAACGTTTTGATTGGCGGAAGTTAGCTTCAACGAACAAATAAGATCGGGAGTAAAAATGTGACATGCTGTATTTATTTATATTTGTACATATATCATATTACTAATATCCCTTTATGACCTTTCGATTAATCTAATAGATGTGGGTTGAGGGAGCCAATCCTAACACTCCTAAGACCCCTTCTAGCCACTCATGAGGCCGCTTTCTCTCATTTTCAGCCCACGTCTATGAGATTAATCAAAAGGTCATAAACGGATATAAATTATATCATATAATATAATTATGTTAACCAATTGACTTTCTCAGAAAAATTAATAAAATTTTGGTTTACAAAAATATTACTATTTCTTATAGGTAACCTACACTTTTATCGACCCCGCTGCGAGAGAGTATCTTAAAATTGATGATGAAACTGGCGAAATTCATTTGGTGAAATCAATTGACTTTGAACGTCGTCAAAGGTGAGCACAGTTGGCAAACATTAATTTAATTAATCAGTCTAATTGGGTTTTAATTATTTCATAATTTCAAATACCTTGACCTCTTTCATAACGGCTTTCATGCGGAATAAGTAACGGTGGCATAAACAGCATTCTTTCGGGTCAAAAGTGCATAATAAATAACGTAAAGTTATAACAAATGCATTTATTGTTCACAAGCTGGCCACAGCGAAAATTCAATTCGGCTCAATTAAAATACTTGATCCTTGATGATCCCGTATGTTTTTTCAGTAACTATAACGATAATAGTATAACGAAAAAATTCTGGATAACAACAAAATTTGACCATTAAAGACCTCTCGGTATGTCGGACTCAATTTGGTCGTTTTTATCGGACTATTTTTGCCTCCCTTGACGATAAATTAAATTTTAGTAAACGCGATTTTTAATCTGATCAAATTTCTCTTGACATACCGAATAAAAACTGAAGAAACCTGTTGTCACAAACGCATACGACTAATAGTCACATACGACTAATATCATAATGAATTAATTTAAATCAATCAGTCGAATCTGATTATGAAATCTGATTGGCAGAAAATGAATTCAGTTTCTTATTGGTCAAAAGAAAAGTTTTTTTTCAACCAATCAGGACTGATATTGAAACTTATTTTAAATGCTTTAATAAATATCTAGTGCTTTTTGACTATTTTACGTAACAGATATTAATCACTAAATTATATTTCATAAACTTTTATTTTCACTTTTGAAAAAAATATTACTTATTACTTATAATTTATTAGTTAAACAAAAATAATACCTTTAAATTATATATATTTAGCCTCCGAACTGTTGTAGAGCTCAGAGACCTAAAAACTGATGCAATTCTCGATTTTGCAATCGTCGAGATTTCGGTTCGGGATGTCAACGATAATCCACCACAAATAAAAACCACAATTCTTCCACCATCACAGCTAAAAGGCGAAAAAGGTACTTTATTCAAAAACAAATTAAATGAACTTTTTATTCAACATTTGCCAAAAAATTGTCTTGACAATCTAGTTAGAAAGGGACTTTGATGTCAGTGTCACCAGTGGTGACTCACTACCTTCTTAAAGCGCACCGTCGAGCGAAATAATGAGAAAAAATCAAACAATTGAAATAATAACAAATCTGATAATAGATTTTAGGTGAATTTTATGAAGTTGAGTCTGTGGCTTTCACAATTAAATACAAATTTTACCCTTAAAATTAATGATCTAGATCTTGAATTTTTCATAAAATATAATTTTGTTCAGTTAACAAAATGAATAAACCAACTATTGAAGATAAATTAAGGTCAGCTGATTTTTTTGCAAAACATTCTTGGAATTATTTATAATTTTAGCCAGTTAAAAAATATACTAGTAAGTTTCGTCCAAAATATTTCCTTTGCCAATTTTAGTAAAAAAATGCTCTAAACTTATTGAAATTTAGACATTTACAAACTACACTCAAACACAATACAGTATCAAATAACAGTATCAGATTTTAGCTAGCGAAAAAGCTTCAGATAGCACCTGATCATACGCATGATGATTAGCTCGCGTTCAATACTCTAGTGATGATGTTGTTTTTGTCCGATTTCAAAAAAATCGGGGTCGTTAGATTTCTGGAGCATCTTTTGCAAGCTTAAATTTTGACAAACTGGTATTTTTAAGATAACGAAATAAACATATTTAATTTATGAAAATAATTATTGTAGTCATAGCAGGACTTTTATTTTCTTCCCTAGATCTGGTACCGCCAATAAAAAATCTATCATTATCTGAATCAAATGAAATAAATCCAGAAATTATAACATGGAAAAATGAGACTGGATTATTTTAACACATTCTTAACAGTTTTGTAATTGGCCACGGATTTTTCAGGTTTCAAAAATCAATTTTCGTTCATAGGCATATTTGAATTGACAAAACACAATGAAATTTTGGAACTTTCTATTTATTTTTTGTAAAATCCGTGGCCACCTTGATCAAAGCGTTAGTGTTTTTCGGTTAGTTCAAGATGTATGCACGAATGGTAGAATTTTAATTCGAGCTTAATTTTTTGGGATTTTAATAATCAAAAACCTAATCTTGTGCTCGGCGCATTCCATTACCTCATCTGTGGCTTGTATTTTGGAAGGCGTTTTCAAGCGACGCTCAGCCGACCTGATCCCTGTCTCGGTCGCGACTCAAAATGCAAAATGAAAACATTTTCTTTAATTTAACCATAGGAAAGGGAGCATCAAATCCCTAATAAAAATTAGCCTCGTTTATTTAGTCAGACGGCTGTTTTATTCATACGATAAGCTTCAATGGAACATTTCATAGTTTTTCTTGTGAGAAATTAAATCGGTTTTGAAATACATCTTAAGTGGCTTAGTGTCTAGCAATAAATTAGGCTTTAAATTTCAAATTAATTTCCAGCTTTTGTTTGTAAATTAATTACAGAGGTTAATATTATCAATTTTCTATCAAAATCCGTACAAATTTTCATCGTAGCTATTAACTCTGACTTAAATTTGTCAAAAAATTATAAATTTCGATTTTAAGGTGCTTTTTTGGGCGACTTTAGACAAATGAAAAGTAAAAGTTAATAGCCGTTAGACAGAGAGCCTGAATACTTGGCTTATTTTGTTAGACTTTTAACTTAAATGGTTTCCATAAATGGTAATTCCTTGTTTTTCCAAAAATGGTTTCCATTAAATGGCCTTAGGGGAAACCGCTGGGCCAGCCTAATGGGTTTCCATTAAATGGTAATGGTTTCCTTATCGGGGGTTTCCATAATGTGTTAGTCAGTGTAGGTGTAATATCCTGATTAGACTCTGGTTGGACTTTGCTAGTTCGGTCTATTACATAAGTAGTACGTTAGTAGTATAATTAACTAGACCAAACTAGGAAAGTCCAACTAAAGTCTATTTAGGATATGCAAGCAAATTGCAAATACTTTTAATTCGTCACTAGTAATGACTCATTACTCTGCCGATGATGAAGCTTCGAATTATATCGCATTTTCAAAATGGCAGCCAATAAGTGGCTCTTATTAAAGTTTGTTTTCTTTGCCAATAATAAGTAACTTCCGAAAATTCAACAAAGTCTTTGGAAATTTCTAAAAATCCACTGACTTGCAAAACTAGTAAGTTCAAATTTTTATTTTTCACCTATATATCTCTGAAAACTGCCAAAATTTATTATTTGCATTGTTGAAAACATAATTTTCAAGAAAAAATTTCTGCAAAAAAGCTGATAACATTCAAATACTTTTTTAAATATCAACTGGGGAAAAACAACCTAAATTAAGTTAAAACTACTGGAGGAAAAATAAGAGTATGCTCATCATTAAATTTCAACCAAGCAGTTTAGTTTTTCACTTTACGAAATCCTCGAATTTATTATGAAGGAGAATAACCGGCATGAAAAAGACGATCTTGTGATTGTTTAAGGCCAAATATCTGGAATACTACACATTGTAGGAGCCAATAGTTTGATATAATGTAATGTTTGAACAAAAATCTTACATCCTAAAATATAATTGAAGATCACTGATTGCTCGACGAATCTGGAAAGGGCTTTAAAATAAAGTTATATTTTGTCTTAAAAAGCCTACTTCTCTGTGAGTTTTCAAGATAGGAAATATTTTCAGATTTTATTTAGCATAAAAAACGTACGCAGGTTTGTTACATCGTCTGCACTATCGTTTTCATAAATGTGTAATAAATTCGCTCTAGAATCGGCAAAAACCTTTTTCGAGCTTATTTTAAGAGTCTCGCGCGAAAGCCAACTCCTTTTGGATTTTTTAGTTACAAATCAAAAAGCTACATAATTAAATAGCTGATAAGTTTGCAAAGAGCTGTTACTATCGAAACGTTAATTTTGCGTTTTTTTGTTTCTAAAAACGGTACTTTGAATTTTTAAAACCCATAAATTTTGGTAAAAATACTAAAAACCAAGACAATAAAGTTAAAATTCAAACAATTAAATGAATAATGATTTGCCTCAATTGACAATTTGTAACTTATTTAATTCAGTCATCATTTCCGAATCCGCTCAAACTGGCATGGCACTTGCGTATTTTGACATCAATGATCTTGACCTCGCATCAGCTGGAGAAATTGACCTCCGTCTAAACATGGGCGAAGAATACTTTGACCTTCGATACGGATTCCTAATCCTTACCAAGCAATTAGATCGAGAATCTCAAAATTTGATCAGAGTAGGCATTTACGCCTGTGATAATGGCCGTCCAAAAGCCTGTAGCACTGAAGAAGTAAGCTTTGTCATATCAGACGATAACGATCATGGTCCTGAATTTTCAATTTGCCCATCTAACCCAATCGAGGTTTCGGAGGATTCAGAGCCAAATAAAGTTCTAGCAATCGTTCGGGCTACTGACGGCGATTATTTATCAGGGCAAACTTCAATTTTTGGCGTCGTCGAATACCACTCTTTGGACAGTATTGTGACAGTATTTCCAAATTCAGGACGAGTGGTTTTGAATGAACGACTTGATCGAGAAATTCAAGATCTTTATACTTTTCAAATCGAGGCTCGAGATGGTGGTACCCCGCCAAAAAAAGCAAAATGTGAAATGAAATTGAAGGTAATCGACGTTAACGATAACACCCCTGTTTTTCACGAGGTTCCGGCAATCATGACAATTTCAAATACAGCACCAAAAAATTTTGTAGTTCATCAATTTTTGGTAACCGACGCTGACGAGGGGGAAAATGGGCGCGTATCATTGGCTCTCACAGAATCTTACGATTTGTTCGATATTGATAACGATGGCTTTTTGACCCTGAACCGAAATATAACCACCGATGACAAAACAGAATATAACCTCCGAATTGTTGCCACTGATCACGGAGTCGAAAACCTGAATGCCCCAGCTTTTCTCATGGTAGAAATTGTATCGCCAGAAGTTTTATCCCAAAGATCCGACCCGGCCATTATTTCAGGAGCGTTGGCTGGGCTTGGATTGGTTTTTCTTATTCTTATCTTGATTATCGTCATCAAATGTATGCGAAATAAAAAGCGGGAGATTTACAAATTTCGTTCGGCTGAAAACAGTCTGGGAGACTGTGTCGTTGGTGATTCGAAGCAGACTTTGTCTGGTTGGACCGTTGAAATAAACGGAACAGATAATGTAAAAACCGGTTTGATCGTTGAACCAACCGCATCTGAAGGAAACCGAACCAGCGAATACGGCTATGGCGTGGCCAAATCAGACGTGACAAAAAAATCGCGCGAACGGGACGGTAGCTCTGACATGGTCCCAGATAGTGGGCGGGGCGAGTCTGAAAAAGACTCAATTTCCTCTGGAAATTGTGGGCTAAACGGAGCCATGGGCCCGAGCTGTACAAAAGAATGTCTTTTTCAAGGTCACTCGGACGCGTGCTGGATGCCGCCGGCAAACGATTCTAGAGATGATCAAGCCATCGATACCCTAAACTCCTCGTTGATTGGTTACTCAAAAGAAAGATTTTCAAAATTGAGCCATCAATATATCAACACCCAGCAAAAGATTGTCAGTCATGCTCTAGTGCCATCATCTGATCAAACTTCACAGAGGTCTAGTGGGTACTTGAGCTCTAATGATGGCCACCCAACCAGATCGATACATTATTGCTAAAAATATACTGTACATTTTGAGATATATTTGAAGCAAAAAAGTCCCTTATATTTGTATATTTAACATTACCAGTGTTCAATTGACTTCAATGAATAAATGACCTCACTATATAGTACACACACAAAAAACATGTAAATCTGGTTTATAAGCTAATTGAACGCACCACCAGAAAATTGAATATTAACTCCGTAGTGTTTGGAGCATATGTGGTCGAAGGCCTTTGATCGCAATTGGAACCTTAATATGTATGAAATGTAAAATTTAACAAAGTGATCGATGACTATTTGGATAATTGCCGTTTGTGCGTTTCTTTCCAAATTTTACTGTATTAAATTGAAATCACCAAAAAAAGCCTTTAACGGCCCTCTACACCAAACGCCATTCGGGGCGACGAGATTTTTTATTCCTAAAACGAGATCGAAAAATCAATTCAACAGGCTTTTCATCAATGTGTCATAGAGTTCGCAATTCTCTTCTAAAATGTGTAGAATAAATTTGATACGACTAGCAAGTTTCAAGTATTTTTATTTAACTTTTTATGATTTTTCGCAAATTTCTAAAAAAATCCTAGCGTAAATACGACACATAAAATTAAATATTCTGAGTAAGCCAATTTAGAAATTATCATAGCTACCCTGGCTACTTATTTTTTTTCGTCTGGTTTTATTGACAGTTTTATTTGTTCTAAGTGATTACTCTAAAAGACTCGTACAAAATAAAAACTCTAGTTTTTTGCGATATTATTATATTATGAAAAAAATTAGTTTTAATTTTAATAGAATTGGATACAAAGCGACAAAGAGCACATTTTTAAACATCAAACCGGTTTTTGAACCTTAAAGTAACAAACATTCTGTTTATTTGCTTAGTTCTTCAACGAGATTTTTGGTCACTGCTTTCATCCAATTTTAATTTCATTTCAGAATCACTAAGATCGCAGTCTGTGTATTCATTATCTAAGTTTACAAAATCTTCCAAGATCTTGGTTCGTGTATAATAAGCATTTTAAATTATTAATTTCATTGTTTTTTATATGATTTCGTGATAATAAATGAAATTTATAAAAATTGTATTTTACGCCATTAGACAGGAGATCAAAGTCTTGTCAAGCTGCTGCAAATATTAGTGAGGCTCGATTAGCATGAGTCATCAAACCGATATAAGCCTACAACAGGCCGAAAAACTGAGTTGGACCTCTTTTTAGTGGTTGACATTTGATCAAATACATTATTTTTATCCTCAAAAATACTTTTTTACCGGATTTTCGAACAATGTACTTTTTTGGTACAGATAAATTAGGATTATATAGTTTTGTATGTCTAATGGCAGAGATATTTTCACTCAGAGAAAATAATTCAAAGCTGAGTTTGACTTATTTATTTATAATTTGTCATGATACTCTGGAATAAATTTTTTTTGTTTTGGTAAAAACTTAACTTCATTTTTCGGTTATATTGACCAAAAGATAATTAAAGTTTTTGAACAAATTAATGTTAAAAATTTAAGTCTGACGTCAACTCTGACATTGATGCCAAAATATTTAAATAATTTTGTACTTTTCAATCCAAATTCGACGTCAATAGCTCAGAGATGTCGAGTCGAACTATTTCATTAATTTTTTTTCGATTATTTGTTGCGTGCATTTGAGCTATAGGGGTACGAAAAACTTCTTTTTCAGATCGATTGAGAATAAGCTTTAAATAGTAGACTATGGTGAGTAGCCCAGTGTTCTTTAAATCTTTGTTATTCATAGTGATGTTGAAAAATTTGGTTTCGCGAGGTTCGCCAAAACTAACGTCTTTTTTGTCTTGCATTTATCGGCCACAAATAAAATAACAAACATATAAGCCTCCAATTAGGGTCCATAATTGATCTTGCTTCATTAAGATAATAATGAATATTTATCGGCATTTATTATCTCCGCAATAATCCGCCCAAAGTGCGTCCCCGAATGGGGTTTTGTGGTTGAGGGGAATTTGCAATGGTTTTGGGTGTGGAGGGGTTAAGCGGATAGACAAAAATTCTAAGACTTTGTATCCATTCAGACGATTAGCGCAAAGATGATCAACGTGAACTTGTATATTTTAAAGGAATAAGGTTGGTAAATAGCAGTACTTTTTTTCAAAATGCTAAATCAATTTTTTGAAAAAAAATGAAGTGGTTTTTTAGAAGTTTTTAAGATTTTGTTTTCATTACACTCAAAGTCCAAAAACGATCACGTGAATCAATTTAGGAATAAGGTTTTTAGGTTCAAGTAAAGCAATAGTTGATCAATCCGCCGACAAAAACATTTCGGCTATATTGAACCTTAATCAAGAGTTTTGAACATAATAATTGATTTTCAAAAAGCCACGGATGGCTCGAAGACACTACGGGTCCAGAGATTGTCGGCCACTACGGGAGTTAAAAAAACCTTACCCTGTATTTGTAGGGTGCGTAGCGGGAACCCTACAGAGTAAACTAAAAATGTTGATAAAAGTTATAGACAGTATATCTAATAAGGACACTCAACGGATAAATGTGCCACAACTTTTTTTTATCTTATTGGTTGTGATGTAATTTTGTGCAATTTGGTGGAAAATGAATTAAATGGATGTTACTACTTTAATATTCAGTACATGTTTCAGAATCCGCAACAATTAGTTGAAATTGTTAGAAAATTTCCGTTATTAGACTATTGTTAGGGAGTCCCTGGGAAATCTCATTGTGATCGTTCTGAGAAAATGGTCAAAAATATTTTTTTTCACCAAATTAGCCATGTGGTCTAAAATTTAAAAATATAAAGATTGCATTTTTATATTTATGTCATTTTGATTGAAAATTTTTTGATTATTCGCTGAATTTTACAAATATTTCATTGAAAAAATCTCCCAAACTTTATCAAGAAAAAATTGTCATGAAAAAAATTTAAAAACGTCAAACAAAGATAAAATTGCTGAAAAAATGACCAAAATTTTTATTAAAATTCATTGCATTCATGAAAATTCGTTCATAACAAAAGTGTCCCAAAATAGTATTTCAACTCCACATGCGCCACCGTGTTTTGAAACCCAAAATCAAACCCCAAAAGAATGCAGTGGTAAAATGTAATCATGAATTGTATGCACTCCGAAAGAGATGAAAGCATACTTAATTTTCGGTGTTTCTTGCCGGCGCAAGTAGGAGTTAAGATGAATTTCTTAAAAGTTGAAAATTATCGTATTCTAGAAATCCAAATTTTAGTATTTTGCCAACCGAATACGGTCAAGACGTTGGTCCTTTTGAGTGTATGCGAAAAACAATAATTGGAAAGGTAATTTCAAGTTTCTTTTTAAAATCTCAGTTCAATTATGTAGCCAGGTTTGAAATCATAGCAGGCTTGAAGTTTTTATTCGCTTGGTACTAATTGATCATCCAACAAAAAAAATCGGTTCGAAATGAAAAAAACAAGTTACTTTTGCTAAATGTGTATTTGGCATCGAGTATAAAGTAGCAACCTGGGAGCATACCATTCCGTCCGTCTTTTCCAGGAAGCAAGAACCTGGCCGCGAGAATTGCCGCGAAAAGTAAATAAACTCGCCCGTCAATGACAATAATTTGAATGAACTATTTTTACGAAATTTTTGGCAAGACCAGCAAAAACTTCTGAAAAACCTTTACATAGTAAAACCTAATATTTTGTTTAAATCTTTTCCAATAAAGTTTTAAAATTATCGAAAAAATGTAAAAGTGGTATCAAGCAGCGCGAAACTTAATGAGTTTTATGTACGGTCATTAAAAATTGCAAGCTGTTTTACTCCCCTCTCAGCTGACGCTTCGGGAAAAGTAAACTAACCGGAATTAAGTTCGACAATTAATAAAAGTACTTTAAAAAAAATGATTTCGAAAAGTGACAAAAGTATGCTTCGAAAAGAATAAATATAATTTCAAAAGTCTAGCTCCATAACTACTTTCATTAATTTTCAAAATGTATCTTCTTTAATTATATTTGAAAAGTAAAATACTTTTATTTAATTTGAAGTTCTTTATTCATTTTATTCATATTAAAATTATTTAGGAAGTTAATAAAATAAGAACTAATTTCGAAAAAAAACAGTTCATTCTGGAAATTAATAAATCAAAAATAAATTTCATAATTTAATGAAAATAATTAATAAAAATATGATTAATTTTCAAAATACATTTTAAATGTTATCAATTTTTTCGATAACTTCATTAAAAAGATTTGAAGTACAAATTAAACTTTTACTCGCGGTGAGCTTTCCAGATAAAGTCGGTAAAATTTTTTACGAAATCAGGAACAGGTGATCACCTGCAAAAAAACTATGCTTGATATATGATGGCGTTTTGGGGTGACCCGAATTAAATATGTCATAAAATATAAATTTGAAACATTTTCACGAAAAAATAATAATTTTTATATCATTTTCATTGTCAAACTCTAAAAATTACAAATCGGTGAAAATATTTTACAAATTAAATTATATGAAAAACCCTATATAATATAGGCTATATTATGGTTATAAATTGAGTTTCGCGCGCTGTTTGATACCACTCTCAAATTGACGAGCGAGTTTGTTTACTTTTGCGGCAATTGCATAAGTTAAATAAAATAATCTTATCAATTCGGCAAGTTTGAGTGTGATAAAATTTCTTTAATTCCGGATAATGAGGGCCTTGGAGTATTTCTGCCGATCTGTAGTTTCGTTAAAAAAAAGTATGATTCAGAGTATTAACAAGAGCGAAGAAACAAAACGAAGACATTCTCAGCTAAGGATTCCAGAAAAATGAGTTTGAAAAATTTTGAACAAGAAAAGAATAGTTTTGATAGAAAATCCCAAAAAAATGTCATATGATTTTTCAAATAGCACATGAAAAATATGTGGTCACCTACGCGAATAGTTAAAGTNAAAAATGGCATAAAGTGATGAGTGGGCCCCCAGATCAAAAAACGATCTCTTTCGTGGACCTGAGAGAAACGTGGGTTGAGTTGTGAAGAGAAAAAATGGCAAAAAGTGATGAGAGGGCCCCGTGATCGATATATCAAATATCTAATTTTTTTATATTTCGAGAAGTGAACACATTTGTCTCTCAACGTTTAATTCTCCGTTTGATATCACATAAGGGCCTCGGTGCATTTTGACATATTTGCACTTTTTCAATTTTTTTTGTCTTGATGGGAAACTTTTCGCCACTTCAAAATTTTCGGATAAAAACTTTTCCGAACACAAGTTGCCACTTTTCAGCTTACTTTGTTTAATCTGAATTTCTTCAGATTGATAATTTTTACTTTATAAATCGTCTTTTGAAAAAACACCAAAAAAACCCGCGTGTTGCTCCATGGTGTCCAAATAAAAGTAAAATTTATTATTTTTTATTTGTTACTTAGAAACCCTAAAATACGCTTTCGACCACCAACTCGAATTTATCAAATTTTATTTTATACGATTTCTACATCTAAATCGAAAATTTGTGAAAAAAGACGGAAACCCCAGAAATTGTACCACATCGAAAAAAATATTTTTCTGCATAAGTTAAATAAAATAATCTTATCAATTCGGCAAGTTTGAGTGTGATAAAATTTCTTTAATTCCGGATAATGAGGGCCTTGGAGTATTTCTGCCGATCTGTAGTTTCGTTAAAAAAAGTATGATTCAGAGTATGAACAAGAGCGAAGAAACAAAACGAAGACATTCTCAGCTAAGGATTCTAGAAAAATTAGTTTGAAAAATTTTGAACAAGAAAAGAATAGTTTTGACAGAAAATCCCCAAAAAATGTCATATGATTTTTCAAATAGCACATGAAAAATATGTGGTCACCTACGCGAATAGTTAAAGTGGCCATTTTGAAGAGTTTTTCTTGTTGATGTTAAGCAAATATTGAACAAAAATTTAGAACAAAAATAAGGCATTTTTTAATTATGTTTGGAACTTTTATCGAAAATTTCTAATAATTTCTCGAATTCGAAAAGTTAAATTCAAACTCAAAATTTTCTTAAAAAGCCATAATACAAAAATTCGCTAGTTACAAAAGTTGCCTGGATTATGAATTATCACTTTGATGATATATTGGGAAGAATATATCAATCCAGTGAAAAGTTTTTCATCAAGAGCCCATATCGGTATCTGTCAAAATGCACCGCGGCCCTAATTGTAGTCTTGAATATATACCGTTGAAATTCAATTTTCGAGTACATAAATGTTTTTACTAAAAAGTTAAATCCCGTTAGATACGAAAATCAGCCTAGACCTTTCCTTGACCTATATATCACAAAATCAATTATCGGGCATGGTGCAAAATAAATAGCGACAACGATTCAAAACTAACAAGTCCCAAAATTCATTTAAAATAGAAATAGAAAAAAAATCAAAACAAAATTTACAATTCTCAATAAGATATTTTTATTTTTTTTCGGCAGACAAAATGAACTTCATCATATTTTTTTAAANAAGAATGCAGTGGGTAAAATGTAATCATCGAATTGTATGCACTCCGAAAGAGATGAAAGCATACTTAATTTCGGTGTTTCTTGCCGCGAAGTTGGAGTAAGATGAATTCTCAAAATTGAAAATTATGTATTCTAGAATCCAAATTTAGTTTTTGCCAACGAATATGCGAAAAACAATAATTGGCAAGGTATTTAAGTTTCTTTAAAAATCTCAGTTCAAATTATGTAGCAGGTTTGCAATCAAGCAGGCGTGAATTTTTATTTCGCTTGGGAATACTAATTGATATCCAACAAAAAATGGTTCGAAGAAAAACAAGATTACTTTGCTAAAATGTGGTCTTTGGCATCGAGTTAGTACAACCCTGTGGAGTACAATTCCGCCGCCTTCCAGGAAGCAAAACCTGGCCGCGAGAATGCCGCGAAAAGTAATAAACTCGCCCGTCAATGACAATGAATGAACTATTTATACGAATTTTTTGGCCAAGACGCAAAAAACTCTGAAAAGACCTTTACATAGTAAAACCTAATTTTGGGTTTAAATCTTTTTCAATAAAGTTTTAAAATTATCGAAAAATGTAAAAGTGGTATCAACAGCGCGAAACTTAATGAAGTTTTATGTACGTGTCATTAAAACCATCTGCCAAGCTGTTTTAACTCCTCCAGCTGACGCTTCGGGAAAAGGTAAAACTAACGGAAATAAGTTCGACAATTAATAAAAGTATTAAAAAAAAAATGATTTCGAAAAGTGACAAAAGTTATGACTTCGAAAAGAATAAATATAATTTCAAAAGTCTACTCCATAATTAATTCATTATTTCAAAATGTAATCTTCTTAATTATATTTGAAAATAAAATACTTTATTTAATTTGAAGTTCTTATTCTTTAATTCATATTAAAATTATAGGAATTAATAAATAAGAACTAATTCGAAAAAAAATACAGTCATCGGAAATAAATAATCAAAAATAATTCATAATTTAAATGAAAATAATTAATAAAAATCTGATTAATTTCAAAATACATTTTAAATGTTATCATTTCGATAACTTCATAAAAAATTTGAAGTACAAAATTCAACTTTTACTCGCGGCTGAGTTTTAGATAAAGTCGGTAAAATTTGTTACGCCAATCAGGAACAGGTGATCACCTGCAAAAAAACTATGCTTGATATATGAATGGCGGTTTGGGTGCCGACATTAAATATGTATACAAATATAAATTTGAAACATTTCAGAAAAAATAATATTTTTATATCATTTCATTGTCAAACTCTCAAAATACAAATCGGTGAAAATATTACAAATTTAATTAATGAAAAACCTTAATATAAGGCTATATTATCGGTATTAAATTGAGTTTCGCGCGCTGTTGATACACTCCAAATTGACGAGGAGTTTGTTTACTTTTGGCGGCAAATTCCGGGGCCAGATTCTCGCTTCCTGGAAATGACGGGCGGAAATGGTGCACCGAGCAAACCTAACCTGTTTTAATTACACCTAAATACCACTGTTTCTTTACTATAGCTAATTTATATTATTATAAATATGTTTCTATTGATTATAATATATAATTTTTTTATATATTCGAGAAGTGAACACATTGTTCTCTCATCGTTTAATTCTCCGTTTGATATCACATCAAAGGGCCTCGGTGCATTTGACAGATTTGCACTTTTCAATTTTTTGTCTTGATGGGAAACTTTTTTGCACACACCCCACTTCAAAAATTTTCGGATAAACATTCTTCGCACAAAGTTGCCACTTTTCCAGCTTACTACTTTGTTAATCATGAATGTTCTTTCAGTTAGCAATAATTTTACTTTATAAATCGTCTTTTGAAAAAACACCAAAAACCACACACACACGCGAGCTCCTGCACTGAGTTCCAATAGTAAATTTAATATTTTACTTTTATCTACTCACTACTACGCAACCCTAAATACGCTTTCGACCACCGACTCGACATCTTATCAAATTTATTTTACTACAAAGATTTCTACATCCACTGAAAATTTATTTGTGAAAAAAGACGGAACCCCGAAATTGTCACTACATCGAAAGTAAATATTTTCTGCGCATAAGTTAATAAATTCTTATCAATTGGCAATTGGAGTGTGATAAAATTTCTTTAATTCCGGATAATGAGGGCTTGGAGTATTCGACCGATCTGTAGATTTCGGTTAAAAAAAAGTAGAATCAGAGATAACAAGAGCGAAGAAAACAAACAGAAGACACTTCTCAGCTAGGGATTCCAGAAAAAATGAGTTTGAAAAAATTTGAACAAGAAAAAAATAGTTTGATAGAAAATCCAAACAAATTCATATGATTTTTCAAATAGCACATGAAAATATGCTGGCACTATCGCGAATAGTTAAAGTGGCCATTTTAAAAGAAGTTTTTTGTTGATGATCAAGCAAATATTGAACAAAAATTAAGAACAAAAATAAGGTCATTTTTAATTATGTATTGGAACTTTATCGAAAATTCTAATAATCTCGAATTCGAAAGTAAATTCAAACTCAAAATTTTCTTAAAAAGCCAATAATACAAAAATTCACTAGTTAAAAGTTGCCTGGATTAATGAATTATCACTTGGATGATATATCCCTAATTACACTTGTTAATATCCCGGCCCACTCACTTTAAAACACCTACGTTTCAATCAGGGCGGGATATTACAAAAGTGTGAATAGGGGAATATGGAAGCAATATATCAAATCCATGACATTTTCATCAAGAGACCATATCGTATCTGTAATAATGCACGAGCCTAATTGAGTCTTGAATATTTCCGTTGAAATTCATTTTCGAGTACAATAAATGTTTTTAACTAAAAAGTTTAAAATCACAAAATAACTTATCGGCAGGTGCAAAATAAATAGCGACAACGATTCAAAACTAACAAGTCCCAAAATTCATTTAAAATAGAAATGGAAAAAAAAATCAAAACAAAATTTACAATTCTCAATAAGATATTTTTATTTTTTTTCGGCAGACAAAATGAACTTCATCATATTTTTTTAAAGATCGGTCATCATTTTATGAAGTGTCGCATGTGTTGCGTTTGAAATGCCCCTCTAAAAGGTTGGTGGGATTCCAGATTCAGGTTCGTCGTCGGCAAACTGCGAAGTTCCAGATTTTGATATTCCAGGGGGCAGACCAAATTCGACCGGGATTTCCGATCTTTCCGAATTTTCTTCATCAATATTATCTTCAAAACGGTTGACACAATTTCAATAAAATTTCAAATAACGGCGTTAAAAATAAATTAAGCACTTCAGTTTTAAACTAATTGAGCAAGATAAGAAGTCACGTTTCTCATCGTTTTCTTAGTTTTTTTCTTTGCCCAGAAAATTTCAAAATAGTTTTTAAGTATTTTTAGCACTTTTCAGTGAGTCAATAAGTTATCGACGAACAAAGATTTCAAAAATGTCAGTGAGATGTAGATGTTCATTTACTTTTGCTTTTCTGAAACAAGGAAAAAACTTTCAAATTTGAATTATCAGCGACTCTCAGGAAAATTGCAAAAACTATTTCGACAACCCCATAACTAAATTGAATATCACTTGATCATTGGATTCATCTCCAGAACTTTCTGGTTCTTCAAGTTCTACTACAAGACTAATATCAGCATTATCACAGGTTTTATTGATGTCTCGTAAAATCATCCAATTTCCAATGTTGAACGGTTTCATTCCAACAATTGCTCCTTCGTCATCATATTCCTTTGAGTGGATTAAATATTTTATTTGATTATTGAATTTTCGACTACTAAACAAGGGCTTTTAATTAGAAAGAAAAATTAAGTTCTGAGGTAGAGACACTAAGAAAATTATCAAAAAATTTTATGGGAGATTTTAAGGATTATATGTTTAAAATGAGAATTTAAACGAGTGCTCAACCGCGCTTAAATTTAAAATTATTCTCATACTAAAATGTAGGTAATTAAGGACCGGAAAGAAGATAAAAATTAAGTTTGTATCGGTTGTGGCTGAAATATTCCTCGGGTGCAAAGTCCAAATTGCAATTTTTTCCGGATATTTTTCGAAAAATCCGCCTACCCAATTTCTCAACTTGAGTTTTTTTAATTATATTTACTTTTCGATCTGAAAAAGTTCCCGGTAATGAAAATTAATTATAATTTATATTTGATATCAAAAACTCAAATTCAGATCAAAATAATAGGAATTTGAAAGCAGCGTAATTTGACCACAAGATGGCGAAATTTTTTTTTTAATTTTTATTTTTTTTATGTTTTTCTACTTCGAAATGCGATCAATTATTTTTTTTCGATGTTTACTTTAGATTTTAGTTATCCCGTGCGCAACCTTAACCACACTCTCTTGAAATAGGCTATATCATTGCACCCCGATATATGTTGAGTTGCTGAGGTTAATGAGAATTGTAGACGGTCTTACCATGGCTGCAAATAAAACAATAATAATAATAATAGTGACTATGATATAGTCTATGGTGAGTCACCATTGGTGACCATATTATGGTTGTATTTTGCTATCAGAAGAAAGATAAAAATTATGTTTTCACGCATAATAACTATGTTTCATGCAAAGTCAGCTACAGGCGGAATGTACTCATTCATATTCACGGCCCTTTTTTCAAATTATTTTGCTGAAATTATATGAATTTTAATAATTTAATTATTATCCGTACTTTTCAGTCCACTGTCTGAAAGTTGGATTTTTTTTGCCGAAAGTTTTCATATTTTATTCAAAAATGAAAAAAATCGTAGGTGTTCACAATAACGTCATCTGTCGAACAATTTCTTAATTTTATAAGGTGTTTTACAATAGGTTTGAATGAAGTGAATAACCAAAATGCGTATCATTTATTTCTCCGCAAAACCCTATCAAATATAAGTTAAAAAGAGTTAATTTGGGAAATTCAATCTTGAAAATGACGTCATTCGTCACGCTCAGAAATTTGTAATAAAAATCTCCAAAAAATTCGGCGATATCGGCACATTCGGCGATATTGGCACTGGAATTATTTTAGCTAAAAATCGTGAAATTGCGAAGGTTTATTTTCGGCGATTCCGGCAAATTCGGCGATATTGGGCACGCGATCTTGCAGGCAATCTTGCATTTTATTATTCAAACTGAAGATATCTGTAATGAGAGTTGAATACTGTGCCTAATTTAAAATTACTGAGAAACTTGCCCACAGATGTTGCGACTCGCGACATGTCGAAGGATCAAAATTTAAAAACAATTTCAAAATTTTTGTGCTTTAATGCTTTAATGCTTAATTAATGCTTTTACGTAGCATAGGTTTTATAGGTATGAAATCTTCTGATATTCATAGTCTGATAGGTGTTAACAAAATAGTTTCGGATAATACTAGAAAGACTGAAAAACAAATTCTTAAGAAATTGATTACACTCCCGTTGAATTAGAAATATTACTTAGAATCAATTTTCAGAAACAAGTCATTAATATTAAAAATATGACTCATATTACATTTTTATCCGTTGAAATATCGGTTTGTATATTGTAGAAGAAGCATCATACAATAAGGTTTGGGCTTTTCTTTGGATCTTCCATTACCGTTAAATTGTTGCAGATCCAAGAGCGGGCCCCGAATCCAGTTCCATCCATTTCCAAGAACATTAAAAAAGCAAACGTTTTTTTCTTTTCCTCACAACTATCGTCAGTCTTTAATAAATATAAGTATATTTTGTGAACAAGATCTTATTGAAAATCTGATAAAAAACGTTTTTAGAAAGTTTGTTTAACACTCAATTTTGTACCGCACTTATACACTTGTATAGGTTTCAAATAGAAGCAACTACTCTCATGAAAAATAAGCTGTTTTGAAATGTTTTTTTGCCCAAAGACAACCTCAGTTTCTAGAACAGAACTTCGTAGGTTTACTTAAAATTTACATCAAATTTTTTAAAAATGATATTTAACTCGGGTCGGACCGCGTAAAAGATGGCCTAGCCGCCCGGTCATGTGGAGCCGGATCATAAATTGCCAAGTATATATCCCTTTATCCCTTTTTGGTTAGAAGATGCGTAGCAGTGCTACTAGCCACAGCGTTACAATCAAACGGATGAAAAAAATAGGTGGCTACGCGAATTCTAACCAAAAAAGTTATGAAAGGGATATCCCTGATGCTGCTCTCCAAAGATTTGGTCCTCAAAAACCGGGGGGTGAGAAACGACGCGTATTTGAAACAAGGCATCCGGGATTAAGATTTAGATGAGCTCAAACTGAGCACACTTATTAATTATATAAACATTAAAAATTGGTTTTAATAGACAATGTTTTATTTTGTTTTCTAGATTACGTGGAAATGGTTGAGGATTATTATTTTTGGTTAGAAAATAGCCACAAGGGCTTAAGAAAATAGAAGAAACGGTCTGGATTTGGGAACTAATTTTATTGTGGCTAATATCACAGATAATTTGTGCACAGTTTGAGCTATGCTAAAAAATCTAATCGCTGAGCTCGTTTTTGGCAACCGCGTTGTATACCCCGCCCGTGTTTTTGAGGGACCAAATCTTTGGGAGAGGGCAATAAAGGGATATATAATTTTATAATCAAACTTTTTTTAATTGTGATTATAAATGAGTCTAATTTCAGTTTGAAATCATCAGCGGAGAATTTGAAAAGTCAAGAATGAGTATTGATTTCATTGACCCATCTTTTAAAGATTTTTTTGATCATTTGAAGTATTAGGATTTTTTCGATCATCAAAATTTTCGAACAAAAAATAATTTTTCGATCAAATTTTCGAGATTTTGGAGGGAGTGCTAACCGAGTTCTAGCAAAGCCGTGTGACGGGCCAAAGTGCGGATTTTTTGGCAAGTTAAAATAAAGCGTTTTTCATCAGGGTGTTTATCATCAATGAGAGTCGGCGATCACGTTGTCGTCCTCAAACAACCCGTCAAAATTCAAAGTCATCGTATGGACTTTCGATTACTCTCAGAAAAATCTACAGAGTCAACTTTCCGGTGAACAGTTTAGCAACTATGGTCCATATGACAACTATTAGTCATTTAAAATGACTCAGTTTTATACTGAAAGGTCACAAGAGAGCAAAAACCGGTAAAACCTTAATTCTCAGATATACGGCCAGGTGATTAAATAACGACTATACAGTAATGAAAAAAACATCTTATTTTTGTCTGTTGATTAGACTCACATGTGTTTTCCAGCGATATGAGATGTTTTGCAAAAATCCGGTCCTTCAGGATCATAGAGGCTGCTAAGAGTTTACGTAAGGTAGGAACGGCGAACTAACGTTTGCTTGACAAGTAAATTTATATAGTTTATCGTAAATAATTACAAATAAACTACCTTTGAAATAATTTTTTATCTAGAATCATTTGCAACCCTGTCAAAAATTATTAACCGTTTTTCGAATTGCCAATCATTATATACTGACTACTTAATGGCCTCGGTGCATTTTGACAGATTTGCATTTTTTCGATTTTTTTTCTCTTCATAAGAAACTTTTTGGCGCTTCAAAATGATGAAAATGTTTTTGAACAAAAGTTGACACTTTTGAGCTCACTTTGTTTAATCTGATTTTCTTCAAATCCATTATTTTTACTTTATAAATCTTCTTTTGAAAAAACACTCAAAAAACGCGCGTTTGCTTCCATGGTGTCTAAATAACAAGAAAATTTTTTATTTGTTATTTACCACAGTGGGTGTACTCTAATCCGTACACCTCAGCTGGGCTAAAAATCGTTCGGATAAGGGTACATGGTACGGATACGGGTGCGTTTGGATTAGGGTACACCCAGTGTACTTAGGAGCCTTTAAATACGCTCTCGACCATCAGCTCGGATTCATTAAATTTTATTTTATACAATTTCTACGTCAAAATCGAAAATTTAAATTTGTGAAAAAAGACGGAAGACCAAAATTTTACCACATCGAAAGAAATATTTTTCTGCATGAGTTAAATAAAATAAATTAAAAATGGTGGATGGGTCTGCTTATCAATTCGGCAAGTTTGGGTGTGATATAATTTCTTTAATTCCGGATAATGAGGGCTTTGGAGTATTTCTTTAAGTATTTTTTCAAAAATTTCTCATAATTTGTCGAATTCAAAAGTTTAATTCGAACTCAAAGTTTACTTAAAAAGCAATAACTCGAAAATTCTGTAGTTACAAAATTTGCCTGGAGTATAAAACATTACTTTGGTGGTATATTTAGTAGAATATATAAACCCTGTAAAGAGTTTTTCATCAAGAGCCCATATCCGTATCTGTCAAAATGCACCGAAGCCCTTAACCATTACACACCAATAATTTTCTATCCCATTACACACTTATTGTACTAAATTGTACAAGCCCTTTTCAAAAAATCATAAAATCACTATCACACAACCGATCTTAAAGTTACGACTTATCAAGAAAGTTCAAACAAATATATTCAAACTTGTCTTTTTAAAATAGTATTTTTTTTTATTTCAAAGGGCTCAAAAGCGACACTCCTTCAGCGATAAAAGTCACATTTTCGATATTTCTGTCTCTATATCAAAACTCAGACATTTTCAAATTATTTATTTTAATTACATATGATAGATTAAATAATTACCTAACTAAANTTCCTGCAGTTGTTTTAAAGTCTTTGACTATATTACTATTTCGACTCCACTACAGACGAAAAGAAAAAGAATATGGGAATTTTGATTTTTTCAAGACATGAAACAACTGAACAATAATTTTGCAGCATTCCGAAAAATTGTAAATGAGCTTGATATTTTCGCTTCATTGAAAAAAGACTACCCAATACTTGTCACTTTTCCGATATGTATAATTTTCAGCCCGAAGATAAATTAAAAATTTGCCATCTACGAACCCTTTTGATTCTTTTGGTTTGTTTTTATTTGTAAAACTCCGCTTGATTTTTGCCTCTTTGCTGATAGGGACGCGGACCTTTTTTCAAAAGTTATTGTGCCACAGGTCCCGAGGGTCCGTTATAAGGACGGCTGTGCGAGTTTCCGAAAGGTGCCAGATCCGGTTATCAGAACGCAGAGAAGCAAAAATCAGACGTCCTATAAACCGCACTCTATGTAAATTTCGACTTTTTGCTTTCGAAATCAAAAGCTGGCCGACCCCCCCCCGCCGAAGCAATATATCCGATTTACCGAAAACATTCTGAAAGTTTTGAGGAACTTTTCTAACGACCCTTATCTTTCCCGAGGTTTTGCAGCCGTCGTTAAAATTACCGGAACTTTTTCAAATGGTCAGGATCACCGCCTCCCCTTTGTGCGAATTACTTACCGAAAATTGCTAAAATCGTGTCTTTTTTTCAGTGTTTTTAGCGGGGACGTTATTTGGAAACCTGATATTCTACCCGAGTTTTTGAATCGCCGACAAATTTTTATGGTGTCAATTTCAGATTTATCTAGAAGCATCAAGTTTTCACCAGACGGTAAAATAAATAACAAATAAATGCTAAATTTTTGATGGGGATTTTTAATTTCTTATTGGAAGGCGGGAAAAGCCTTAAACGCGCAGTCTGTGTGTCAAAATTCAGTAACAATTTTTGGCAAGGACTTTATTTGGAACATTTTGTACCCTAGAAATTGATTCGCCGTCAAATTTCCGTATGACATTTCCGACGGCGAAAAAAGGAGAGGGTTTTGTTTGTTTTTTTTACCAGCGGAGTTTTTTTATCTGAAAAAATAAAAAATTTAACCTCGGAAAAAAATGCTTATAAATTTTTGAGATTTTTTTTGGATTCTAAAATGAAGCCGCCGAAAGAGGTCGGGGGTATTAGAAATGTGGTCCCCTATAAAGATATCTTGTCAAATGCACTGGAATTGGAAAATTTTACAAGCCCGTTATTGTGTGGAACAATTATGTAGCCCAGATGAAAAAGAATTCGCTGCCCCTAAATTTCGATGTAAAATTGTCTTTTTGACAGCAATACGTGTCTTTGGTCGAAAATTTGCCAATATTTTCACGATAAAATAGCATCAAGCTTTTTTCAATTAAATATTTTTCAGGCCAAAAGCCTTTAAAATGTTGTGTGTTTTCTTTCGTTTCCAAGTCCATATAAGGTCATTCCGAATATTGAAAATTTTTGGATTTTTGAAAAAAAAAAATTTTTTGGAAAAAAAAAACAATTCTCGCCACATATCCGGACAAGCCACTTTTAAATTTTTTTTTCCGAATTTCTTTGCAAAAATCATCAGGAAATGCTCTCCTGATTTGTATCCCCCCTTCGCCTCGATTAGCCTCGATAGGTAACGGCCTATACCACCAAAGTATTATAGTATATCAAATATTCCGGCAAATTTTGTACACAAGAATTTTCGAATACTGCTTTTTAAGAAAATTAAGTTTCGAAATTAATATTTCAAATTCGACAAATGTATAGAATTTTTGAAAACACTTTCGAATTATGAAAAAAATGGCTTATATTTTTCCTTCAATTTTTTTTTACAGTATTTGTTTTGGATTAATGAAAAAAATTCTTCAAATGGACAACTTTTAAACTTTTCGCGAGGTGACGCACATATTTTTTATGCTATTTGAAAATATATGACATTTTTTTGTGATTCGGTCCGAAACTATTCGGAATATATCGAAAATTTCCCCATTTCTTTGTTCAAAATTTTTCAAATTAATTTTTTGAGGAATCCTTAGCTAAAATATTTGGAAGATGGCTACTTTCACTTATTCAAATATGTATTTGTTTTGTTTTTTTCCCTTGTTTATACTCTGAATCGTATCTTTTGAAGTGAAACTACGTTGGCAAGTCCATCGAAGCCCCTTTTCATCAAAAATAAAGAATTTTATCACCCAAACTGCCCAAATTTAGAACGGACTCATCTACCGTTAAACATTTATTTCATTTAACTCATGGAAAATAATATTTCTTTGAATGTGCTAAAATTTCGGGTTTCTTCCGGTCATTTTTTGAACAATTAAATTTTCGATTTAACGAAAACTCGTATAAATTAAATTAAATAAATTTTCAACGGTGGTCGAGACCATTTTTTAAAGTTCTTAATTGATAAAAAAAATTAAATTTAATTTTAACTGTAATTAGACACTTTCGATAGCAAACGCGCGTTTTTTGAGTGTTATTTCAAAAGACGATTTATAAAGTAAAATCAATCTATCTGACAAAAATTAGATTATACAAAGTGAGGTCAGAAGTTCCCAGTTTCGATCTAAAAAGTTTTTTCCCCAATGTTTGAAGTGACTAAAAGTTTCTCATCAAGCGAAAAAAAATGAAAAAGTGCAAATCTCCCAAAATGCACCGACTCCCTTGAACATCATTAACCCCCTGACTCATTCGAGTATTGATATCCCCCAGAGGCATGAGAGCCACTTTTTTGGCTTGACTTTCAAGTCATATTATGGGATAAGTTTAAGTGTTAGGGAATTAATTGTTGTGAAATCATTGAGATAAAGGATAGACTCAAATTAATTAATTATATTAAAACAATTAAAATATTAATCAATTCATTTCCGCTGTGAAAAAGTGTAGTTAACTCAAACTGTTTTCCACAATTATCCATACAATTTTAATTATGAGATGCTAGTAAAATAAAATGGAGTGAAACCTTATGTTCTTAAACCTGGTCTCCGAGTCAAAATACCTTATCGGGTTCGTCTATGAAACGATAATTCTCACCTCTGAAATGGTTAAATAAGTAGTAAACAATATGTCTGCGCATTATATTTCCGCCCCGCTTTCTCATTCATTAGCAATTTCTCTGTTTTCAAACAAAAAAATAAAAAATGTTCTACATTTAGTAGAAACATTATTTTTTTTAAAGATGGTCAAGACGAATAATTAGGAATTTCCTAAAAACTGAGAATTTAAGACCTTGTTTTTTTCAAAATAAATTATGAGATAAGCTGATAAAGAAAAATTTCAGAGAAATCCAATAAAAAAGTAGGATGAAATATATTTCGAACGGCTCATCGAAGAAAAATTTTATTTTTATTTTTCAAAAATTAATCGCAAACTCTATGAGCAATTTGAACCTCGAACTTCAATTTCGATTATTTTTGTCCTTTCCGGTCTTTTCAAAAAAATGAAAGCAACTTTTATGGCTCTATGAGTCTAGGGATGAGTCTATGAGTTTAGGGAGTTAAGTATTATTTTTTCAAAGACTTAATGTAAGCAAAAGTGAAAAAACACTTAAGTTAAAATTAAGTTAATATTGAAATAAAGGTCTTTATATATTAACACATAATGAAAGCAAAAGAAAAAAACTCTTAATGAACTTTATTCATTTGTGTGTACTTAATGTTAATTAATTCCGCCCCAGAGGGCGGAATTAATTATCATTAAGTACACACAAATGAATAAAGGTCATTAAGAGTTTTTTGCTTTTGCGCATTATATACTGAGGGGCCGAAAGTGTACACGATTGAAGAACGAATTATAATAAGGGACAAGCGGTTAAAGGGGATGTGATCGATGTAAAGAAGCGTAGGCTATTATAAACTGAAGGTCTTAAAGTGTAGACAAGTGTGAATCGAACTCTTATCGAACGCTTAGAGGACATCTACGCCACGAAGTGGGAAACGTTATTCTTTGAAGAGGCATGTTTCGNATTTTGGCTTACACCTACGCAAAAAGGGAACGGAAAGCACACGCAAAACCAATCCCTTTGACAACCCACTTAGGGCCCACCGCTAAAAGCGTGGAATAATATGCGTCTTTGATTGGCTTTTCTTACAAAATGATAGGAGACGATGAGTTATACCTTGTACACATAATCGCCGCGCACCGAGTTCATCGTACAAGCCTGCTGGTGACCACCATGCGGCAAGTTCTAGAACGTCTAATCATATTCAAAATGATTATATAAATAGAAAGTTGGTGCCACGTACCAAAATAAATAATGTGAAAATATTCATCCCCAAAAGTAACCCTTATTTGTAAATTTGTAGATCATTATCTAGTTTCATTGCTGTGTTAACTCGATAAAGCAAAAAATTGCATTCAAATCCTGAATTTTCGGTCTGATGAGCAATTTCTGAAAGTCACCAAAATTCTTGAAATTAAAAATAAGGGGATCTTTCGAGGGTTGATATTCCTCCGGCCAAAATGAAACTTCCCCATAATATTATTTCTTTTTGTGTTTTAAAACACAGCAAAGCAGGTGGGAGTAACTTTTTTTTCGGAATCCATACTAAATAATGTCCTAATAGACGGAAAGTCAATAAAAAAGAATACTTTAATTCTTCCTCAAAATGTTCTAACTTATTGTTAATCTATTAAAATTACTTCTGAAATACAACAAGATTTCTATGCTAATCTCATAAAAAATCAAGCCATACCGGGGGTTCGAAAAAGAATATCCGATTCATAGTGGCGAGTGCTAACCATCGCGCCACTTAGTACCACAACTATCTTATCTCCTTTCAACTTATATTGCAAGATGGAAATGTTTATAGAAATGATGGCTTCGTTGAATAATGTGAAAAGCAAAACTTTAGGTTGATGGTGTGCTCCTACGCTTTTATAGATAGTATGTATGAAACTGTGTACACTGGAAGGCTTCATATATAATGAACTTATGTAATTAATACATAATGATTTTTTATAATTTTCAATAAAGGGCGAATAAATTTCATTATATTGAAAAAATTATTAAAATTCATTATGTATTAATTACATAAGTATCCATTATGTATTTATACATAAGCAAAATTAAGTATTTCAACATTCCCCACATTATGTGATAATATATAATGTAATTTACATGTGATGTTTTTTCAATAAAAACTTTTGGTTATAAAAATATTGTCCAAGCTTGCAAACGTAATCACAGATTGCGTTAAACGGCTTGAATAAAGGTCAGGCCAATTAACAGATAAAAACAACAATATTAATACTGCATGCAAATTGTGATTCATCAAATAACCGTGTGTAAATGCGGCTCTCAATCCGAGCATCAGCCTTTTTTAATTTAAGATACTTGAGAATCTCAAGTTGAGATTCAAATAAGTCTACATAAAAAAGTTTTATTTTATCAACAATGCAGATGGTGATAACATTGTTTTTGGCAGAACATTTTTCCAAACAAATTGTGATTCAAAGGTGTTTCAAATAATTCATGAATAAAAACTGCCAAGTTCCTTTGAATTAGAAATAACGTATTTATCTAACGAAGATCTCTCCTGGGGTGTTAAATATAAGTACTTTTATAAGGTTTAAAAATCATACATACAGTATGTAACAGTATGTAACATATTTTAAAATTCTAGCCTGAAAATGAGCCTGATAAGTAATAGTAAAGTAACATACATATTGCTTAATCTTTAATCGAGGAAGAACGATCAAAAGGCGGCGAATAAATCCGAATTAATTCGACTTTTGAAAACGACTCATCTGATTTAGTTTTTAGATAAAAAATAATTGGTCCGGAGAATTTTTAATTTTTTTCTGAGATTACTGAAGTTGTTTAATTATCAGTTTTTGTTAAATAATTGCAAACAATGGTCTGATTCGGACCATTTCTTGTCAATTTATTGTTCTCTTAATATTTGTGCCTAGTTTGATCTATCTAAAAACTTAACCAGATAAGTCGGTTTCAAAAGTTGGATTAAATCGCCGCCCTCAACTCAGGATGATCGTTCTTCCTCGATTAAAGATATGATCGGCTAGCATGAAATATAATACCCACTTTTCACGTTTCTATGTTAAATATTAACACCCTAATCGTGTTGGAAATCTTTTATTGAGACGAGCTTCAAACTTTTTGAGTATCGTCTTCTTTCCATTTTCGGATAAAGAGCAAGTTCGCGATATTTGATGCTGTGAATTGAATTATATAACCATACAGACATCAAAACGAAGTGAAAGCACTATACTAGCTCAATTCAAATCTTTTTAAATTTGGCTGAATTGATGCAGTCAAAGGTTAGATGAAACTTATGTGCTAAATCCAATGAAAGTTCGTCTCAGCCAATCATCTCCACGCATTTGGCTTTTTTGAAGGAATTTGCCGTCATACCGGGTAGAGATATTTTGCACATTGCGTGCGTTAGAAATGCGACCGCAGAGTGATGTTCACAGGATTAGTACATGTTGAATTTGATTTTTGTCGGTGTTTCACGCATCACTCCATTTATAGTTAATTTATAGTGTAATAATGAGTGATGCGTGAAACACCGACAAAAATAAAATTCAACCTGTATAGTACCATACTAATCTGAGATACAATTTCCTGCGAGCATTTGTTGGAACGCAGAGTGTTTATATCATATAATAGCGCCATATTGAGGCTAATCTACGCAAGACAACGAATACTTGATTACTATAGTTCGAAATAATAGTGATAAAGTGAACTCTCCAGAAGATTTGTAAGATATACAACGATACAATATTAATTGTATTTTGATTCGGTATAACTAAGGTTGAGTCACTTGTCTTAAGAAGCAACTTGAAATTATATCACTAATTTACATACAAATTTTTAGTTTATGGTTCAATTTTCCTGAAGACAACAAATGGTTAAATCAAGTCTATGAACTTTGAGTCCATGAGTTAAACCCATTACAGGAAAGTCCCAGCCGAAAATATCGTCCTAAATTGAATGCGTTTATTTAAAGTACAGTTTCACTTACAAAGTTGCTGAAGCTTTTGAAGATCTATTGATCCAGAAAAATAACTGAAAATTAACTTTTTGAAATAATAAAACAATCGAAAACTGCGCAGAATCAGTCTATTTTCTCAAAAATATAAATTATAAGTTTTAAAAAATTGAAATACAATTTGTCCGATTCTGGCCATTTTCTAATTATTAGCTACGAATTATTTTTGTCTCATTTTTCTCAGTATTTGTGGTCTTTTTCACGCTTTCAAAGAATTGACACATATCTCATGTTCATACTGATGTTTATTAAGGTAGTTGACCTTAAACATTAACATCAGTGTGAACAGGGGATATATTGCTAAGTTTTGAAGATAACAATTTTTTCCAAAACATAACAGAAAACGTCAAAAAAAAAGAAACATGACGCTTTTCAAACTCGACGATATGATACTTTTTGAAGCTGAAATTATTGGGAATCAACCAAAAATTAGAGTTTGTCATACTTTATTTTGTTGTTCAAAGAAATAATTAAAAAATTTCATTGATCTGGATAAAACGCTCTCTTGCTCACCATGCGGGTTTCTCCAAATTTCCATGATGCATTTAGTCTGCTGATAAAGTCGTAAGTGTCCGTATAAAAAATGTATTGATCCATTTTCCGACATGATGCTTTGCGATCTTTCGACCCGAATTCGCGCTAATAATAAATTATCAAACCAAAATAATATAAATTTGAAACTCACGGTGAGTTACTTACCCATAATGTTCCAAAATATAGGTACTTTTCTTCTGTTAGATTTATCTCTTTTAATAAATCGATCGTTTCAAGAAAGTCATCTGATTTTCTCTTAATCAGGGATTGACATGTAGACCTTCGACTACCCATCTGATTGTTTGCACTGGCCCTAAAAATAAAACTCAACATTTTTTTATATTAATGCTTTCAGTGTGAAATACGAAAAAACTTATTGTCAAATAAGCTTAAATAAATATTAGTTATGAAACCATCTGCTCTCTAGGTTTTTCTCAAAAATTCCCATGTCTTTTATAAATAGATAAAACACTTATTTATTCTGGATTTAGGGTAATCTTGACCTTTTAAATGACAATTAGTCAAGATTATTCGCGATCTAGTATAAATTTGTGTTTTATCTTTTTTTTTCGAGGTTTTCGGAATTTTGTTAAAAACCTAGCGAACAGATGGTTTCATCAAACAATATGCTTATTTTTTTAGCTTTACTAGACCTATTTTTTTATTTTTTTCTGCAGTAACTGAACAATGTAGAATATGTTCAGATACGAAACGTATTTACCGACTGTTTTCGACTTGCTTTTTGTCTTTATACTTTTTTTAAATATTCAACCAGAACATCAGGCGTCAATATCAGGGGGTTTTAGAAGCAGACTACATGTAAACCGTTTTCGAAATCAATTTTTTAATAATCTTATTTAAAGGTTTTAGCGTCCTTATTTAAAATTTTTATTTTCGTTTCTCGGAATTTTTCAATATTTGGAATTCTGGAAATATTGAAAAATATTTCAAAATTTGAAATGTTTTATTCAGAAGTATTCCGGCCGTAAGCTTTAATTATTTAAACTCTTTTTTCTGATGTTTTTAATTGATAAACGGTCATTTTGACCATTTAATTGTACATTAAATTTTTCTTGTTAATTTAAAAAAAACTATTGCCGAAAATTCTGTTTTATAATATATTATATTATATTAAATATATTTTCAGATGTATAAAATATATCTATTACGGTATTTGCTGCGCACTTTATAAGCCAAAATTAAAATATGATTCGGCTTCTAAAAACGACTCATCCTATTAATTTCTTAAATAGCTCAAACTGAGCACAAATATCTAGTAAATGATAAAATAAAATAGTTCAAATCGGACCTTTTTTTTTATTTATTTCTGTGATAACTGAAATTGTTTAATAATCAGTTATTGTTAAAAAATTGGGAACAATGGTCTGATTCGGACCATCTTTAAATAAATTTTTCTCTGAATATTTTTGCTCAGTTTCGGTTATCCGAAAACTTAACCGAATAAGCCGCTTTCGAAAGACGAATTATATAAAATTTTCGCTAAAAAATGGCTAAAAAGACTCAGCAAGGACCAGAATAGATATACCAACAGCTGTTGAGTATGAATTCTTAAAATTTCAGAGGTAATATTTATTAAAAAATGATTTTTTTATATTGATGTAAAAGTTGAAAGCTAGCTACCTTATCAAATTGGTAGCGACAAAGTTCGAAAAGTGGGCTGTCTTTTTAAGTTCAAATTCGATGATTTTCCAATTCTCTTTTAGACGTTTTTTGTAGAAATTTTTGATATTCTAATGAATTTAAAACAATGGTGTTTTCAATTGTCTATCTAATTAATTTGTGTCAAAATCGAGATATCTTGATTAATTCGAGAAAAATCAATATTATAAATTGCTTTTCAATAAATTTTAATTTTTTTTGACAGTCGGACTATTATGGATTGCATAATAACATCGTGGAATAACATTCTTATAAGAAGGCCTCCCAAGCGAAAATTACTACTATTGATGACAAGAAATTTTCAGAAAAAAATAAAAATTGCCAGTTCAGAACACTACTTGGTAAACTTACCTTTCAATCTAAAAATCTAGGACCACGGACCCTTCCACGTCAAGCAGTTTGTGACGCTTAAATTTTCAGTGAGATTTTTTTTCTGGTCCGACCAAATTTTTTCAAAACAATTTTGAAAATAAAGGTTATTGTGTGTTTTTTCCAATGTTAATACTTTTTTCAAATTCAGCGAAACATTTTGCTCAAGATAATCATGTAACATTTCATAACCAAGAATTCTACGTGGTATACTTCTACGTTGTATAGTAGCAGTGCTATAATAGCACCGGAAAAGATGCTAAAAAATGAATTATTTTAAATCCGTATTTTGAGATGTTAGAATCTAACAGTCAGATGTTAATCTGGAGCACCATTTCACGCTGAAACCTTCAAAATAGTAACTTTACAACAAAATTAATACATTTTAATTATAAGTCCTAACTTTTCGTTATAATTAAACATTTTTATCGGGTAGCTGATGTTTTGCTCGGGACTCTTAACTTAAGGGGGTGGTGTACGTGATTTTTGACATTTTGGAGACTTGGTACGGCTAAACAGTGCTAGAGAGCAAAACGAAATATTTATAGAAAAACCCTATTTTATTTCTAGAATCGGCTGTGTTGAAAATGAGACCATAGTTGCTAATATCATTTCCAGCAAATCGTCTGCAAGGAATCGATAAGTGGCACTTGTATTTTCTAATTCCCACTTTTGTGCTCAAAATATTGATTTGGCGCACTTTTTTGTCGATTTACAGCCAATGCGGCCGGAATTCATAAAAGTATTCCTCATTCGATGTTCATCAACCCTTGGACTTGTTTTATTCCGAAAGTGACGTTTCTCGCATTTCCACGGAAAAAACCTTGTATAAAAACGTCAAAAAAACACCATTTTTTGGCATATTCAACCAGATTGCTGACCCCTGAGGCAAAAATCGTAAAAAATAGCTCCCATTCACTAAAATTCAGACAATTTTCCGGATTCTCACCAAATCTCAAAACTTTCCGATAAAAGCTCTAGGATCCTTGTTTCTTTGAAAAAAGCTGAGGGACTCGTTTTTAACCGCGGTTAACCAGATGGTTGATGAGAGTGGTACTGAACTGTCTAATGGAATCGCGAGATCAAGGATAGATCTTTCATATGTTTTGATGAGAAATGTTCTACCGTTATCAATTTAGCCGTACCAAGCCTCCAAAATGTCAGAAATAACGTACACCACCCCCTTAAGGGTTTTAAGAGGGTGGTCTTAAGAGGGTGGTTGTCGCACTTTAAGGGTTTTTTAATGGCCAATTGTCGCAACAGTACAAACCGTTGGACCAAATATTATATTTTGAATCAAACAGAATCGTGCTTACAAAAGTGACCAAATTATTATTTCGAAATGTATCTACTCCCTGAGTTTTCAAGGTACAACAATGATTCATAATTGAAATTAACCGGACAGAAGTGAGCACATCAGAACGCAAAGGGTAAAATTCTTGAATTTGGCTTTAAAATCACCAAAAAACAGTATTTTGACCCTATGTTAACTAGTATTAATTAAAGGCATGAACCATTGTTGTACCTTGAAAGCTCAGGGAGGAGATAAATTTTGCAACAATAATTCGGCCACTTTTGTAAGCACGATTCTGATTAGACGAGCCATCCATCACTTTTTTTTTTGGGATGCAAGATTTCTGTTTTATATATCAGAGAGAGATTTTTGTTTCATATCAGAGAGGGATTTTTGTTTCATATCAGAGAGAGTTAAAACTTGGTCAAACGATTAGTACTGTTGCGACAATTGGCCATTGCAAATCCATAACATGCGACGACCACCCCCTAAAGTACTACCTTCTATAACGTTTATTTAAAATAATAAAACCGCAATTGCGCGCCTATTTCGCATCGCTATTAACTGTTTCAACTCTGTTTTCTAAAACACATCAGCAAAGATGAATAAAAAAAATTAGAACGCTTACAATTTGGAAAACATTTTATTGTTGAAAAACCACAGCGGTGAAGATTGATAAATAAAAAACAACAAAATTTACTTGATTTGAAAAACATTTCATTTTTCGAAAAAAATAAAAAATGTTTAGCCTTAAATTTAAATAATCGTGAGTTTAAATATCCGTTTACCAACCAAACTCCATCTTAAAAACGTGAAATATGTTTTTTATGAAATTTCCAAAACATGTCTTTTAGTGTAAAATCTGAAATTTTCATAATTTTTATCATGAAAAATCAGGGTGAACTTCAGTTAACGACATTATGGAGTTAACATTGCCACCGGGCACATCATTCTGATTTCCAAACATTACTATGCCGCAGATAAAAATTCTGAATTATTTTTTTGAAAAAGAGACAATCTACGTATAATCTGTGTTATAATCTTTTATCAATCTTAGCAAATATGTAGTTAATATAAATTATTGTACTAAAAACTAAATCGAATGTCCGAAATACCAACGATTGTCTGGTTACTTATCATTATACAAGTAAGTTTAATTTTCAGCGATTTAAATATATTTTTTTAAGTTTGAGTACACCTTCTAAAAATTGAGCAAAAAATTTCATTTTACAAAGTAATTTGATAATTTTTGAAACCATTTACTTTAATAAAGTTGCGGTATTAGATAACGTAGTGTGTTTTTGAGTAGTAGGGCCGGGATATTTACAAAAGTGTGAATATGGAATATTTATGGAGCTTTAATATTTGTGAGGGATTCGCATTGAAAAATGATGTAAAAACACTTATTTTTTTGAACAGCCTGCAACCCTCTCAAATTTCACAAACTGTTTATAAAATTGCCTATCTTTTGGCTTGGAATTTTCGAAATAAATTCAGAAATAGTTTCAAGCCAAATGATAGGCAATTTAATCGAAAATTTTAGCACAGAAACTAAACGTGCTCCGAAAATAAATAAAATCGGAGATGGTCGATTTTACCGTGCCTACCTTAATTCACTTTGATCGCGAATAATATTAAGAGGCTGGTCGGTGAAAAAGCTTAATAAAAAATTCAATAAGTTAAGATTATCTGAATCGTCACTTGACCATCAAATTGATTTCTGGGACATCCTAGTGGATCAAGTGTGATTTTGGAAGTTTCACTGTGAGACACGGATAATCATTTTGTCCTTCAATTACTTGAATTATTTGTTCATTGTAGGCCAGGGTTGTATAAGGAATCATCCCCGACTGAATTTTCTATCCCCGTTCCCATTTTTTGCCTATATTTCGCTTAAACCTACGCAAAAAAATGATGGAAAACCCACGCAAAAGCCATCCCTTTTACAACTCTGTTGTCGACCGTGAAAAACATTTTTGTGATCCTAAAGTAATTGTATCCACGGGCTACAATTTGATTATTCAACTGATTTTTAGCAAAAAAAAATTTGCCGTGTCCTCCTGGTTTCACTTTATAGTTTTATAAAAATAAATATCCAAAAATTCAATCAAACATTTTGACATTTCTTTTATGAAACGTGATAATGTAAGTTTTTCAGGTATGCTTAATTTACTCCTATATTTCTGTGTTAGATGATGATGCACCGATTTTGACAAGAAGGAGATCAAAAAAAATTGGTAGGGCTGCTGGCCAAGCCTTGCATAGTAAAAAAACCAAGGAAACTTTTATTGGAGAAACTATCGATTATTCCGGAAATTATCAAATTGTTAGATTTTACCTTTCGGATTTGTATGATTCGAATTGGATTTTTGAAGTCATGGATTTTTTAAATTTAAGTGATTTATTTATTTAAAAAGTACCTTTTCCCAACCATATTGAATATTTTTATACGGGTAGTTAATTAGGTTTTTTCATCGTTCACATTTCAACTGTTGGAAACGACTCATCCGATTTAGTTTTTAGAGCTCAAAATGATCATACATTAAAAAAATATAATATAAAAATTTGATCCGAATTCGAGAATTTTTTATTATATTATTCAAAATTTTTTAGTATTATATAGATTATATAGATTAATACTCTTCACCGACAGATCGTGACTATTTCAAAATGCAGATTTAGACCATTTGATTGGTTGTTCCGCCCAAATCTGACAAATGAAATCGGCCTATTTAGCAAACAAGGTTGTCAATCAGGAGCTAGTATCCCACGTTGTTTGTATTGTTCAAATAGTCACGATATGTCAACTGAGAGCCCTTAATCCAAAGATCAGTCTATTTAGCCCAGTATTTCACTCCTGAATAATAACTGTTCTAGACTTTGTATTTTTTTTGTAGACTTGAAACTTAAAAATCACTGTCTTAAAACTAGGGTGTCACCTAACTCAACTTAATCGGAAACGGAGATAAATGACAAAAATGCTTGAAAATGCGAAACGTTGCAAAAAATAAATGAATAAAAATTAATTCAAATAGTTTCAAATTGTAACTTATAACTTATAAGTTGTTGAAAAAGCAGAAATTACCCAATTCGAAACCATTTTTTTGCTTTTATTTGCTCAATATATCCTTTAATCAACGGAAGTGCATTTTAAAAAGGTTTACTATCTTTATAGCGCGTTTTCGAATCCCACTATCAAGGGTGCTTGATATTGGGAACGCTAAATTTGATCGGTGTCTAATCACCCAAGCATTCACTAAAACAATCACTTAGACAACATTAGTGGGATTCGAACTCGCGCTATAGTCTATAGGCTATAAACTATAGAGATAGTAAACTTTTTTGAGATGAAGTTCCGGATATAGCCTACATATGTATATCATATAGGGTCATTTAACGAACTCAAGCTGATCAGTCGTTTCCAAAAGCCCAAATGTAAGCGGTTTGGACAGTGAACATGTATGTATTTACAAGAGAAAAACTTTGGTGGGATACTTTGGTGTACCGATAATTTCATCAGGTTTCAAATCACAAGAAATCTAGAAGAAAAAATTACAAATCCTTTTTTAAGATATAACTTTAGCAACCCAAGCATCTATTCAAAATTTATATTACTTGATTCATATTGCTCAAAGATGGAACGGCCCAATTTCATGTGCTTTATTTACTCCTGACATAGAGGCGTCTTTTGCGACTGATATGATCAACCGCCTACGCTTTTGTTACCCTATTCTGCAGTCTGTCAAATTCCACATGGTATATCCATCGTCTGCGATGGCCGATTTAAGCCTGGCTGGTCAGTGGGAAAATGTGGCATGTGAGGAACTTGTCACAGAAATTAAGAATTTTGGACATTCGAATTATGAAGGGAGAATGAAATTTTGAATTTATTTAATTATTTTTAGCACTAAATCTTAACACCAGATCGTAGATATATTAAATTTAGCAGAAGCAACGTTTTGATATTTTATTTAAAGGTCAAAATACTCTCGGTAGTTTAAAAAATAGATAAACAACCTAGCTAATCTTTGCCCAAATATATATTTTTCGCAGAAAGTCTTAAATCTGAGATTTCGCACTGTTAAATTTTAAAACAAAAAAATTCTTAGCTTTTAAATGTGATGTCGAGACATTTCTTACAGGAATAAATAATATTTACAAATTAACAAATTGAATCAATTTATAATAATTTGATGTTTAAATGAGTACAAGGTAAGTGTTATTTATAAAGGATGATTAATTGGTTTTTTCGTCAAATTTAATTTTATTATGGCTGAAATAAATCCGAAGTTTTTAAAATTCGAAAATATATTGTTTAAAAATTATATCGTTCATCCATAATTTATGGACTATAAAGGTTTTTCATTTAGATTTTTTTATACAAAAATCTTGAATTATATATTAAGTTTGCGTCCTTTTTCTTCATTTTCTCACGAATTATTTTTCATGAATTATAGTTCTAACATATTTCGATTGAAAATAAAAATTGAATTTACTTAAATGTCAAAAATTTAATATATCATTTGCGATAATTTAAGATTTTTCGAATTCGATATATTTACAAAACGGCGATGTGATGGCTTTCAGTCAACGTAGGACAAGTATTCGATCGATGAAAATGTAAAAAAAAAACGAAACAAATAATTAAGAATTGGAAAAGTCAATAATTTGATATAAAAAAATTTTCTGGATACAAAATAAATCAAACGTGTAAAATGTATGTTTATTATAAAAAAATAGAAACGTTCAAAATTGAACTGCAATTCATTGAATATTTTGATAACATTGTAAAAATAATTGAAAAAGTTTTGAATCTTGCTGATTTTCAGTACTTTTTATAACTACCATACGTCATAAACCTGTAAAAAGTGATTTGTACGAAACCATCTTGGCCTTTTGTGTTTCGTGATAAAAATGACAAAAATTTGTTCCGGGACTATTGTTCCGCTCAGCTACATCTCTGCAATTAACGCGCCACATAGCTCTTTTTTGTCTACTCATAATTGTTTTTTGTAAGTCATAATTTATCAAATTATAAAATTTGGTAAAAAACGGTTTATGTGCTAATTTAATTTTGAGCTTCATGTATCTCGCCCTTTAGTTGCCTGTCGACAGCTGATTGGTTCTCTCACACAAACGATGAAACAAGTTTACTTGTAGACTCGACTGAAATAAAATGTTCTAGACTTTAAGTTAAATAATAAAGAAAAAACGAAAATGGTCACTACTTGCCGGAAATCGAGTCTACGAGTTAATCGATAAACAAAATAGGAAACAAACTTCTTGTTGAATTTATCAACTATTGATGCATTATATCAATGAATACAGTCAAAATAGAACTAAATAACTCTGAAGACTTAAAAAGTTTATTAAACCACCAGCCCAACCATAATTATTTATCATAATTTAAACTTTTAAAGGAAATTTAATAAAGAGACAAAAATAGACAGGTCAACGCGTTGCAATTTTTTAGTAATTATTTTTTAATCATTTTCTGTGATTGTGGAACTTTTAAATCAAAGACTCCATAAGTTAATTAATACTACAGTCCAGCCATATTTCAAATTATTTTATTTAATTTTTATCAAGAGAAAAAAGTCGACACGGTTCACGCGGTTCATATATGTCTATAATGTATCTGGCTCGTAATTGGTTTGAAATGATAACAAAAACACGAAAGTCAATATATAGTTTAATTTCTTCGCACTGCAAATAATTTGGCCGCCAAACTTAATATATAACACAATTTACTTTCAAAATTTTCGCTGCGCTCAAATTTTGAAAGTATATCTTGTAGTATGCTTAAATATCGGCGATATTGGGCATTTCCGGCGACATTGAAACATGAAACCAGAACAATTGTTTAAAAATTGAAAACGCGTAAGCGTTTAAAATGACGTCATATGTAGTTTTTTTTTCAATTTTATAAGAAGTTTCACAATAGGTTCGAATGAAGTGAATCACCAAAATCTGTAGGATTTAATACTCCACCAAACGCAAACAAATATAAGTTGAAAACAGTTGATTTGGGAAATTAATCCTGAAAATGACGTTACTCATGACGCCCAGAAAGTGATTTTCATATTAATCTTGAAAAAATTCAACGATATCGGGAATTTTCGGCAATATTGGCATATTCGGCGATATTGGCACTGGAATTATTTTAGTTAAAAAACGTGAAATTACGAAGGTTTTTTCGGCAAATTCGGCGATATTGAGCCGACGATATCACCCCATCCTGTAATTAATTAAGTCGAATTTCACGGAAAATTATCTGATTTCGAAAGAATAAGTCATTTATATTTAGATAACGTCGTTTTATTTCAGCAAATTTTAACATTAGTTTTATGTTTAATATTTTGGTGCAGAAAACCAGTTTTCTCATTTGGTCGCACTCAAAGCAGGCAGCTTCAAAGAAGTTTTTTACTGAAGGGATCTATCACATTTTAATCTTAAGGAGGTTGTAAAGGTGGGCCTTATATTTTGATCCAGAAGACCTAGAGACTTGATTTTTCATTTTTGAATTTTTCGTGGCTTGTTTAGTTATACGTATTTAGAAAATAATTTGAAATTTTTTTCGGAAAATTCTCGAACTTTTTCTTTAGGTTACTTAAGTATTTTTTGGCTTGATTAGTATAATGCTCTCTGGCACTCGAATCATAAATAATTTGACAATAGTTCATAATATGGTTTCCAGAAAAACTTTACATACAATACATGTGGTGATATTTAAAACTTGACACGATGACCTTAAAGTCAAAAAATAATTTTCAAACTGTGATCCTGGGAGTTAAGGAGATTGTGGGTGCAGTAGTTATTTTTGACCACGGTCTCAAATTCGGTATTATTTTTTCTTATCCGACCATCCAGCACACGAGAAATTGATTGCAAGCAAAAAAATGTTCATTACTATCGAATAACTAGTTCTAGAATATCGGATTTGCTTGCAAAAATTATTTATTTATTAAAAATTCTAGACATAGGATAGCCTCAAATTACAAAGAATAATAATCACAGCAAAAAATAATCTCCAATGAAAGTATTTCAATATTATAATTATCGAAATTTTTACCCCTTTTTGAAAAATACAGCGAATTAAGATAAATTTCTAAAATATTATCAGATGCGATTGTAGAGAATTTTTTTCTGCCAAATTATATCGGCATTATGTCATGTTCGGACACGTGGGTATCACGAAATAAATCAATGGAGTGTAAAAGCAGCAATAAGGTTTTATGCATTTAACGGTTGATGTGAAACTATTTTAAAGAAATGAATCAATTTTATACTTTTCAAGGTAACGAACTACAATATACAATTGAAAAATACATGTTCACTTAATTCTTACAAAATATATTTGAGTTTTAAAACGGGCTTATTTCTCCCCAGCACATAGCTGGAAGCACCCACAATCCCATAAAGGCCAGAAATTTGAAATTCGGGCTATACAATTTTTTTTTAAATTGCCTCGAAAATGTTCTGTATGTATAAAAATGATTGTGCGCACCTGAGGCCCGATTCTCACTTCTAACAAAAACGCGTTAACTATTTCAGCTAATTTAGCAATCTGCTCAACAAAAGAATTCTCCTATAAATTTAATTCGCATTCTCTCATTATGCTGTATGGAATAACACACACGTTCAAATAAATACATTTTTAAAATGAACCTATAATAAATATAAAAATTGTTATACACCTCAATACCGTAATCGTGTCCAAAATTCACCACATCCTTTAACCATTATCGACGACCAGAGTATTATCAACTACTTCTCATTTACACACATTTTTTTCATTGTAAACATGGAGAATTGTATCAATGCCTTTCAAAAAAATACATAAATACTATCACACATCCGATTCTCAATAGTTACGACGGAGGTCCATAAACCCAGCAAGACTGGAAGTCGGGCTATATAACTACGAAAAATAATAAGTTCAGTATATTTTTATAATGCTGATTTATAGTTTAGCTGAACGATATACAATTAGTTTTCAGCTTGATAAAATTAATTTATTCATTTAGGAAAGATTTTAGTTCGAGTTTCAATTTTGGAAAATTCGTAAAAATTTCAAAAATTCAACTATTTATGAAATTTTCCCGCAATTTTTTGTCCAAAAATTTTTTCTTGATTCGTTTTTTTTAAATCTATGAATAGAAATCTAAAAAATAGCCACTTTAACTTTTTTCATGCATGGTCTTACATAGTTTTCTGACTGCCCTGTTTAAAAATAATCATTAAATATGTTTATTTGTCATTTTTTGTCCGACTTTTTTGAAAAATTATGAAAATTTTCCCGTCAAATCCAAGTCCAAAATTTTTTATAAGTGGTTTTCTGAACTCTCCAATAAAAAATCACAGGCAGAACATCACATATTAAATATGTTTTTTGGTTATCTATTAAAAATCCGATGTCAACTAATGAGTTTGGTCCGCGCGATTTTCATTTCTAAACCTATCGGATTAAAATTTTTAGCTGGTGGTACCACTCGATAAGTGCCATTTGCACCTAAATTACAGGTGTAAGGTTTTTTACTTCTTTTTTTCCAAATCGGGGTTACACTTGATTTCCCCGCCCGTTTTGATTTGTTGTCCAGAAGGTTTTCTCAGATTCACCAATCAAAACGGCGGAAATAAGTCTGTAACCAGTTTTGCGAAAAGAAAAGGAAAAACCTGTACACCCTGTATTTAAAATTTATATGCTGGTCAAAAATTCCAAATAAGATTGTGTGAGTGGTAATAGGCGCCATTTCTTTTAGATAGTAAAAGAACATTTTTTTAATAATCCAAACGCAAATGAAAGGTCAATTATCTATCAAATAAAGTTGTTCTTTCTCTACTTTTTGCCCCATTTTGACCATTTTTCATGGGAAAAAACCTTCATATCAAGAAAATTTTTAATTAGCAACATAAAAAACAAGAACTTTCAGCGCATTTACACTCGACAATGTCTGAAGTTTATTGATATCGTCTTTATAAAAACTGTAGTCGAGTTTAGTTGAAATGATGTACCTGAAAAGTGTCTTTTTATATTTCCCAAGATAACCCTTATTATGTTAAAAAAATTAAAAATATGAACCGTTATGCAAGAATGACCACTTTTATTAAGATAAAACAAGTAAAAAAAAATAGATTTCGCATTTTTGTCTTCATATCGCTCTGAAAAAATGTACCAATCTGCAGGACTTATGGCACCCTCTTAAGATTATTCAAAATTTTAATTCAATTCAGGCTCAGATAGATTTCCACAAAATGTTTTGCGTAATGTTGCTCGTTCTGGAACTTCGACAGAATTCATCTTTCTCATTGACATTGACACTCTCCCAAGTATAAATCTAAGAGAATTATTTTTAGCATTTGCCACTAAAAATAATTTATGGGGATCAGAAGACAACTCTGTTTTTGTAACTCCAGTTTTTGAAATTGAAGAAGGTTACAAAATGCCGGAAGAAAAATTAGTCATGGGTAAAAACAGATGAGAACAAATTCGAATTTACGAGTCGAAATATAAAACATGACCAATGGTTTTTGTTTTTATTATTTTTGATTATCTGGGACCGGCATTGAAATTTTGGGCATAAACATGTTTTTAAATAATGAAAAAAAGTCAAAACTTGATAAACTCATATTTTATCACACATACTGTATGTCACATTATTGCATGCAATTCAAGTTTTTTCTGCGCCAATTAAAAACCTTGAATTGAGAAAGACGTAGATGTTGGTTTGAATTTTAACCAATCAGAATCGAAATACAAAAAAAATAAACAAAGAAATTTTGTCAAATTTCACGTATTGAATTCACAGGCTATTCGCCAACCCCCTTAATTCGAATAAATTATGTTGCATATAATATGTACATCAAAAATAAGTCAGAACCCTATTATCAGTCAAATTTTTAATTATTACCTTAAAAAGATCTGCTTACTGGAATTCAAGCGGGATATATTCGACCATTTCACAATGAAACGTGTTTTAACTGTCATCTCAGCCAAGAAACTCATAAATGGACCCAATTGTCATTTGACGAAAAAACTCTCGACATTGCATATTCCGCAGAATGGTCAGAAGCATGGGAACCGTTTTATATATCTCGTCGAAATATTCCGCTTTATGACGAAAGATTCAAAGATTTTGGATTTGACCGAAGACAGCAAATTTGCGAACTTTATATTTCTGGATTCGAATTCAAAGTTTTTGATAATGCGTTTTTAGTGCATCATGAGTGGAAAACAATAAATGATATGACAGTTGGGTATCTAAACTGAGCTCATTGATCATTTTCAGTCAATTTCGATGTAAATTATATTTGTTTACAGAATTTGAAACAAAAACAGAGCATTTATAAAATGGTTTTTAATGTGATTGAAAATACTTACATTTTTTCAAATGTATAGATTAAATGCAAATACAAACAAGATAGAATCAGAAAATTCGCTAATCATTCGATTTCGTTTTCGAAGCCGAATCCTTTGATAAACTGTGAAATACGTATATTGGGACACCATCATGAAGAACAATATTGCCAATATTGCCGATATAAATTGCCAGATTTGCAGAGATTCGAGTTTTATCTGATAAAACTGTGAGGATTTGTAGTCGGCCTTATCGTGGCTGCAAATAAACCAACAATAATAATAATAATATTGTGAATATGTACAAAATATGATCAAAACCTACACTGTTTATGTTTTCGCCTTCTTGTATACGGACGATTTGGAAAATTTCTTCGAAAATTCAGAGCAAAAACGCTATTCATATTTAAAGTGAATACAAGCTTGTTTTTAATGAAACAAATACAGATAATTTGTTTTGAATAAATTTAAATCGGCAAACAATTCCCAAAATTTTATTACGCAGGAATCCTTATACGCAGGGATCCTATTCTTTGTTTTCTAAAGCATTTTTGAAAAAAAATATGTCACAAAAATCAAAAAATACTTATTAATTTCGGAAAACTATCAGTTAACGTACTGAAATTTACCTAGAAAAAGTTCCCCTTAACCCTTGCAGGCTCCTGCGTCACTTAAGTGGTACATCTTTGAGAGCTTATTACGGGAAAAGTGAAATTGCTTGGAACTTTATTGTTCTCTAATCCTCGAGATTAGGGATAGACTTAAACTTCAAAAGTATGTAATTCACATTTTGACTTTATTAACCCTATAGAACAGTGACATTTACAAATTGTGCTTCAACTTACGCAATTTGTTTGTGAGGAAATGGGAGACGTCAGAACAAAAATCAATAATGGAAAAGATTAAAAATTTATTTACAAAAAAGTGACTTCCTCAGAAATAACCTGCAATTTTCGGTCTTTAATCTACAGGTGTTTTCCTAAAAAATAACCTTACCTACGCAATCTATCGAAATCACTTTCAAATAAAAAAAAGTTAACTCAGAGCCGTCAGAACAGAAATTGAAAATGCAGCAGTTTCAGAAATTTGTTTCCTATAACGTGAATGATTCACGGTGAATCATTTAAAATCAGCCTGCAATTTCTGGTATTTAATCTACAGGTTTTTTCGGAAATAGTCCGGAGCCTCCAAGGATTGAAAAAAATTAGACCTGTTTTTCAAAAATTGGCATTTTTTGAATATTTTGGGATTTTTTTGTTTATTAGCTTGGACTTTGTTTCAAAAAACAGAAATTTTTAAAGTTTAATAGGCAAATTTAAAAACCGTTTTTCAATTTTTGACAGGGTCCAAATTTATTTAAAATAATTATTTCGAAAGATATTCATTTGTAATTCTTCATAATAAACTATATATATTTTCCTGGTCAAGCAAAATTTATTTTGCCGTTCCAACCTTACCTTATAGACAAAAACCACAAAAAAAGCTACTATTTTAATTATGCACGTTTAGATACCCTTTTTTAGATCGAAAAAATTTACGAAATTATCATAACTGGAATTTATTTAATTATCACTTCAAAGACGAATTACAAAAAAAGTACAAAACAAATAGAACATGCTCACCAATACACAAGGCAGCTAATGGTTTATTTCTAGCTGGGCCAACACATGATAAATTGTTGAAGGTTTGTTAAGTTCTGAATTGTAGCGGTTTCGAAAATTAGGGAAGCTTATTTCTATTAAATTATTGGTATTTTTAGTTCAAGTTATAAGTTTTAAGTGCAACCTTTTTCTCATTCTTTCGAATTTCACGGGAGTACTGCTCGCATTTAAAACACAGACATTCGATTATCTCGCAGTTTTTTATTCTTATTAGTCATCAAAAAAGTATTCTTATCGCGATTCGAAATTTTTTCATTTCTAAAGGTCTAGAACGCCTCATCAAATTTCAAAATGGATCGTCTTATAGAGCTCACATACGATTTAGCTCAAACATCGCAGGAAAGATGAAAATATTATTGCTCGTGATCAAGTTAAAGCACATTTTCGGTCTGATATTTCCTAGAAATGCCTAGAACCGCCATATTTTAAGGTTTTAAGGTTTTGAATCGGATCTCCTCCTAGGTTGAATTTCAGAATGCAGTATTAATCGAAACAAAAAGAAGGAAAAATATATTCCGGTAATTTAAAGCGGAGCAAATGTGTCACATTTTTTTTTGAATTCTAGAAAATCAGCTTTCAGTAAACAGGAAGTCAAATTTCCTAGAAAAATTGATGAACATGAATAACATGAAATTGAAGCTTATGTTTATTTAGAACTTATTTTGAAATTTGTTATGTTTGTTTTACTCAGTTTAAAACTGACAGTTTCTGTTTTCTGGGGATTTTCTCGAATTTTTGGGACTTTGAGACCTCTAAGTGACCTAAAACAATACTATCGCTACTCCCTTAAACTCCAAGAAACAGCATAATTATTAAATTATAAAATTATTAAATGTTATTATTTCGAGTTTTGAATAGCATCAAACAATTCCTCAGAATCGGTTTTCTGGTATTGGGTTCAAAACTATGATCAAATTATGAATGTTTCTGCGCTAGGATGTCAAAAATAAAATCACAAGCTCTTCTGGATGAGAAAATATGGCCACTCGCCAGCTTATAGAACCCGATTTGAAAAATCACAGTAATCAATCATAAGATAACTGTCATTTTAATTGTTTTTAAGGGTCGCGAGATGAATGACGATTTTCATCGATACCAAATTCAACGTCATGATATGGGAAAACCAGTTTCTGTTCTTGGCAAAATACCCTTTGCAATGTCAATTGAAGATGCTGAAGAACTCGAGAAAAAAAGGCCGAAAGCCTCAAAAGTTAAAATAAAAAAATATTCGAAAGAAGAATTAAAATTAATTTTTGAAGTTAACGAAGAAAGTCAACCCTCCGATGAGTTTCAAGAGTTTTCATGGGAATAAATCTCTTCGAGAACAAAATTAATTGTTCAATTTTATTCATAGAATTATTTAATATAATAAAGTTCAAAAGTACATTTCCGAGCGTCACTTAACTTCGGATGATTATATCCTTCTAACGAATTTATCCCGACTTTGGGTCGCCTGCACATCATTTTGACCTAAACATCATTTTTAAGTCATATTTATTGTATTAAAGGGGGTAGGTGTCTTTTTTTGGTACCTTTCAATCACGCCTCAGAACAAATCTAGGGCCGTTGTAAAAATTCTGAGGATACGCGTTTGTAGATCTAGCCTTCGTCAACGATTAACACATCTCAAAGTCAACCTTGTTACATCACACCACCAGGTGGTGAGTCTATTCTAGAGCAACTAAACTGTTTTACAAAATCGATCTTTTTTTAGACCCCACATCAAAGCGTCTGAAATTTACACAGAGTACGGGAAGAGTGAGGTTACAGTATGTTGGAAGCCATTTTTTTTGAATTTCGCTCTTGATTTTCTAGAATCACTTTTGAACGCCGATTTAACAATTTTTGTCTTCAAAGTGATACTTCTCCTAGACGGATGTTCAGAATAGTCCGTTTTTTCGACTCAGGTAGATGAATATAGTGTCGTCAATATTTGCGCTCGGATTTTTGAATTTCACCCTAGAATTCTAGAAATATGACTATAAGTAAACCGGAAATGAAAAGTTCGAAAAAAGTTCGTCTGATCGGAATAAAAGTACCACCAAATGAAGCTGAGATTTCACTGATCAAAAAGTTGGCTAACAGCTAATCAAAATTTCTAACCATCAGCGTCAAATTCGATAATTAGTTTAACATTTTGGCTTTAAAAATAATTGAAATTTCTAGAATTCGATTAAGACATTTCCGATAATTTTAATGTCATGCATCGTTTTCGGTGGGTCATATCACAATAAAAATGTTCATATCATGGTGGAATACCGGTTTTATGCGGGTTAAAGCAAAACAATATTCGAATTTTGAAAATCTAGATTTTGTTTCTAGATTTGTTTTGAAAAAAAAATTGCCACCTGAGATTCCTTGGGTCAACTTTAGTCATAACCGTATTAATGTATCATAAATTATTCTATAAAGGGCTCAAAAAAAACGACACCTTACCTCTTAAGGGGATTGTGGGTGCAGTAGTTATTTTTCGACCACGGTTCAAATTCGGTATTATTTTCTTGTATCCGACCATCCAGCACACGCGAGAAATTGATTGCAATTAAAAAAAGTTCATTACATCGAATAACTATTCTAGATATCGGATTGCTTGCAAAATAATTTATTTATTTAAAATATAGACATAGGATAGTCTCAAATCACAAAGAATAATCACAGCGGAAAATAACATTAAATGGAAAGTATTTTCAATATTATAAGTGTTAAGATTTTGCCCCTTTTCAATATTTCAATTTTCATCCAAATCAATGTAATAATGGCGCGCATTAAATCAGCATGAAATGGTGATTGCCGAGAAATATAAAAAAAAATATTTAAAATTTGCTTGTTTAAAAGTTTATAGGATTTATAGAGAAGAATTTATGAAAAAGAGAAAGAAAAATCGCATGTGCCGTTCGTGAGGTATACTTTTTTTTTGTAAAATAATCTTTCATTTTGCCATAATTTAACTATTAGCAAGGAATTTTCAAAAATATTTTCGGCGAAATTAAGATGAATTTATAAAATATGCTTGGTTTAAATTGTAGAGAATTTTTTCTGATCAATAATATTTTGGATTATGTGATTTTGGATACGTGATATGACGGTATACTTCAATGAAAAAAAATACCAGCAATTAGCTTTTATGCATTTAAAGGTTGATGTGATAATATTTTTTCTAGAAATGAATCAGTTTTTGACTTCTCAAGGTTACGGACTACATATACAATTTTGGAAAATAAACGTTCATCAATTTCTCACAAAAAGATATTTGAGTTTTAAAAACGCCTTATTATTCAGAAACTTCAATTAAATGCATGAAAAAGTTATGTTTTTCAATTATTGACAAAACTTTTTATTGTTCCAATTTTGATTATTTTTTCGATTATTTTTTCCATTAAATTTGATTTATTTTCGTTAATTATTTTTTGTTTTAAATTGAGCGCGAACTTGTTGTTTTGACTCAGAAAAGGGCAAAACTAGATATTTCAGTACTTTTATTGTGTTCCTTGGTAAATTTTGAAAAAAATTAGTAAATTTTTGAAGATTTTGGCTTAGTTTTAATGATTTTAATAAATAAAATAAAGAAATAAATTTTCTCTGCATTTTTTAATTTGCTTTATTTAACTTTAAATTTTTCAAAACATGAATTATATTGACCCATGTGGGATGTGTGAATGGTTTAATTAAATCCATATGTTGTCCAGTTTATTCATGCAGCGTTGACCACTCAGTTTATTTTCGACTTTAAATATAATGAAGCTTTTCTGTGTTTGCTTTAGTTTGAGTTGTTCTGCGAATGTTTTGGAAACTGTAAAAATATGTAGGAATTGGTATATAAATTTGTGATTAAGTTTGGGAAAAAACTTTTCATTTTATTGAAAAAATGGCTAAAGAATTCAAAATTTCTTATCATTTAAAGTTCTCCAGAGCAAGCAGAATTGTGTGAAAATTACTGTGTCGAAACATTTTTATCTTGCCGATCACGCTGTTCAAACGATGTTAACTGTATCGCAGGTGATCTAGAATAATTATGTAAATAACATTTCATGCAAATTTGCTAAATAACAATTTAAAGTTTATCTTTTTTGTTGTGAATAGCAGGGATCCGCAAAACTAAATCGGATCGTATTGGAATTATATTATCGGATCGTATCAAATTTTCCTCATCCAATCAGATGAAGTTGTTATTTTAGTATCAGTTGATTCGATCCGATACAATCGAAATTTATTGGTCGGTCGAACCATTCAAATATAGTATCAATTCCACCCCTCATTGATACGATCTGATCCGATAGGATTTTTGTTTCCCTCATGCCGATCTCTGGTAAAAATAGGATATTTTTTAAAAATACTTCAGAATGCGGTCGAGATTATGACGAGTGTGGTTCCAACTGTCCTTGTAACACAAACTGTATTAATGGATGTCCTTGTCAAAACTGGTGTGTTGCAAAACCCATTTCATTTCTAGTACTGAATTCATTTTATTCCCCTGAGGTAAAGTATTTTTTGAAAAAAATTTTACGAAAAAATTTCAAAGGTTATCAATTTGGTTAGCTTATCGAAGATATTATTATAAAAAACTATAGCGCTCCAAAATTTCCAACCTACGAGAAAACAATTTCTATGAAAGACTAGCAAAATAACGATAATAATTTTGTCTTTGAAAATTTTTCGTTTCATATCGTTTTTATTTGTAATGCATCGCATTGAAACTAGGGTGTGACCGGTCAGTTTTGGGACAAGACAAAGTTGAAATCCCAGCATTTTGAAAAGCCAATTCATATTTCATCGTAAATTTGAAGTACTATTGGCTTATATTATACATTTCAAAATTTTAACTCCCTGGTTCCAAAACTGTCAAAATAGGGACCGGTCATCGGATAACCGGCTTTATACCGGAAGTTGTCATTTTTTGTGCCGGGAGCTCTTTAAGACTGTCGGACGGTGATTTGAAATTTTGAAAATGATATTTTTCACTTTTTTGTCATTTCTTTAAGTTTTCACATGTAACGACATTAAAGGGAACTTTGTGTTTTCACTTTTATAATTTTAATCTTTGAGTGAAAGTCATAATTCAGTTTTATCTTAAAGAATTTTCGCTAAAATATCGTTTTAAATAAATATTAAGGATGATATTGGTAGTGATAATAAATTGTTGTTTTTTCTCTTAATCAAGATTTCATTAACAATGGCCGGGTTTTTCTTCAGAGCAACCCGCAATCGGAGCGAATGTTCTCGAAACCGGTACATTCGAAAAATTTCAATTGTATCCTAGAGTCGATAAGTTGATACCCATGATAGACTTTGTCTCTCACCGATCGACTAAACGGTTAACCGGTTATCAGCTGAAAATGCGGAATCTTGAGAAAATACACCTAAAATGATGGTATCAATCGGAGCGAATGTTCTCGAAAACGGTACATTCAATTCAATAAATTTTAATTGTGGCCCATAGTCAAAAAGTCCGTCTCCGCAAAACATAGTTTAAACTTTAAATTTCGGATGAAATTTTATTCTGTCAATATTTCGGATCAAAGATTCATCTTCAGGACACTTAAAACTTGACAAGACGAACAGATTTATACATGTATAAGTTTTAGTTGTATACGTTTTAACAAATACCTTGAATATACGATAAATATAATAATTTTGATGAAAAATAAAACGAAACAGGTTGTTTTTGAGATTCTAGAAATTTTAATGTTTTTTAAGAAATAAGGCACCAAAAATTTCACAGATGAATGTCTTATTTCTAAATAAAAGCAACAGCTTTGTGATAGACCTGCTCATTTAATGGATGTTCAAAAATGTTATTGCTAGTGCTGCGATGAGAGTTATATCATAATAGTTGTATACTTTTTTTTCAATAATGCTAAAACGTTTAGCGAAAAAATATTTTGTATTGCGAGTTGGTATCTTGCCAAATTTTTGTTTTAATGCGTCAAGATCAGCTGGACATGAATATAAATGTTTTGTGATGGCAGATTTTGACAAAAGTTGACAATGTTCAGTAATGCGTTTTATAAGGGGTCTTCGACTTTCTCCCATGTTACACGTGTTGCAATAGCATTTGAAATTATAAACGGTCCTTGGAGATTCTAAATTTGGAGTAGTGGGCTTTGTTTTAGGATTTATGATTTGACTTAACTTTAAATTTTTCCAACAAAAGTTTATATTAAATTCTGGAGTGATTGATTTTATTCTTTTTCGAAATTTTTTTCAATTTTTTGACATCTATTCAAAGTAAAACGCAATTTAAATCAAAATTTCTGTCGGGATTTTCTTTAATTTCTGCATCCCAATCAATTGATTTTTAGGAACAAATTTTTTTGCTTTTATGGTTCGTATTTTTTCGGTTATGAGCGATTTAGAATAACCATTATTTGAAAATTGTGTTTTAGGGTTAAACTTAAATCTTCCTCATTAGAACATGTACCATTTGCTTTATAAATCGAGCCAACAAGTGCTGAAATTTTATACTTCAAAGGTGTTTCACTTTTTTAAAAGTTTGTAACAACATTAGATGATGTAGGTTAACAATAATTTTTAAACTCGAATTGGCCATTTTTTGAAAAATTTAAGTATTTAAATATACCAAATTATTATTTGTGAGTTCATTTATTGTGAAATTAACACCTTTATGTAAATTGTTTATTTTCGGAAAATATTGTTTTTTCAGATTTATTCACAATTGAAAATACGTCATTTAAATATCTTTTATATCCCAAAGTATCTCCTTTAATTATATTTTCATCAATAAATTTTGCTTCTAAAATAGATGAAAAATATTTGAAAATATCGGAGATAATTTGCTGCCCATATAACATCCATAAGTTTGTTTGTAGTAACCTGCTAGACATTCGAAGAAAGTGAATGTTGTTAAAATTTCCGTGATAAATTTTTTAAAAAAAATTTTCATCTGGAAAAATGAAATTTTCAGCCGGATTTTCATAAATTTAAAAAAACAAACATTGTCAACTTTTGTCAAAATCTGCCATCACAAAACATTTATATTCATGTCCAGCTTATCTTGACGCATTAAAACAAAAATTTGGCGAGATATCAACTCGCAATAGAAAATATTTTCTCGCTAAACGTTTTAGCATTATTCAAACAAATTTATACAATTATTATGATAAAACTCTCATCGAGGCACTAGCAATAACATTTCTGAAGCTCCATTCAATGAGCAGGTCTATCACAAAGCTGTTTCTTTTATTTAGAAATAAAGCATTCGTCTGTGAAATTTTTGGTGCCTTATTTTCAAAAAACATTAAAATTTTTAGAATCTCAAAAACAACCTGTTTTGTTTTATTTTTCATCATATTTAGTATATTTATCGTATATTCAAGGTATTTGTTAAAATTTATATAATTCTGTTCATCTTGTCAACATTTTAGTGTCCTGAAGATGGATCTTTGACTCGAAATATTGACAAAATAAAATTTCATCCGAAATTTAAATTATTTTAAAAATCTCAAAAAAAAGAATTATACATAGTATATCACCTATCTGATGACCGGTTAATCCGTAATCAGCCAAAATACCGATTGCTACTTTCTTTTGGGTTGCTCGGAATAAAAAACACCGCCATTCATATAACAAAATGGTGCTTTCCGGAAAAAATTTCTTATAATTTTTAAAAACACGGTTTAATTTACAACTTGGTGTGTGCGAAATTCAAAATATGTCTGGCAAGATATCAAATCCTTAACAGGTCAAATCATTATAAATAATCACACTACAGGTTACTTTTTCCGGTTTCAGGCTGCTGGGCTTCTATTAAGACCGCTTTGGCACCCCAGGAGTTAAAACTTTGTATTGCCATAAGCCATTTTTTTAGCCAGTGACCTAACCTACCCGATGGAACATTCAAAAATATAATATTTTGGAATTTTTCGGACCTGAGATGACCGTTGACACCCCACTCTCATGTATTTTTAATCGATGAAGAAGGAGCATGTTGAGTCAAAGGCGGTGAATTAATCCGAATTAATTCGGCTTTTGAAAACGGCATATCTGATTAAGTTTTTAGATAGCTCAAACTGAGCACAAATATTGAGAAAAGAATAAATTGACAGAAAATGGTCCAAATCATACCATTGTTTCCAATTTTTTCGAAAAAACTCTTAATTAAATAATTTCAGTAATCTCAGCAAAAACTAAAAATGATCCAATTCGGACCAATCCTTTTTCCTATGTTATTATTCACTAGATATTTGTGCTCAGTTTGAGCTGTCTTAAAACTATATCAGATAAGTTGGTTTGAAAAGCCGAATAAATTCGAATTAGTTTGCCGCGTTTGACTCAAAATGCTCGATATTCCTCGATTAAAGGTGAAAAAAATTTACATAAAATTAATACTGTTGGATGATTTTTAAGAAAAAGTTTTTAAAATTTAATAAATGCTGTTGGAAGATTTTTTTTGTGTAATTTATTCGAAAAAAACTTACAATTGTAACATTTTTTAAATTCCGACTAGTTTCGTTTATTTAAAACATTTTCAAGGATTTTTTAAGGTTTTTAAAAAAAATTTGCAAAAAATCAGAATGCGAAAAGTAATCAGTGGATAAGATTGGTGTGAGAAATATTTTATTGGCATAATAGGTTAAGAGTCAACATAACACCATCATTTATTAACCTTAGTGCGATAAAGGATTTGACTGATGTTTAATTTTCTTTAAAAATGAATGCATATCTCATCTAAATTTCAGAGAGCTAACTTGTTCACTTGGGACCTTGATGCGAAAACAGAAACATTGTCAAAATTTTCTGATTTTTATGGCGAAGGCACTGCAGTTGATCAAACATGTTCTCTACTTTTCAGAGGCCAAATGATAATAATTGGTGGTTATCCCGACTACAAGCAAATTTCTTACGTGAACGGATGTGAAATAAAAAGAAGTAGCGTAGATCTTCCTATGAACACATCTGGTAGTTTGTGCACAGCTTATAATGATGGCAACGATGCAATTTATTGTGATGACAACGAATGTTATAAGTTCTTAGGTGACGGAAAATTTGAAAGAATTCAAGATACAGAGTTTTATCATATGGATGGTGCTATGACTACTTGGAGAGACAGGTAATTTATTCAACAGACTCCTTAAAAATTTCTTATAAGAATTTCCCATAGAATTTCGAACATATATGGATTACAGACCCTCAGATATAGATCCTGAATATTTCAATGATACAAACAATGCGGGCCACTATCACCCAGTGGAAATTCTGGATCGCAGAATGGTCCGATTTCATTCGTCAGATTTTAAGGACTCAACCAATCAAATGCTCAGATCACCCACTTTTTAAATATTCAGGATCTGTCCCCTGTGAGTCGGTTATCCATATATTTTCTTATTGATAACAATTCATTATTTCATAAACTGAATAAATATTCTTTATGCCTATAAACTGTTTTCAGCCTGAGATTTTGTAACTCGCTAATTAAACGTTATCGGCTGCAATTTCAACATAGGGTAAGAAAAAGACCGTCATTTCTTTTCATAATTTATTTTCGAATTTCTGATTATTTTTTGGTTTCAAAAAAAAATTAAAGGTAATTTTTACACAAAGGTTAAATTAAATTCAAATTTTTTAAAGATCTTTATTTTGAGTGTTTCGAATCTATTCTGTGAAATAATCGAAAATTAAAGTTTGCTGTCTTAATTTCGGTAAAATTTAGTAATTTATTTATTAATGCAACCACAGAATTCAGTATATCTATAATGTTTTTATACAATTTTAAAACTAAAATCGTGATTTACAAACTTTTATGATATTAAAAAACAGATATTTCAGCAAATCTAAGAATTTTTCTCCTTGAAAGCTTTACAATTGAGCAAATTTTAGCAAAATATGATTTTTTAATTTCCAAATTGAAAAACTTAAGTTAGATTTCTAAAGCTAGATTTCTAAACCTAGATTTTTCCGCAATTATTTTCAAGTTACAAATACTATAAATTTAAGTACTGAACAAGTAAGCATTCTCAATGCTTTAAGCCGGTGAATTCAAAAAAAAGAAGAAAAATTCTGATAAGAAATGTGGAAAATTTTAAAATATTTCGTTAATTTTTCACAAACAATCACAAAATAATGTCAAATTATTTCGGAATTTTTCCTAATTAAAATTTTTTTTACCTTAAACAAAATTAAAGGCCGATTATTATTGGAGGCTCTGAAGTGGCAGTTGAAACGTTCGATGCTTCCGACAGTTGGAATCGAGAAGAGGATCTTCCAACCTGGAATGATCCACAATACACTTGGGTTGAATATTTGTCAGCTGTTAACTTCAAAGGAGATGTCTATGTCTTTGGAGGATATCCAGAATTTTATCACGAATTTTCTGCACACAAATTTAATGGGAGATGGGAAAGAATTCAAGGACTTGGAGGTACTTTTTGAGGGAAAACATTTTTTAACAAAAATCATTTATTAACAAAACATTTTCCAACAAAACATTTTTTAACAAAAAACAAATTTTTTAACAAAAAACACATTTTTTAACA
>SCLH01000992.1:247571-284536 GCA_004367855.1 Oikopleura vanhoeffeni | reverse complement strand
TTTGATAAAACTTTCGGTTGAAAAAATTATATCACATGAATTATTAAACAAGAAAAAAAATGGTCATTTTCAAATTATAAAATTTAATTAGAAATTTTTCCGGCATACTCTCACCAATTCTCTTTGCGATTTCGATCTGTAACCTCACCTTCATAACAATTATACAAACGAGAATTATTTCACACTAACTATATTTAACTAATGTTATTCGTTGTTAATCTCTCGTTTATATATGAGGTTCACTGGCCAATAAGATATACCACCGTCTGGCGCACTGAAGATAAAATTGTTCATTTGATTAAGAATTTAAAATATATTTGAAATGACAAACGTTGATTGCGGTTGGTCATTTAGAGATAATCAGAGAAGTAATCTTTAACGCGAGAACTTATATTTCTTTATCACACTTTTGTTACTTTCTCGGCCCTACTATTTAAAAACACACTACGTTTGCTAATCAGGGCCAAGAAAGTAACAAAAATGTGATAAAGAGATATAACTAGGGTCATACCTGGGAGTAAAATTGTCTTTTAAACTAATAATTTTATCAACGCATAAAAATATACACGGAGCACAATTTTAAGAGAAAATTTTTGCACTGAAAATTTTTTTTTGTTTGAAAATTTTTTCTCGGGTAAAATGGCATTTTAAATGATCAATTTGAGTGCCTTCACTAACCCGGCAAGGTGACTTATAATGTCTCACTGAAATCTCGGAAAATTTTGCATCGATTTAGACAAAAAAAAATTGGTGCAAACCTCTGCAGCTAACAGTTTTTTGAATGTTCTTCTTTTTCGCCTACGCATTTTTTATCAAAATGACCCAAATTTGTATTCAAAATTCAACGAAACACTTTTTTCTTCCAAAATTTTTTTTTGTTATAACTTATAAGTAACCAACTTATAAGTAACTTAACGTTTTTAACGCGATCTTTTTAATTAAAGAAAAAGGAAATAGCTTATACCGTAAAGTGCTTTACAAAGCCAAAATGGTGTTTTTTCATGCTCAATTTCTGACCACTAGGTGGTTTAAAAAATTATTTTTCATGATCGGATTTATTTTCTTTGAGAAGGGTTGACCATCAGAGTCTATGAAATTATTGTTGACGCTCTTAGTTTGGCAGATAGTGCTCCCGGGTATAATCCTAGATATAACAGTTATAACAACATTTTTATAATGAAGATTGACTATTTTCGTCGAGAAATTAAAGGCAAATAAGAAGTTTTTCAGTTCCGAAAATTATTTTGGCTAACCCTTTTTTGATTATTGTGTTGAATGGAAATATCCTGTATTGAACTTGAAATGATTGCAATTATAAAGACGCAAGAATTTAAAAAAATTTGGACATTTTGTTTTAAAAATATAATTAATTGCCAAAAAACCTAATCGACCACTTTTCGCTTATATCATATTAAAAAGACCTTTTGACTTTTTTCGATTGAATTTAGGCGTCTTTTTTTTCAGTATAGACATATCATTTTTTTGGATAGCTGATTAGATTGTCTGAGTGAAAGATAAGCTTGAATTAAAAAATGTGTGGAAGAGACTGCGACTGATAACGCGACACATTGTTAAGCTATTTTGCTCCTCTAACTTACTGTAGATTTGAATCGTTATCACAAAAACTACCTTCCCTAACCATGTCTATTCCAATCACAAAATCAGTCTTGTATTAGGCCAAAACGTGCTATTTATAGAAAACAATTTCTTTGGGCATGCTGGGCATGCCCACAGCAATTGAATTGTTTAATATTATTCAAATGGTAGAAAATGTTTCAGTTAATCAATTGACCAAACTTTACCTTAGGGGTACGGTGGTTCCTAATTTGACATATTCTCGATAAAATATTAGCCAAACAAGGCTTCAAGGAAATTATTCAGATTAGCCAGTTTGTAGAACTAGCCTGCATTTTGCGTAAAAAATGTGTCAAAATTGTTTTGCATGCATACACTCCCAGACTCATAAACGAGACAGGGAGACCTAAGTCAAAACGGAAAATCTATCTCCTCTCAGGCTTTATTTTGAAATTAACCTAAGTTTTAACAAAACCTGTATAATTAGTATTTGAAACTTCTGAGGAGCGTTTTTTTAGATAAGTGCTATATTATTTCTAGAATATGCGATAAACACCGTTTTTTCGACTTTGTTCATCGGAAAATCTATCTCCTCCTAGGTTAAATTTCAAATTCACTCAAATTTTTGCAAAACGGTTCTGAGGAGCCGTTTTTTTCAATTTCGACCCCCAACTCAAATATGAATTTTTCAAGGTCACGTGAAAAAGTTTTTCGAAAAAAATCTGCTTCGATTTTTTCGAAAGTAGGCTCAAAAGAAAGCTGTGAAAACACTGAAAGAAAGTTGGCTTACGTCAAGGCCGAAATTTTGAAGTTTTAGTGGTCAATTTGAAAATACGTTATTTGTACTTAATTTTGAAAAAATACTCAGAAAAAATCTAAAAAACTCAAAAATTTCGAAATTTTTTTTGTTCTTATTTGGGTTGTTTTGTGTTTTTAAAACATAAACGATTGATTTGGTGCATTTTTTTGACATAATAACTCCAGAAAATGTAGGAACCACCATACCCTTAAGTCACCTTAACAATATTTAAAATTTCGAAACTAACCATGAATACAAGGCTTCTGAACTAACAAAATGTTGTCAACAATTTTTATGCACAAACAACCTGAGATCTAGAGATGAGTGTAAAAAAATGGACGAAATAAGGCTCCAAGAACATCAAGGCCTTATTTTTCGATTTTAAAACATAAATTTGGAAATTTATGTTTCACTTTAAAATTTAGTTCTGGTTTGTTCAACTTTATACAGAGAGCTTCATGAATGCGGCAATCTTCAAATAGTACACCACATACTCAAACGTCCTGACAACAAACGCGTCCTGACAGTTTCTCAAACGTCCTGACAGTTTCTCAAACGTCCTGAGTCAGGACTCCTGACAAAAATTTAATTTGATTAATTTTACCAAACGTCCTGACAACTTTTCGATTTTGATAAAAAATATTTTGGAAAAACTTTGTTTCTAATTGATTAATTTTTCATCATATTTTCAATTCTGTCCATGTTCTTGAAAATATAATGAACCGATTGTCTTGTTAAGGCCTCGGTGCATTTTGACAGATTTGCACTTTTTCAATTTTTTTTGTCTTGATGGGAACTTTTTGCCACTTCAAAATTTTCGAAAAAAAATTTTCGAACACAATTTGCCACTTTTCAGCTTGCTATGTATATCAGAAATACTTCAGATGATTATTTTAGTTTATAAATCGTCTTTTGAAAAAACACTCAAAACGCGCGTTTGTAAGTTACGTGTCAAAATTACAGTAAAATTTATTTTCTATTTTTTATTAATTAGAAGCTCTAAAATACGGTCTGTCGACCGTTGAACATTAATTAAGCTTAAATTCATACGATTTTTAAGTCAAAATCGAAAATTTAAATTTTTGAAAAAAGTCGAAAAAAACGAAATTTTAGCACATCGAAAGAAATATTTTTTTTCATGAGTTGAATGAAATACAATTTAAACGGTCGACAGGTTGGCTGACCAATTGGGCAATCTCGGTGAAATACTTTTTTTTAATTCTTGACTAAGAGTTTAACTTTATTTCGCACAAACCGTATTTTCATTCAAAAAAGTATGATTCAGAGTATAAACAGGAGCGAAGAAACAAAAACGAAATCATATTGAATATAGTGAAGAGTAGCCATTCCAATAGTTTCAGCTAAGGATTCAAAAAAATAGTTTGAGAATTTTTGAAAAAAAAAAATTTGAACGAAAAATAAGGCATTTTTTTATTATGTTTGGAACTTTTATCCAAAATTTCTCAGAATTTCCCTTCTTCTTTTTTGAATTTCGCCCTGATTGGCTGTAATCGACAAAAAAGTGCGCAAAAATGACAATTTTGAAGATAAAAGCGATAATTAGAAAATTTAAATGTCACTAAAAGATTCTTTGGGTATGATTTGCTGTAAACGATATTAGCAACTATGGTCTGATTTTGACAACAGCGGATTCTTAAAAATTATTAAAGTTTTACGTTAAAATCATGATTTGATCTTTAGCGCTGTGTGTGTTGAAAATCAGACTAGTTGCTAATATCGTTTCCAGCAAATCATACCCAAGGATATTGATGGCATTTAAATTTTCTAATTATCACTTTTATTTTCAAAATTGTCATTTTCGCGCACTTTTTTGTCGATTACAGCCGACCAGGCGAAATTCAAAAGTACGACCCGATTCGATGTTCATCAACCTTTGAGTTTGTTTTATTCCGAAATGACGTTTCTGGCATTTCCACGGAAAAAGCCTTGTATCAAAACGTCGAAAAACACCCTTTCTTGGCACATTCACTAGATTGCTGACTTCTGAGGCAAAAAAAACAGAACAATTCACTAAAATTCAGACAATTTTCCGGATTCTCGCTGAGAGACTCGTGTTTTAACCGCGGTTAACCAATGGTTGGTGGAGTGGTACTAAACTGTCCAAATGGAATCATGAGATCAAAGATAGATCTTTCTAATGTATGTTTCAAAAATGTCGAGTCTGAATTTGTCTGACCGTACGAAGCCTCTAAAATCCCAAAAATCACTAACACCAATGGTGTTACACCACCTCTTAAGTTGAATAAAACCTAAAAAAACTAATTTTCAAAGAAAATGACCATAAAAAAGTGTTAGTGACAAACGTCCTGACAGTTTTTCAAACGTCCTGACGTTTCCCAACGTCCTGACACTTTCTCAACGTCCTGCACAAAATTGTCAAATCATAGGTGTCAGGACGTTTGAGTATGTGGTGTACAATAAATTTTTATGTAGAATTTAAATCTTGTTCAATATCAGTAATGTCTTGTGGAATATGAGTCATAAGAATGTCCTGACTTCTTATTGAGTAAGATATAGCAGTTTTTTTCAGGTCTTTGCTTGTGTTTTTGAATTCTAATGATTTTATGTTGTTTTGATTCACATGTACATGGTGAGGGTTTTCATCACAGGGAGTTTCCATAATTGATAAGTTGTGTATTGCCAATACAGTATTGGTTTAACCTAATACATTTTTCATTACAGCCTGCAATTAAGGGTTGAAGGGCTTGTTTTTGGAGTAAAAAGTCTCGAAATTTCAAAGTTTTTTCAAGCAAAAAAAATTTAATTCTGGTGTTTCACTTTTTATTACTTTTCTTAATTTTTTTCAATTTTTTTGCACCGGGATTAAGCTGTTAACGGGTTTTTAGCATTGGTAATTTATGTTAGTTCTGAAAAAAGTACAATTTGTCCATAATTTTTGTTGGGATGTTCATAGTCAAAGTTAGTAAGTTATTTTGATACCGAAGGATTTTTTAATTTTTTTAATTCATCAATATTTTTCTTAAAGTTATATTTAAGAAATTTATTTATAATTTGTTCATTCTACCATATTGAATTTTATGTTTACATGTTGATTCATCACTGGATTCAACGAATCTTTTCCTTCATTGTTTTCCTAATCGCTTCAGCCTTTTTCGAGCTGATGTGAACAAAAAAAACTCAAGGTTGATCTGATCTCCGACAACTTCATATAGAGTTTATTGCCTGGTTGTTTAAAAAATAATATCGTCACCAACTTTGGTAATAATCAAACACGTAACAGTTGACCTGAACTCAAAATATGTCTTAATTTTAATAAAACATCGACACACGACGCAGCAAGATAATCGACGTATAATTTCGATGCTATAAACTTTCATGTTTTCATAAAAAGTTGGCGACAAGCTTTATGCCTATGCCAACGAATCGTGAAGGTTAAATAGTGACGACCAAGTTATCAATTTTTGCAAAATTAAAGTTACTGTCTGATCGCTTGAAAAGATGTTACTTTTTAACTGTGATGGCCTAGATAATGACTTCTTTGCAGTTTTTCTTATATCCTGTTTCAATGCTTTCTGTTCGACGTCGAAGCACTACACTCGAGTGTATAATTCAGTGTTGAATACATATATATTATTTGATGGTGATAGGGAGGCTGTGATAGGCTGAATTATACACACGAGTGTAGTGCTTTGACTTTTAACAGAAATTATTGCCACATGAATCAATGATGTTACATGATATACCTTTATTAGACTTTGGTTACAGAATGCTGTTGGGAGATTTTTGAGGCTTAAATATACTTAAAAATTCTCCCAACACCATTTTTAAAGAAAGTGTGATAAAGCGATATTTTATCAATTAAGGGCCAATTTTTTACATCTTAAGTCGAGGATGAACGAGCATTCTGAGTCAAAGGCGGCGAATTAATCCGAATTAATTTGGTTTTTGAAAACGACTTATACGATTAGCTTTTTAGAAAGCTTTAACTGAGCACAAATATTAAGTGAATAATAATATAAAAAAAGTGGTCCGAATCGGACATTTTTATATTTTTTTCTGAGATTTTTTTTAAAACTTGGAAACAATGGTCTGATTCGGACCATTCTTTTGTTAATTCATTTTTAATAAGTATTTATGCTCAGTTTAAGCTATCTAAAAATTCAATCGGGTGAGTCATTTTCAAAATCCGAATTAATTTGCCGTTTTTGACTTAGAATGCTCGTTCTTCTTCGTTTAAAGATAAAACAGGTGATAATTTTCAAAAATCAAATCAAGCAAAGTTTCGCAAAATTTTCAATTTTTCACTTCGCTTCAAACTTTGAGCGCCTTTGGAAAAGGTCCGAGAGTCGGTATCAAAAACTTAAAAAAAATATAAAATGATCTCTCAGATGTCACTAAAAAAATACAAATAGCAAAAATGAAGAACAAATAAATTCGATGAGAAGATGATTTTATGCCGACACCGGGAAAAAACGGCTTTTTTGAAGATTTCTTGAGTTAAAGTTTTTTGGAAATTTTTTAAGATGTCAATGACCACAGTGTGGTCATCACACACATCTTTTTATTGACACGATGAAATTTATTTTTTTCGCATGTGTTATGACGTAGAAGTTAGATTTTTTAATTTCAAATTTTTCAGTACTTGGTTCACCTAGAGTTTTTGAAAAAACAGCGATCCTACGAATTTACTACCGATATATACAGTCGGGGGTTTTACGCTGCTAACGATACTACCTTTAAGTTTTTATGATACACGGTTTCACTGTAACACATCTTTGAAAAGGCTCTTTATGTCCACCGTACCCCCTTAATGGAGTGGTCAACGCAAAATGCGCCAAAAAGTAGTTTTGTAATCGGTTTCACGGTGAATGTAGAAACAAGAAAGATATGAAACTACCAAAAATGAAAAATTTGAGTCAATAGGCGTCGAATCAGGGTCGAAGTTGATCGCACTGATAGTCACTTCCGCCAGAAATGACGTTTGAAAAAAATTTCTTTCAAAAATTAAAAGTCTATCTTCTCCCTGAGTTTTTGAGATATCAACTTTAATTTTTTTAAAATGAAAAAATTTATCACATCCACAAGACTGATGTCAAAGAATTTTCGAAAAAAAATAATAGCGCTTGAAATCTAGAAAAAACGGTTATTCTGGCCTGAAAATCATGGGTTCACAAAACGTATCTAGTCCCTCAATTTTGAAAATTCATTTTTTCGATTAATATCTCTGCAAAGGTCAAACACTCGTCCATACCACTGATCTCACAAAATTTTGATTTAACCTCTTAGTTCTCTTCCAAAGAGGTCGAAGTCACATGTCAAAATTAAATTTTAGTCGGAAAAAAAATATTTTTTCTAAAGGAAATTTTGATAATATATCCGACGCGGAATTAAATGCAACCTTAGAAAATATACATTCAATATTTCTGCGATAAAAATTAATTCTAAAAACTCAAAATAAAATTGCCAACAAAAAGACTATTTTCTAGAATAGTACTTTCGAGGGTAGTTGGGACTGTAAAAATACCACATATTGATTTCAAATACAGAAAATATGAAGTTTTGAATGTCCTAAGAAAAATAACCTCATTACAGATTTTTGTCCAGATTTGCGTCTTAAAACTTAAGTTTATTGTTCAATTTCGCAATCATAATCATCCGGATTTACAATAAAAGTTTCAGGATATTGAAAAAAGTCGACTAATTCCGAATTCGAAGCAGTTATTGTGAAAGTATCATCAATGCTGTTATATTTCCATTCTTCAAATTGTACATTCTCACCATTGGTCTCATTCTTTATACCACCGATGTGATAGATTGAATTCCCACTAAAAATTGATCGATGTGCGTATCGAACACCTCAAAATTTTTATTTTAAAATTAATATCTCTTTAACGGATTTATCTTAATTTTTGATTGGATTTTCACCTGGAGATCATTTTTGAGTCATATTTATTGTACTTTATAAAATATAAAAAATCCCAAAAAAAAATTTGCGTATTTTTTTTAGAAAGGTTTTGGCGCTATAAAGAAAAATTTCGGCAGATTCATTATTCTAATTTTTTGTAGCAACTACCAGACAGACATTTCGCAAATTTGATTAATTTGGATTTTTGATATTTTATCAACTACAATAAATTTGATTGAAAAAGGATGTGCAGGTCAAAAATTAAAAATAAATTAATACTTCAAATTATAAAAAGTTACTTAAATTGATAAAAAAAGTTACTTCAAATGATCATTTGGGTGACATCACAAGGTGGGGCCAATATCGCCAAATTTGCCGAAATCGACAAAAAACCAACGCAATTTCACGATTTTTAGCTAAAATACTTCCAGTGCCAATATCGCCGAATGTGCCAATATCCCCGAAATTTTCTGGCAAAAAAATTTCGGCGATATTGGCCCCCCCCAACTGTTTTCAATTTTTTAATTTAATTTTCCACTGAATTGACAATTAAAATATGCGGAAAGTCCGAAACACATTTTTGAACTTTAAATTAAAAAAATAATTTATAATTTTCTCAAAAAATAAAAATGAATAATTTATGCACAATATCAATGATGATGCAAATCATAAAAAAATAATTTAAACGTCCATAGAGTTGTCAATATCCAAACATGAAACCGTTCGCCTTTCGATGTTTTTAATGAATTTTTCGCATTTTTAATAATGTATCGACATGACATTTAATTTGTTAGTTCTGCTTATTATGGCGTTCAACAATATTGTGAGAAAATATAGTTGGAAAAATATGGATATTTTTTTATAATTGAGAACGTTCAACACGCCCTAATTTGCAATTTTGTCAGTTTGTGAAAATAGCCTTCAGCTTACGTGATAAATGTGCAAAACTTAATTGTTTGCATACACTCCATGGCACATAATCGATACAAAAGGACATAAACCAAAACGGAAAATCTCTCTTCCCAGATTTTACGATAAAATAAACATTGAATTTAACATAACCTGTATAATTGATATACAAAACTTCGAAGAAGCGTTTATGTGGATAATGCAATATTTATTTTAGAATATGCAAAAAACCACCGGTTTTGGGACTTTTTTCATAAGATTATATTATATAATTTATATATCTTATCCTAGGTTAAATTTCAAAATTAGCTCAAATTTTTCAAAAATCTAGCTCAAACCAAACAAAAACTTCGTAGGAGCGTTTTTGTTAAACTCAAAATATGAATTTTTCAAGGTCCCGTCTAAAAATTTTCGAAAAAAACGTGCGGTCATTTTAGCCGTCCTAGAAATTACCTCCAAACTGGGGAAGTCGAGTCCAAGTTCCGTCAAATTTATGAGCAATTAATTCTTGATACCATTTTTCCATTCCAAAAACATAAACATCTCCGTTGAAATTAACAGCAGATCTGAGATGGACGAAAGAATAACCAGAATCATCATTAGATGGAAAGTCCTCTACTGATGTCCAAGCATTGGGAGATTGATTGTACTCTACACTATTGGCATCTGTGCCTCCAATAACAATTGGTCTAAACATTAAAAAATTATTCTGCAAATCGAACTATATCTTTTACTCAACCAGAGTGACTTTATATAGTTAAAGGAGTCACCAAACCGATGACACGTCGGATAATGAAAACAACTCATCCGATTGAGTAATTAAGAAGCTCAAAATGACTAAAAATATTCGAGAATAAATCGAAAAATAGCATGTTTTTCCACAAATTTTTCAAAAACATATAAGAAATCTCAAATTAAAAAAATAATTCGGTTCGAACAAATGCTTTTTTTAAACTAATTCCGAAGAATAAATTTATTTGTTCGATGTTTCGGCTATTAAGCCATCATCAGAAAACTTAAAACAGATTGTTAATACAGTTAATTTAAACCAGCTTTTTTTGTTGGTGGTGAAATTTACGACTCATGAGAATTTAATCAAACTTATTTGAAAAAAACTTAATGAGCCTATGTTTTTATGAGTATAAATTATACTGTACAATAAGATATTGGACAGATTGCTATTTTCGCATCAGATTGTCTGAGAGCATACAAAAACTTTCTGAGTTATGGTATGAAAATTAAAAAAAAACTTTATTTTTGAAAAAAGGATACTCACTGAAAACGTTATTTTCTCAATATTTGTTAAAAATTCATTTTATATACTTTGAATTCAAGATATTTCAACATAAAACAGAAATCGACAAGTCTTTTATGATACCATAATTAATTTTTTTGAAAATGCTTTTTATCCACGAATTAATTTTTTAATAAATTTTTTTATGCTTGAATAGTATGTGATTTTTTTACTCGAAAAATGAAAATTGGTCCGAAGAAAAAACCAAAAATTAAAAATATATATTTCAAATTTCATATTTTTAAACCAGCCATGGGAGAAAGGCTGGCGGTCAGGGATCGGATTTTTTCAAAATTTGACCAGGTCGGGTCGGGTCGATTTTTTTTCTGAAATTTTACAGGTCGGGTCGAAGGTCGGGAGAATTGTGTTCAAGGGAAGTTTAAAGGGGAGTGGGTTCGAGGTAAAAAGGAAATTGGCTCGATATTAAGGGGGGAGTGGGCTCGAGTTTAAAGGAGAGTGGGCTCGATATTAAAGGGGATTCGGCTCGATATTGAGGGAGGAAATGGGCTCGATATTAAGGGGGAATTGGCTCGAGTTTAAAGGGGAATGAGCTCGAGTTTAAGGGGGAGTGGGCTCGAGTTTAAAGTCAAGTGGGCTCGAGTTTAAGAGAATTTTGAGGGTGTCCACTAATCGATTTTCGGCAAAAATCGACTACTTAGGGTTGATTTTCTACTTATACTGGTTTGTGTGAAATTTTATTGCGAGTCTTTTGGTATAAATATTTTTCTTCAAAAATCAATATTATTTTATAAAAAATAATAATTTAGTTTGGAAAATCGTATTTTGCGCCAAACAAGGGGGTTTTTGGTTTCAAAACTCGCTAACACGCCTTTACAAGTGAGATTTTTCTTTGAATTAAAGAGACATCAATTCCAGTGAAATTTCTGCGAGCGTTTTAGCTTATAAGAAGAAAAATAAAAAAAAATTGACAAATTTTCTAGAATTTTTTTTTCATTTTTGTAAATGACCTGAAACACTTGCAAAAAAATTACAAATTTTTTTTGCCACTTAACTTGAAAAATATTAAATGAAATTTGAGAATCTGAAACGAATATAATTTTACAAAAATACTCCTGTCATTTGATTCGTTCGGAAATTTTAAAAAAAATTGATCAAAAAAAATCTAAAAAAATTATGACAAAATTTATAAAGAAGTTAAATTAAAATTTGAAAAAATTAAGAAAAACATTTAACAAAATTGAAATTATCTGCTTTATATTCATGCAAAAAAATCAAAAATTTAAAAAGATCTCTGAAACTGATTCGAAAATATTTTCTGAAATAAATTTAATAGGCTATGAATTTCAAAACTTTGAATCTAGAATCGTTTTTGACGCTTGACAAAGGATTTTGTGTTTTTTATTCAAATTCGTTGAAAATGAGAAAAAAACGGCCGAAGGCCGATAAAGGGGGAAATAACATTTTGAATTTAATTTTGTTTAAAAATGAGCCCAAAATCGGCCGAAGCCCGAAAAAGGGAGAAATTATATTTTCTATTCAATTTTGTTGAAAATGAGCCCCAAATCGGTCAAACGCTTATAAAGGGGGATATAATATCACGGATATTACATTTTAAATTGAATTTTGGTGAAAAATGAGCCCCAAATCGCCCGAAGGCCGTTGTAAGGGGATATTATATTTTCAATCTAATTTTGTTAAAAAATAAGCACCAAATTGGCCGAAGAAAGGAGATATTATATTTCCAATTTAATTTCGTTGAAAAATGAGCCTTAAATCGGCCGAAGGCCGAAGAAGGTAGATATAATATTTTCAATCTAATTTTGTTGAGCCCCAAATCGGCCGAGGCCAATAAAGGGGGATATTACATTTTAAATTTAATTTTGTTGAAAAAATGAGCCCCTAATCGGCCGACCAATCAGCGGTTTTAATCATATTTCTGCAAAAAGCTAAGAATAAAAGCAAAAATGTGACATACTGTACAGTATTTTCTTGATTTTCACTTTTTTGCCACAAAAATATATTTTTCTTAAATGCTCACGTTTCTTGCCAAGTGGTCATAATTCCAGAAATATGACTGAATGTTGTACTAGGAAAATCACCAAATGATGTCGTTTCTTTGAATTCAAAGCATGATTTGTCAGAACCATCGGCTAAACGCCCACAATAGACTGCCCTAGATCCGTTTTCAAAACTCGTACAAACAGCACCCCTTGTTTGATAGTTAAATATTTTGATTGCAAATGCAAAACGCCTATCTTTATTTAACTGACCTGAAAATGAGAACATTATCTTTCACATCAATTAAAAAGATAGTAAGACCGAAATAAAAATATCGACGAGAATATTATATCGCAAAAATTGAGAGTGTTATTGATCCGCGGAACCAAATCAAGCGCCAAAAACACAGGCTATGAATGCTCACCATAAAGTATAATTGAGCGCCTAATGGGACCGAGCAATTATCACCGACTTTTATTTAAAAACATATAAGCCCGTTTTTAGCCAAAATTGAAATATATTTCGGCTTTTGGAAACGATTCATTCGATTATTTTTCTGAGGTTACTGAAATTGTTTAATTGTCAGTTCCTTGTCAAAAATGAGAAACAATGGTCTGATTCGAATCATTTTTAAATTAACTTCTCATTAAATAGTTGTGCTCAATTTGACTTTGTAAGAACTTTATCGGATGAGTCGTTTTGAAACGCTAAATTATATTTAAATCAAAGTGGCTCATCAGATATAAAAAAATACATGTCTTTTAATGGTGGTTCATGTATGCGAGGAGGCCCCGTAATCGATATGGTCACTCTTCGATATTGGCACTTTCGGAAATATGAGAACATTAATGAAGGTTTTTTTTAAACAAATCAAAAAAAGCGTGGGCGTTTTTATAGTGTCATAATGTGAAATTACGTCACCCAGTGTACTTTATCAAACGTGATCAAATACAAATTCAAAAAGGACAGTTCGGGAAATTCAATCTCCAAAATGACATCATTCATGACGCAATCTTATTAATTTGTAATAAAGATCTAAAATTGCGTGGGCGTTTTACCGCAAATGGTCACTTTTGGCGATAAGGGAACTTTCGGCAATATCCATTATGATGCCCGGGTAACATAAATATCTTATTTGCCTGTTAAAAGAATAGGGAATAAAATATTTATGTTACCCGGGCACCATAATGAATATAGGCACTTTTGACCAGGCACAATTGAATCGGATTGGGATCGGATCGGTGGATTGGTTAACGCAGATTTGCTTTCGCGAACCAACCGATCCGATCCAAAACATTTTAAATGTGTTGAGTCAACACTATTGACTTCTGATATCGTTTATATAGACCAAAATTATTGTTGAAATTCTTGACAAAATATTCAACTTCCTTGTTTGTATAGGCAGAACTGAATTGCTTCGTTTGAGCTGACAATCATCGATGTACGAAATTTGATTATAATCAGGATACCCACCAATCACTATCATTTGACCCTTGAAAACAAACGAACATGTGTTGTCAACAGACGTGTTATCCCCATAAAAATTTTCCGAGAATTTTGTTAGCTTTTCTGTCCGCTCATCAGTTCCAAGCTGCCATGTGAACAAATTTACTTTCTGAAAATAATAAAGTTGATTTATTCATAGTTTAGCTGCTAAACTTTTTCCTTCGGTTTTTGGAATGAAACCGATTACAAAATTAAGACTAAAATAAAAATCAGCTTTTTATCATGTCTGAGAGCTGAAATATAACGTCCGTGGGGTACTACCTTAAAGAGGTACTCCCTTGAAGGCCAGTATCGCCGAAAAAAATGTTTGTTCATAAACACTTTCGGCGTCAATGAAGTTATTCGTTCAAGTCATGAAAAATCCGTTAGCGTTAAAAATCACGTTTTGATTTCAATTTTTTTCAAAAGGTTTCACGATAACAATTACGGAGCTTCCTGGTAGCGTTTTACTAGATTTTTCGCCAAATTTTTTAAATAATTCGGCTTTTGAAAACAAATCATCCGATTACATTCTTAGCTCAAACTGAGCACAAATATATTGCAGATAATAAAATAAAAAAATTGGTCTATCGGATCAATTTATTTTATCTTTTTTTCTGAGATTCCGAAATTGTTTAATTATTATTTTTTAGAAAATTATAAGTTCGAATTCACTTTTTTCACGAATTTCACTATCATATATAGATTCTTGATAGTGAATGTCGCTAGTTCTGATTCAAGACCATAAGAGCTTCACTCCGGTCATTGTTTGATAAAAATTCTCTTAAAATTTTAGTATATATTTATATAATATTGAAGATTTGAAAAGATTTGGAAAAAACATACTTTCGGCATATAAAATGAATTGAGTACTAAAAATGAAATGGAATCAGCAACACACCAATTTGTACATGGACAGCCGTTAGGACAGTTTTCGTTGCACGGGCAGCCGGCATCACAGTTATCATAATCCCGACCACATTCTATAATTTGAATACTTAAATTTTCAAGACAAAATTAGAAGAATTAATAAATAAGCTTTTGAAATATAATCAACCGTTTTAGTCTGATCTAAATCTCATATTGCATTGTTATCACTTCTTGGCAAGAAGTTTCTGCTCTAAAAGTATTGACTTTGTTTCTTAAAAAAATATTGTTTTTAGTAATTTATCATAAGCAAAACATTGTGAAGTACAAGTGACCGTTTTGAATGAAAGTTGTTGAGTAATTGAATTTAAAAATTGAGAAGAAAGCGGGATTTTTTATTTCATTTTGGCAGAAGTTTTACATTTTCCATCACAAAAGATAGGTCAAATTTCCCAACACAAAATTCATACTGAGTAAATTACATCTAGTCATTAATTGAAAAGATACTCATCCTGGGAAATGGCGGTTTCATGGTTTTTGAGGGCAGATATCTGAAAACTAAACATTTTGAAACCTAATTGGACAAAAATCTCACATCCCAAATTATAATTGAGGATCACTGATTGCTTAACCAATGAGGAACAAGGTTCAAATTAGGATTATATGAGAAATTATCCTTAGTGTAGATCTCTGTCCACGCCTACTTGTGACGCCTGGTCAGCCATTCAGAGACAGCGATTCAGAGCGGCCAGCCATTCAGAGCGCCATTCAGAACGTCACTACCTACACTACAAGTAGACGTGGACAGAGATCCACACTAGGGATTATTTTCGATATTTTGAAGTGAAATAAATTCGCTGTAGGAAAGGCAAAAATTTTTGAGCTGATTTTAAAAAACTCGTGTAAAAGCCTATTTCTCCCTGTATTTGTTTTTCACAATTTTGAAACATATCTGAATGAAAATTTCATGACCTCACGGAGAGTCGGTACTATCAAAAACCTAAATTTTTATGTTTTTTACTCTTCAAAAACTGTACTTTACATTTTTTAAAATCAAGAAATTTACTTTTTTTTTTGTCTAGATAAAATATTTTAAAATTTCGAAAAAAGTATCTTCTTGGCAAAATATGGACATCAAAATACCACCAATTGACTTGAAATTGTGCATTTTTTCAGAAAAAGTCATCAGAATAAAATTTTGAAAAATTTTGTTTGACCCTCAGTTCATGTTGAGTACCCCCTTAAGGGGGTATATCTGGCAGATTTGGAATATTTCACGGTGATATATTCTGAAAACTAAAAGCTTATGAGAAAAACCGAAATTGCTTATTTGCTAGATTCTATCCTTTAAATCTGTGCGAAAAAGTACATCACAAATTATTTTTTTGAGTATTACACCAATAGGTACAGTATCGTCACAACGGTTGAACATTTTCCAAACTGCAAAATTCTAATCTCTCCCAGACGGTATTATCAAAATTGAGTTTCAATTTTTCACATATAGGATCACGCACGGTGCTTTTTTTGAGGGTGAATAGGAAAACATTAAAATTTCTTATGATGGATACAAAATAACAAATAGCGCAAAAGAAATCAGTCACCCAAATATGAATTTTGCTCGAGCACGATTTTTCAAATCCCTGGTTCGCTGATTGGATAACCTTTAATGGACGCATATTGACGGTTTCATGTTGCCGTAACAGGGATTCCTTGAAAGTTCTTAAGCATTTTTGAAACACAAAAAAAAATTTGAAAAAAAAATTTCTCACCTTTTCTAAAATTCAAATGAAAAGTTTCGAAGTGTGTAGGTTCAATATGAGTCATTAAATTGAGGGATTCTCAGTTTTTTCGATTTAAACCCCTCGGGGACTTCAACAATCATTGTTACTTTTTATAAAACAAAATTCAAGAAAGTTAATCAATGCAAGAATGCGAACATGGAATTTACGTAAATTTTATGACAAAAATTTTGGTTCGATGGCTTTTGATGAGTCATTACACTTCCGGTTTAACCGGAAGTACAATTTAATTGTTGTATTGATTAGTAATTGTATATATTCTATTATCTAATATATTCTATTATGTAGCTATTATTTGAGAACCATTCATTTCCGGTGAACCGGATATTGTTATAAAAATCCCATTTAATGGGAGGGTGTCGTAATCTGGTACCTTTAATCCCGCCTCAGACAAATTCTAGGGCTTGTTATTAAATCTGAGGATACTCGTTTATAGTCTTAGCTTGTCTAACGATTACATCCTCAAAGTCAACATTTTTACATCACACCACCTGGTGGCGGTTTATTCTAGAACACTGAATTGTTTTTAAATCTATCTTCTTTTAGACCCCACATACAAAGCGTTCTAAAATTTAACACAAAGTAGCGGTAAATGAGAACAAAAATATGAGGTCGAAGATTGTTTCAAATTTGACTTTTTTTCTTAGATTCTCAACTTAACCGATTTTTCTCAGTTTTTCACTTCAAACTCTTTTCTTTTAGACAAATTATTAGAATAAAAACCGTTTTTTCACTAATGTAGAATAAATATTAATGCGGTCAATGTGATCGAGAAGAAATTTTCGATTAATATTGTAGAATTCTAGAAAATTGATTGAGAACCGAAATGAAAAGTTCGAAAAAAAGGTCGTCTGATGAACAAAAGTACCACCAAATTAAAGCCGAAAAGTCACATGATCCAAAAATCTGCTTACAGCTAATCGAGATTGTTGAACCAATCAGCTTCAAATCGATAATTAGGTTTAACATTTTGCTTTAAAAATAATTGAATTTTCTAATTCGATTAAGATCATTTTTGATCATTTTAATGTCATGCATGTTTTAGGCGGGTCATATTCACCAAATAAAATGTTCATATCATGGTAAATACGGAGTTTTATGCGAGTTAAAGAATTAAAATAATATTTCGAATTTTTGAAAATTCAGATTTGTTCTAGATTGTTGGAAAAAATTATTGCCACCAGAGATTTCTTTGGGTCAACTGTTAGTTAATGAACTAGCCTTCCACCTTCCATTTCGGCCAAAATCGACCAGTTTAGGGTTGATTTTTCAAAATGAGGGATTTATGGAAATTTTAATTTGCGCTTTTGTGGTGAGCATAATTTTATTTCGAAAATTTTTAAATTGCTAAAAGGGCCTGCAAAAAAAATTTTCAGCAAATTTTTTTTTCCGCATTGTAGAAATACTCAGAAAAATTTTCAAAAAATTCTAAAAGTGTAATATTTGACACATCGTACTCCTGAGATGTATGTACCAAAAAAACTGTACAAACTAAGTTCACAACAAGGCGGTTAATTTTTGATGATAAAATAATTTTGTCCGATCAAACGGGCATCCCTTTTTTCTTACTTTGACGTTTTTTTTCTTCCGAAAAACGAGGTTTGGAGCCAAAAATCGATAATTTCGAAAATTTTATTTTTTTTCCTAAAAAGTGTGTAAATTTCATTTAATTATGACTTGACCCAAAAACTACAGATTGGCATCTGTTTTATTATCAATTAATACTGAAAAAACGAAAAATCGCTTATATTTTGATCACGTGACTTAACCAAAATTTTTTTTATAATTTTTTGTCCATTTTCCTTAATATTTATTATACTTCCAAAGATTTCAAGACAATCCACCATTATGTTCTATAATCGATGTTAATGGGGAAGGCTAGTATGACCGTATATTAATTTATCATAAATTAATTCTATACAGGGCTCAACAATTTACGACACCCACCCCCTTAATTACTTATGAAAATATTTCGATGTCGATTTTGAATATGAATAACTGATAAATTTTAAGGTATTTTTTTGATAAGTTATTCATGTCTTGTTTTAACCGGAATTTTTTATTACCTAGCTTTTATCTGGAAATTTTTCGGTTTAACTTCCGGTCAAACCGGGAAGTTGATGTGTTCATTTTTGAAATATTATCAAATTTCCCGTCAAGTTTTTTTACCCTGTTATCCAACCCTCAAATACAAGAGTACTTACTAAATAAAGATTTTTACGTTCACTTCCGGTCAAACCGGAAGTGATGACGTCCATCGAAAAATATCCAAAAATTTTTTCATACGTATTTGACCTGAAATACGTCCTTAAGTATTATATAAACTAATTAATAAAGCCTTTAAAATGTACTTCCGTTTAAACCGGAAGTGATGACTCATTGAAAATCCCATAAAAAATTTTTTCTCGGTAAAATTCTACCGCTGAAAACTTGTCCAACTATCATAACTATTGGCTTTAAAATTTGTGAAATCGTTTTATATTTGCTATTCCAAATTAAAAGTAAATTTGAAGTACCAAGGGGTTAATTTTATTACGTAACAAAATGACGTTCCACAAAAGTTTATTTATCATTTTTATAGGGAAATTTTAATTTTTTAAGTTTATTTTTTTTCGTAAGTAGTCAAATTTTACTTGGGCCACCCGCCTCGTGGCAATAATTTTTTTCAAATACTGCGCAAAACGGCCTGTAACAATACGTACCCAATCACAGAGCAGTATTTCAAAAAATTTCTCGAGCAAAACTTATTATTTGGTGAGCTGATTCTTTGCCTATTTTTATTTTGAATCCTTCAATAAGAATTTAATGTTTCCTATTCACCCTCAAAAAAAGCAGCACGTGTCACGACGGAGTATAGTTTAATCTTTTAAGGCGAGGTTTATTGATCCGGCGACTGAACAATTCTATAACGCGCCAAATAAACCGACGATTTTTACAATTCAGACTTACAAAATCTATCTCCTCCGAATATATATTTGCAAAATGCCTCAAAAATTTATCAAGTTTCCCAGAACATTTGTAAGAGTAAAGGCGAGCTTTTTTGCAAATTTCAGCAAAAACTCGAAATATGATTTTTTGGTCATTTTCGAAAAAATTCCGAAAAAAAAAGTGCTTCGATTTTTTCAAAAGTAAACTCAAATAAAGCCAGTGAAACACTCATGAGAAAGTTGGCTACGTCAAGTCGATATTTTAAGTTTAAGTGGTCAAATTCGAGCAAACGTTATTTTTTAACTTCATCTCTTAAAATCTTAGAAAAAATCGAAAAAAGCGAAAATTCAAAAAAAATTTTGATGACTGGGTTTTTAGTACACTTAATTATCACCTTCGTATCAATTTGGAGCATTTTTTAATGCCTCTAAGACCTTTATTTAATCAGACAGATATACCCCCTTAATGATTATTATATCAAATTTTATTATTCAACTGTAGTACAGTTACTGTACATTTATAAAAACAATACAATATTTACCTGCAACACAATTGACATCATTTTTACATCTCGCTCTACAAGATAAAAATGTCTCTACGCATGCAGTTTCACATAATTCAGCTTCATCCTGAGAACTTTCTGTGGTTTGAAAAAAATTTAACTATCAAAAATAAAAAGCAGGAGTATTTTTAGAATCAAAAATTTCGGAACCCTTTCCTGCACTCTTTTTCGCTCAATTTGATCAAATTTGAGGTAACCACGCCGAAAAACAGAATAATTTTTTTCATTTTGAATAATTTTTGATAATACAAAATTACTAGTCTGTTGCGAAGGCACCTGAAAATGTTCAAAAAACTCACACGAAAATAAAATTTAGACAGAGAGATCGACGTACCTACCAAAAAAAAGAATTATTCACTAATTTTACTAATGTTTCCGTTGTATCCTCGTTTATATTGAGTTACTTGGCAATAGGAATAACCCGTCTGGGCACGAAGATAAAATTTCATACTTGATAAGAATTTAAATTATTTAAAATGACAAACGTGATGCGGGTGTCATTTAGAGATATAGAGAAGTTTTAACGGCGAGAATTATATTTTTGTGTAACTTTTGTACTTTCTCGGCTACTATTTAATAAAACACCACGTTTGCTAATCAGGGCGAGAAAGTACAAATAATGTGTAAGAGAATTACTAGGTCATACTGGAGTAAAATTGTCTTTAAAAACAATAATTTTATACGCGCATAAAGATATCCGAGCAATTTAAGAGAAATTTTGACTGAAAATTTTTTGTTTGAAATTCTGGAAATGGTTTTAATGATAATTTAGTGCGTTCATAACGCAGGTGGTTATAATTTCTGAATTCGGAAAATTTTGATCGATTAAAAAAAAAATTGGTGGAAGACTCTGCAGCTACGTTTTTTGAATGTTTTTTCTTTTTGTACGCATTTTTGATCAAATGACCAAATTTGTATTCAGAATTCAACGAACAGTTTTTTCTTCCAAAATTTTTTTTGTTATATATTATAAGTACAACTTATAGTAATTAAGTTTTTACGGATTTTAATTAAGAAAAGGAAATAGTTTACTGTAAGTGAACAAGCCAAAAGGTGTTTTTTCATGTCATTTTGACACAGGGGTTAAAAATTTTTTCATGACGGATTTATTTTCTTGAAGGTTTGACCCTAAGTCTACTGAAATTATTTTGTGCTCTTAGTGGCAGAGGCTCAGGTATAATCTAGATATAAATATAAATATTTCATAAGAGATTGACTATTTCGTCGAGAAATTAAGCAAATAAGAGTTTTCAGTTCCGAAAATTTTTGGCTAACCTTTTTTGATATTGTGTTGATGGAAAGTCTGTATTGACTTGAAGATGCATATAAAGACGAAGAATAAAAAATTTGGACTTTTATGTTTAAAATTACTTAATTAAAAAACCTAATCGACACTTTTCGCTTATATCATATTAAAAGACCTTTTTGATTTTTTCGATTGTTTAGGCGTCTTTTTTTCAGTATAGACATATATTTTTGGATAGTGATTAGATTGTTGAGTGAAAGATAGCTTAATAAATTTTTTTTTTTTTGTGGAAGAGACTTGCGACTGAACGCGAACTTGTTAAGCTATCTTGCTCCTCTATACTTACTGTAGAGTTGAATCGTTTCACAAAAACGTAACTTCCTACTCAGTGTTCTATTCATCACAAATCAGTTATGATTAGGCAAAACGTCTTTTTTAGAAAACAATTTCTTTGGGCATGCTGGGCATGCCCAAGAATGATCTTTTAATTTATTTTCAAATGGTAGAAATGTTTCAGTTAATCAATTGCAACTTACGTTAGGGTCGGGTGGTTCCTAATTTGACATATTTCGGTAAAATATTAGCCAAAGGTCAAGGAAAGTTATTCTTAGCCAGTTTTGTAGAATAGCTGCATTTTCTAAAAAATGTGTAAAATTGTTTTGCATGCAAATCCCAGCTCATAAGCAGACAGGGAGACTAATGTAAAACGGAAAATCTATTCCTCTCAGGTTTATTTGAAATTAACTAAGTTTAACAAAACCTGTATAATTAGTATTTGAACCGAGGAGCGTTTTTCTAGATAAGTCTATATTTCTAGAATATGCGTACAACCACCGTTTTTTTTTTTCGACTTTGTTCATCGGAAATCTACTCTCCTTAGTTAACTTTCAAAATTCAGTCAAATTTTTGCCACGGTAGCTCGAACAAATCGAAACTTTGAGAGCCGTTTTTACAATTTCGACCCCACGCAAAATATGAATTTTTTCAAGTCACGTGAAAATTTTTCGAAAAAAAATCTGCTTCGATTTTTTCGAAAGTAGGGCTCAAGAAAGCTGTGAAACACGTGAAGAGGAGTTGGCTTACGTCAGGGCCGATTTTGAAGTTTTTAGTGTAATTGAAACCATAACGGTTATTTTGTAATAATTTGAAAAAATACTCAGAAACAATCTAAAAAACTCAACATTTCGAAATTTTTTGTTCTTATTTGGGTTGTTTTTGGTGTTTTAAAAATAAACGATTGAATTTGGTGGATTTTTATGCATAATAACTCCAGAAATGTAGATACACTCAAGACTCCTTAGTCACCTAAATATTAAAAATTTGAACTAACCCTTGAATAAGCTTCGAACTACAAACTGTTGTCAAATTTTTATGCACAACAACCTGAGATCTTAGAGATTGAGTGAAAAAAACTGGACGAATAAGGCTCCAAGAAATAAGGCTTATTTTTCGATTTTCAAACATAAATTTGGATTATGTTTCACTTTAAATTGTTTCTGTTGTTCAACTTATACAGAGAGCTTCAATATGAATGCTGGCAATCTTCAAATAGTACCAATCAACCGTCCTGACAAACGTCTGACAGTTTTTCAAACGTCCTGACAGTTAATTCAAAGTCTGAGTCAGGATCCTGACAAAAATTTAATTTGATATAATTTTACCAAATACGTCCTCACTTTTCGATTTTGATAAAAATATTTTGGAAAACTTTGTTTCTAAGTTGATTAATTTTCATGCAATTTTAATTCTGTCCATGTTCTTGAAATTAATGAACCGATGCTTGTTAAGGCGTGCATTTGACGGATTCTGCCTTTTTTAATTTTTTTTGTCTTGATGGGAAACTTTTTGCCATTCAAAATTTTTCGAAAAAACTTTTCGAACACACTTTGCACTTTAGCTTGCTATTGTATATCAGAAATACTTCAGAGGATTATTTTTAGTTTATAATGTCTTTGAAAAAACACTCAACAACGGCGTTTGTAAGTTACGTGTTCTAAATTACAGTAAATTTTATATTCTATTTTTATTTTAGAGCTGTTAAATACGGTCTGTGACCGGTTGGAACATTTATTAAGTTTTAATTCATCCGATTTTAGTCAAAATCGAAATTTAAATTTTTGAAAAAAGTGAAAAAAAACGAAATTTTAGCAACATAGAAAGATATTTTTTTTCATGGTTGAATGAAATAACTTTAAAACGGGCGACAGGTTGGCTGACCAATTGGGAATCTCGTGAAATCTTTTTTTTAATTCTTGACTAAAGTTAACTTTATTTCGCACAAACCGTATTTTCATTCAAAAGAAAGTATGATTCAGAGTATAAACAGGAGCGAAGAAAGAAACGAAATCAATATGAAATTAGTGAAATCCATTCCCAATAGTTTAGCTAAGGATTCAAAAAAAAAAATAGTTTGAGAAGTCTTTTGAACAAAAAAATTTGAACGAAAAATAAGGCATTTTTTTATATGTTTGGAACTTTTATCTCCAAATTTTCTCAGAATTTCCTTCTTCTTTTTGAATTCGCCTGATTGGCTTAATGACAAAAAAGTGGCGAAAATGATAATTTTTGAAGAATACAAGCTGATAATTATAATTTAAATGTCAATAAAGATTCTTTGGGTATGATTTGCTTAAACGATATTAGCACTATGGTCTGATTTTGGACAAAGAATTTAAAAAATTATTCAGTTTACTTATAAAACATGATTTGATCTTTAGCGCTGTGTGTGTTAAATCAGACATAGTTGCTAAATCTTTCCAGCAAATCATACCAAGGATATTTTGATGGCATTTAAATTTTCTAATTTACTTTTATTTTCAAAATTGTCATTTTCTGTGCAATTTTTGTCGTTCACGCCACCTAGCGAATTTCAAAAGTACGACTCGATTCGATGTTCATACAACCCTTGAGCTTGTTTTATTCTCGAATGACGTTTCTGGCATTCCAGGAAAAAGCTTGTATCAAAACGTGAAAAACCCCTTCTTGGCGACATCACTAGATTGCTGATTTCTGAGGCAAAAAAAACAGAACAATTCAACAAAATTCAGACAATTTTCCGGATTCTTCGCTGAAGAACTCGTGTTAACCGCGGTTAACCAATGGTTGGTGGAGTGGTACTACCTGTCAAATGGAATCATGAGATCAAAGATAGATCTTTCTAATGCTATTTCAAATGTCGAGTCTGAATATGTCTGAACCGTACGCAGCCTCTAAAATCCAAAAATCACTAACACCAATGGTGTTACATAACCACGCCTTAGTTGAATATACCTAAAACAAACTAATTTTCAAAAAAATACATAAAAAAGATGTTAGTGACAACGTCCTGACAGTTTTTCAAAACTCCTGCGTTTCCAACGTCTGACACTTTCTCAACGTCACTGCAAAAATTGTCAAATCATAGGTGTCAGGACGTTGAGTATGTGTGTAAAAATAAATTTTTATGTAGAATATTTAAATCTTGTTCATATCGTAATGTCTTGTGGAATTATGAAGTCATAAAAGGTCCTGACTTCTTTGAGTAGAATATAGCAGTTTTTTTCAGTCTTTGATTGTGTTTTTTTGAATCTAATGATTTTATGTTGTTTTGAATTCACATTGTACATGGTGAGGGTTTTTCATCACAGGGATTCCATAATTGGAAGTTGTGTATTGCCAATGACAGTATTGGTTTAACCTAATACTTCCTTTCATTAAGACTGCATTAGGGTTGGATAGGTTGTTTTTGGAGTGAAAAGTCTCGAAATTTCAAAGTTTTTTCAAGCAAAAAAATTTAATTCTGTGTTTCACTTTTATTACTTCTTAATTTTTTTCAATTTTTTGCCACCGGGATAATGCTGTTAACCGGGTTTTTAGGCTTGGTAATTTCAATTTATTCTGACAAAGTACATTGTCATAATTTTTTGGATGTTCTAGTCAAGTAGTAAGTTATTTTGATACCGAAGCGGATTTTTTTAATTTTTTTAATCTCAATATTTTCTTAAAGTATATTTAGAAATTTATTTATAATTTGTTCATTTACATATTGATTTTTTGTTTCCATGTTGATTCATCAACTGGATTCACGAATCTTTTTCCTTCATTGTTTTCCTAATGCTTTCAGCTTTTTCGAGCTGATGTGAAAAAAAAACTCAAGGTTGATCTGATCTCCGCAACTATATAGAGTTTATGCTGGTTGTTTAAAGTATATCGTCAACTAACTTTGGTATACAAGACCCGTAGTTTGACCTGAACTCAAGAATATGTCTCAATTTTTAATAAAACATGACCGTGGACAGCAAGATAATCGACGTATAATTGCGATGCTATAAACTTTCATGTTTTTCATACAAGTTGGCGAAAAAGCTTTGCTATGCCAACGAATCGTGAAGGTTAAATAGTGCCGACCCAGTTATCAATTTTGCAAAATTAAAGTTACTGTCTGATTGCTTGAAAAGATGTTACTTTTTAACTGTGATGGCCTAGATAATGACTTCTTGCAGTTTTCTTATATCTGTTAATGCTCCTGTTCGAACCGTCGAAGCACTACACTCGAGTGTTAATCAGTGTTGATACATATATATTATTTGATGTGATAGGGAGGCTGTGATAGGCTGAATTATAACACGAGTGTAGTGTTGACTTTTAACAGAAATTATTGCACATGAAAATGATGTTATGAATACCTTTATTAGACTTTGGTTACGAATGCTGTTGGAGATGTTTGAGGCTTAAATATACTTAAAAATTCTCCAACACCATTTAAAGAAAGTGTGATACAGCGATATTTTAATCATAAGGGCCATTTTTAATCTTAAGTTTCGTATGGATAACGAGCATTCTGAGTCAAAGGCGGCGATTAATCCCGATTTAATTGGTTTTTGAAAAGACTTATACGATTAGCTTTTTAGAAAGCTTTAACTGAGCACAAATTTATGAATACATAATATAAAAAGTGTCCGAATCGGCCATTTTATATTTTTTCTGAGATTTGTTTTAAAGTTGGAAACATGGTCTGAATCGGACGCATTCCTTTGAATCTTTTTAATAAATATTTTATGCCAGTTTAACTCTAAAAATTCAATCGGGTTGGTCTTGTCAAATCCGATTAATTGCCGTTTTTGACTTAGAATGCTCGTTCTTCTTCGTTTAAGATAAAACAGGTGATATTCAAATCAAAAAGCAAGTTGCAGAAATTTCAATTTTCACTTCGCTTCAAACTTTGAGGCCTTTGGAAAGGTCCGAGTCGGTTAATCAAAAACTTAAAAAAAATATAAACATGATCTCTCAAGATGCTTCAACTAAAAAAACAATAGCCAAAATGAAGAACAAATAAATTTCGATGAGAAGATGATTTATGCGAGGAAAAAACGGCTTTTTTGAAGATTCTTGAGTTAAAGTTTTTGGAAATTTTTTTTAGATGTAAATGACGCAAGTGTGGTCTCAACATCTTTTTTGATTGACAGATGAATTTTTTTTCGCATGTGTTATGAGTAGAAGTTAGATTTTTTCATTTTCAATTTTCAGTCTTGGTTCACCTAGAGTTTTTGAAAAACGCGATCTAGCGAAATTTACTACGATAATATCAGTCGGGGGTTTTCGCTGCTATGATAACTACCTTTAGTTTTTTATGATAACGGTTTTCACTGTAACACATCTTTGAAAAGGCTCCTTTAATGTCCACGTACCCCCTTAAGGTGGTCAACGAAAATGCGCCAAAACGTAGTTTTGTAATCGGTTCACGCTGAATTTAGAACAAGAAAGATATGAACTACCAAGATGAAATTGAGTCAATAGGCGTCGAATTCAGGGTCGAAGTTGATCGATGGATAGTCACTTCCGAGAAAATGACGTTTGAAAAAAATTTTCTTTCAACAATTAACAGTCCTATCTCTCCTGAGTTTTTGAGATATCAACTTTAATTTTTTTTAAATGAAAAATTTATCACACCAAGACTGAGCAAAGATTTTCGAAAACAATAATAGCGCTTGAAATCTAGAAAAAGTATTCTGGCCTGAAAATCATGGGTTCCAAAAGTAAACTAGTCCGTAATTTTGAAATTTCATTTTTTTCGATTAGACTATGCTCTGCACAGGTCAAACCACTCGTCCGAATCTACCATGATGAGCTGCACCAAACTTGATTTTAACCGTAGTTTCTCCAAAGAGTCGATGTGCACGATGTCAAGATAAATTTTAGATCGGAAAAAAATATAGTTCGTAAAGAATTTTTGATAATATAGTCCGACCGGAATTAAATGCTAACCTAGAAAATTAACATTCAATTTCTGACGAGAAAATAATGTCTAAAAAGCTCAAAATAAAATTGCCAACAAAAAGAGCTATTTTAGAATGTAAACTTCGAAGAGGTAGGGCTGTAGTAAAATACCACATACTTGGTCAAATACAGAAACATATGAAGGTTGAGATGTCCTAAGAAAATACCTCATTACAGATTTTGTCCAGATGGCGTCTTAAAAACTGTAAGTTGTATTGTTCAATTTCGCAATCATGAATCATCCGATTACAAGTAAAAGTTTCAGGATATGGAAAAAGTCGACTAATTCCGAATTGCGAAAGCAGTTTGATCGGAAGAGGTCAGCATCATGCTCTGTTGGATATTTCCCATCTTTCAAATGGTACATTTCGAGACCAATTGGTCAATGTCAGTGTATACACCGATCGTGATAGAATTGAATCCACTAAAATTGATCGAGCTGTGGCGATCGAACAGCCTGCAAAATTTTATTTTTAAATAATCACCTCTTAACGGATTAAGCTTAATTTTTGTTGATTGTCCACCTGGAGGATCATTTTGAGTCATATTTTGACTTTAGTAATATAAAAAATCACCAAAAAAAAATTTGCGTATTTTTTTTAAGAAAGGTTTGGCGCTATAAAGAAGCTTTCGGCAGATTCATTATTCTAATTATTTTGTAGCAACTACCAGACAGACATTTCGCAAATTTGATTAATTTGGATTTTTGTATTTTATTCTAACTACAATAATTTGATGAAAAAGATGCAGGTCAAAAATTTAAATAAATTAATACTTCAAATTATATAAAGTTACTTAAATTGATAAAAAAATACTTCAAATGACATTTGGTGAGATCACAAGGTGGGGCCAAATCCGCCAATTTGCCGAAATTGGACAAAAAACAACGCAATTTCACGATTTTGAGCTAAACTTCGTGCAATTCGTGCCGATGTGCCAATTCCCGAAATTTCTGGCAAAAAATTTCGGCGATATTGGCCCCCCCCAACTGTTTCATTTTTAATTTAGTTTTCACTGAATTGACAATTAAAATATGAAAGTCCGAAACACATTTTTGAACTTTAATTAAAAAAAATAATTATAATTTTCTCAAAAAAGAAAAATGATATTTATGCACAATATCAATGATGATGCAAATCAAAAAAAATACTTTAAACGTCCATAGAGTTGTCATATATCCAAACATGAACCGTTCGCCTTTCGATGTTTTAATGAATTTTCGCATTTTTAATAATGTTCGACATGACCATTAATTTGTTTAGTTCTGCTTATTTGGCGTTCACAATATTGTGAGAAAATATAGTTGGAAAAATATGGATATTTTTTATAATTGAGAACGTCAAACACTGCCTACTTTGCATTCTTGTCAGTTTGTGAAAATAGCCTTCAGCTTCCGTGATAAATGTGCAAAACTTATTGTTTGCATACACTCAGTGGCACATAATCGATACAAAAGGACATAAACAAAACGGAAATCTCCTTCCCAGATTTTACGATAAAATAACATTGAATTTACATAAACTGTATAATGATATACACAAACTTTGAAGAAGGTTTATGGTGGCATGGCAATTGTTTATTAGAATAGCAAGAAATCACCGGTTTGGGACTTTTTTCATAGATTTAATTATATAATTTATATATCTATCCTGAGTTAAATTCAAATTAGTCAACATTTTCAAAATCTAGCTAAACGCAAACAAAAACTTCGTAGGAGCGTTTTTGTTAAACCAATATGAATTTTCAAGGTCCCCGAAAAATTTTCGAAAAAAGGCGGTCATTTTAGCCGTCCTAGAAATTACCTCCAAACTGGGGAAGTCGAGTCCAAGTTCCGTCAAATTTATGAGCAATTAATTCTTGATACATTTTCATTCCAAAAACATACACATCTCCTCGTGAAATTACAGCAAGATCTGAGATGGACGAAAGAACCAGAATCATCATTTGATGGAAATGTCTCCGTCTGATGTCCAAGCATTGGGAGATTGACTTGTACTCTACACTCTTGCATCTGTGCCTCCAATAACAATTGGCTAAACATTAAAAAATTATTCTGCAAATCGAACTATATCTTTTACTCAACCAGAGGCTTTATATAGTTAAAGGAGTCACAAACCGATGACACGTCGGATAATGAAAACAACTCATCCGATTGAGTAATTAAGAAGCTAAAATGACTAAAAATATTTGAAATAAATGAAAAATACGCATGTTTTTTCCACAAATTTTTCAAAACATATAAGAATCTCAAATTAAAAAAATAATTCGGTTCGAACAAATGCTTTTTTTAAACTAATTCCGAAGAATAATAAATTTGTTCGATGTTTCGGCATTAAGCCATCATCAGAAAACTTAAAACAGATGTGTTAATACAGTTAATTAAACCAGCTTTTTTTTTGTTGTGTGAATTTACGACTCATGGAAATTTAATCAACTTATTGAAAAAAACTTAATGAGCCTATGTTTTATTGAGTATAAATATACTGACAGATAAGATATTGGACAGATTGCTATTTTCGCATCAGATTGCTGAGAGATACAAAAAACTTTCTGAGTTATGCTATGAAATAAAAAAATTTTTTTGAAAAAAGGATACTCACTGAAAAGGTTATTTTCTCAATATTTGTTAAAATTCCATTTATAATACTTTGAATTCAAGATATTTCAACATAAACCAGAAATCGACAAGTCTTTTCTGATACCATAATTAATTTTTTTGAAAATGCTTTTTATCCACGAATAATTTTTTAATAATTTTTTATGCTTGAATAGTTGATGATTTTTTACTCGAAAATGAAAATTGGTCCGAAGAAAAACCAAAAATTAAAAATATATATTTCAAATTATATTTTTAAACAGCGCATGGGAGAAGGTGGCGGTCAGGGATCGGGATTTTTTCAAAAATTTGACCAGTCCGGTCGGGTCGATTTTTTTCTGAATTTAAAGGTCGGGTCGGGTCGAAGTCGGGAGAATGTGTTCAAGGGAAGTTTAAGGGGAGTGGGTCGAGGTAAAAGGAAATTGGCTCGATATAAGGGGGGAGTGGGCTCGAGTTTAAACGAGAGTGGGCTCGATATTGAAGGGGATTCGGCTCGAATATTGAAGGAGGAATGGCTCGATATTAAGGGGGAATTGGCTGCGAGTTTAAAGGGGAAAAGTCCGATTTAAGGGGGAGTGGGCTCGAGTTAAAGTCAAGTGGGCTCGAGTTTAAGAGAATTTTGAGGGTGTCCACTGGTCGATTTTCGGCAAAAATCGACTCCTTAGGGTTTGATTTTCTAGTCTTATACTGGTTTGGTGAAATTTTATTGCGAGTCTTTTGGTATAAATATTTTTCAAAAATTCAATATTATTTATAAAATAATTAATTTTATTTGGAAAATCGTATTTGCGCCAAACAAGGGGGTTTTTGGTTTCAAAACTCGCTAACAGCCTTAACAGTGAGATTTTCTTTGATTAAGAGACATCACCCATTCAGTGAATTTGCGAGCGTTTAGCTTATAAGAAGAAAAATAAAAAAATTGACAAATTTTCTAGAATTTTTTTTTTCATTTTGTAAATGACCTGAAACCTTGCAAAAAAGTTACAAATTTTTTTGTGCCACTTAACTTGAAAAATATTAATGAAATTTGAGAATCTGAAACGAATATAATTTAAAAATGACTCCTGTCATTTATTCGTTCGGAAATTTTAAAAAAAATGTGCAAAAAAAATCTAAAAAATATGATCAAAAATTGATAAAGAAGTTAAATTGAAATTTTGAAAAAAGTTAAGAAAAACATTTACAAAATTGAGAAAATCTGCTTTATATTCATGCAAAAAAATAAAATTTAAAAAGATCTCTGAAACGATTCGAAAATATTTCTGAAATAAATTTAATAGGCTATGAATTCAAAACTTTGAACTAGAATCGTTTGGACGCTTGAGCAAGGATTTGTTGTGTTTTTTATTCAAATTCGTTAAAATGAGAAAAAACGGGCCGAAGCCGATAAAGGGGAAACTAACATTTTTAATTTAATTGTTTAAAAATGAGCCCAAAATCGGCCGAAGCCCGAAAAGGGGGAAATTATATTTTCTATTCAATTTTGTTGGAAAATGAGCCCAAATCGGTCAAACGCTTATAAAGGGGGATATAATATCGCCGGATTTTACATTTTAAATTGAAATTTGGTGAAAATGAGCCCCAAATCGCCCGAAGGCCGTTGAAGGGGATATTATATTTCAAATCTAATTTGGTTAAAAATAAGCACCAAATGGCCGAAGAAAGGAGATATATATTTCCATTTAATTTCGTTGAAAAATGAGCTCAAATCGGCCGAAGGCCGAAGAAGGTAGATATACTATTTTATCTATGTTTGTTGAGCCGCCAAATCGGCCGAGGCCAATAAAGGGGGATATTACTTTTATTTAATTTTTGTTGAAAAAATGAGCCCCTAATGGCCGCACCAATCAGCGGTTTTAGATATCATTTCTGCAAAAGCAAGAATAAAAGAAAAATGGTGACATACTGTAGCAGTATTTCTTGATTTCACTTTTTGCCACAAAAATATATTTCTTAAATGCTTACGTTTCTTGCCAAGTGGTCATAATTCCAGAAATATGAACTGAATGTTGTACTAGGAAAATCACCAAATGATGTCGTTTCTTTGAATTCAAAGCAGATTGTCAGAACCATGGCTAAACGCCCACAATAGACTGCCCTAGATCCGTGTTTCAAAACTCGTAAAACAGCACCCTTGTTTTGATAGTTAAATATTTTGATTGCAAAATGCAAAACGCCTATCCTTGTATTTAACTGACTCTAAATGAGACAATTATCTTCACTCAATTAAAAAGATATAGACGAAATAAAGAATATCGACGAGAATATTAATCGCAAAATTGAAGAGTGTTATTGATCCGCGAACCAAATCAAGCGCGAAAAACACAGCTTGAATGCTTACCATATATATTGAGCGCTAATGGACCGAGCAATTATCACCGACTTATAATTTAAAAACATATAACAGCCGTTTTTAGCCAAAATTGAAGATATATTTCGCTTTTGGAAACGATTGCATTCGATTATTTTTCTGAGGTTACTGAAATTGTTTAATTGTCAGTTCATTGTCAAAAATGAGAAACAATGGTCTGATTCGAATTTTTAAATTAACTTCTCACTTAAATAGTTGTGCTCAATGTTGACTTTGTAAGAACTTTATCGATGAGTCGTTTGAAACGCTAAAGTAATATTAAATCAAAGTGGATCATCAGATATAGAAAAAATACATGTCTTTAATGGTGGTTCATGTATGCGAGGAGGCCCCGTAATCGAGATGTCATCTCGCATGATTGCACCTTCGGAATATGAGAACATTAATGAAGGTTTTTTTAACAATCAAAAAAAGCGTGGCGTTTTATAGTGTCATAATGTGAAATTACGTCCACCCAGTGTACTTTATCAAACGTGATCAATACAAATTCAAAAAGGACAGTTCGGGAAATTCAATCTCAAAATGACATCATTCTTGACGCAATCTTATTAATTTGTAATAAAGATCTAAAATGCGTGGGCGTTTTACCGCAAATGGTCACTTTGGCGATAGGGAACTTTCGGCAATATCCATTATGATGCCCGGGTAACATAAATATCTTATTTGCCTGTTAAAAGAATAGGGAATAAATATTTATGTTACCGGGCACCATATGAAATAGGCACTTTTGACCAGGCACAATGAATTCGGATGGGATCGGGATCGGTGGATTGGTTAACGCAGATTTGCTTCGCGAACCAACCGATCCGATCCAAAACATTTTAATGTGTGAGTCAACACTATGGACTCTGACTATCGTTATATAGACCAAATTATTGTTGAAAAATTCTTGAAAAATATTCACTTCCTTGTTGTATAGGCAACTGATTGCTTCGTTTGAGCTGACAATCATCGATGTACGAAATTTGATTATAATCAGGATACCCACCAATCACTATCATTTGACCCTTGAACAAACGAACATGTGTTGTCACAGACGTGTTATCCCATAAATTTTCCGAGAATTTTGAGCTTTCTCTCCGCTCATCAGTTCAGCTGCCATGTGAACAATTTACTTTCTGAAAATAATAAGTTGATTATTCATAGTTTAGCTGCTAACTTTTTTCCTTCGGTTTTTGGAATGAAACCGATACAAAATAAGACTAAAATAAAAATCAGCTTTTTATCATGTCTGAGAGCTGAAATATAACGTCCGTGGGTACTTCCTTAAAGAGGTACTCCCTTGAAAGGCCAGTATCGCGAAATGTTTGTTCATAAACACTTTCGGCGTCAATGAAGTTATTCGATAGTATCAAAAATTCCGTTAGGCGTTAAAAATCACGTTTTTGATTCAATTTTTTCAACAGGTTTCACGATAACAATTGAGGAGCTTCCTGGTAGGTTTTACTAGATTTTCGCCAAATTTTTTTAAATAATTCGGCTTTTGAAAACATATACCGATACATTCTTTAGCTCAAACTGAGCACAAATTATGCAGATAATAAAATAAAAAATTGTCTATCGGATCAATTTATTTTATCTTTTTTCTGAGATTCCGAAATTGTTTAATTATATTTTGTTAGAAAATTATAAGTTCGAATTCACTTTTTCACGAATTTCACTATCATTATATAGATTCTTGATAGTGAAGTGTCGCAGTTCTGATTCAAGACCATAAGACTTCACTCGTGCATTGTTTGATAAAATTCTCTTAAAATTAGTACTATTTAATAATATTGAAGATATTGAAAAGATTGAAAAACATACTTTCGGCATATAAAATGAATGAGTACTAAAAATGAAATGGAAAGCAAACACACCAATTTGTACATGACAGCCGTTAGGACAGTTTTCGTTGCACGGGCAGCGGCATCACAGTTTCATAATCCGACCACATTCTAAATTTTGAATACTAAATTTTCAGACAAAATTAGAAGAATAATAAATAAGTCTTGAAATATAATCAAGCCGTTTTAGTCTGATCTAAATCTCATTTGCATTGTATACTTCTTGGCAAGAATTTTTCTGCTCCAAAAGTATGATTGTTTCCTTAAAAATACTTGTTTTTTAGTAATTTATCATAGCAAAACATTGTGAAGTACAAGTGACCGTTTGAATGAAAGTTGTTGAGTAATTGAATTCAAAAATTGAGAAGAAAGCGGGATTTTTTTTCATTTTTGGCAGAAGTTTTACATTTCCATCACAAAAGATGTCAAATTTCCAACACAAAATTCATACTGAGTAAATTACATTACGTCATAAATTGAAAAGATACTCATGCCTGGAATGGCGGTTTCATGGTTTTGAGGGCAGATATTGAAAAACTAAACATTTTGAAACCTAATTGGACAAAATCTCACATCCAAAATTAATAATTGAGGATCACTGATTGCTAACAATGAGGAACAAGGTTCATTAGGATATATAGAATAATCCTTAGTGTAGTCTCTGTCCACGCTACTTGTAACGCTGGTCAGTCCATTCAGAGAGACAAGCGATTTCAGAGCGCCAGCCATTTCAGAGCGCCATTAGAACGTCACTACTAACTACAAGAAGACTGGACAGAGATCACACTAGGGATATTTCGTATTTTGAAGTGAAATAAATTCGCTGAGGAAAGGCACATTTTGAGCTGATTTTAAAAAACTCGTGTAAAAGCCTATTTCTCCCTGTATTTAGTTTTTCAGCAAGTGCTGAGATGAAAAGTTTCAATGACCTCACGGAGAGTCGTACTATCAAAACGATAAATTTTTGTTTTTTCTCCCAAAATGTACTTTACATTTTTAAAATCAAGAATTTACTTTTTTTTTTGTCTAGATCATATATTTAAAATTTCGAAAAAAACGTATTCTTGCAAAATATGACATCAAAATAGCCAAATTGATTGAATTCCGGAGATGGTATTTAATCTTTTAAGGGCGAGTTTTATTGATCCGGCGACGAACAATTTATACGCCAAATAACCGACGCGATTTTTTTAACAATTAGACTTCAAATCTATCTCCTCCGAAGATAATATTTGCAAATGCCTCAAAAATTTATCAGTATTCTCCAGAACATTTGGTAAGAGACAAGGGCGAGCTTTTTGGGCAATTTCCAGCAAAAAACTCGGAAATATGATTTTTTTTTGGTCATTTTCGAAAAATTTTCAAAAAACAAAACGTGTTCGATTTTCAAAAGTAAACTCAAAATAAAGCATGAAACACCCAAGAAAGTTGGTCTACGTCAAGTCGATATTTTAAGTTTAGTGGGCAAATTCGAAGCAACACGTATTTTTAACTTCTTTTAAAAATACTTAGAAAAAAATCAAAAAATGCGAAACTTTCGAAAAAAAATTTTTGATGACTGGGTTTTTAGTACACTTATTATCACCTCGTATCAATTTGGACGCATTTTTAATGCCTCTAAGACTTTATTTAATCAGACAGATATACCCTCATGAATGTATTATATCAAATTTTATTATTAACTGTAGTACAAGTTACTGTACATTTATATAAAACAATAAATATTTACCTGCAACACAATTGACATCTTTTACATCTCGCTCTACAAGATAAAAAATGTCTCTACGCATGCAGTTTCCACATAATTCAGCTTCATCCTGAGAACTTTCTGTGGTTTGAAAAATTTAACTATATCAAAAATAAAGCAGGAGTATTTTTAGAATCAAAAATTTCGGAACCTTATCCTTGCACTCTTTTTCCGCTCAATTTGATCAATTTGAGGTAACATCACCGAAAACAAGAATAATTTTTTTCATTTGAATATTTTTGATAATACAAAATTATAGTCTGTTGCGAAGGCACGTGAAAATGTTCAAAAACTCACACGAAATAAAATTTTAGAGTTCAGTCAAGAACATTCCAAACTTTTTTTGATAAACAGCGTTTATCCGTCTTTTAAGGCTAGAAAGTGGCTTGCGAGAATTTGAGTAATAATTTCACTTTCAAAATATTATATTCAAACAACGTTCAATTATGACTTCGCTCTCCACATTTTCATCGAATAATCAATTTTAACAGAATAATTTTTTGGGCATGCTTTAAATATTAGGATGGGTGAACCTGAGAAAGGAAGATTTGAAGGTTTATCAAATGACCAAAAACCGTATGCTGGTTTTCCTCAATTTGTGCTATAGTCCCTTTATACCGTTGGTTCAGAAGCGTAGCCCTACTCCTTTTAAGTGTGATTTTAAAACGTTGTGGCTCGCATTCTAACCAAACAGGTGATAGAAGGAATATAGGAAATGCATCATTTGTCACGCACGGGTTCACCATCTAATAAATTAACGTTTTGGCCTTATATCTAGGGTGGGATGGCACTTTCAAGGGTTCTAGTGGTGCTTCTGTTCCCAAGTATCTCGATAGAGATTTGACGCTGAGTTTCATGCA
>SCLH01000992.1:233137-247550 GCA_004367855.1 Oikopleura vanhoeffeni | reverse complement strand
TCAAGAACATTCCAAACTTTTTTTGATAAACAGCGTTTATCCGTCTTTTAAGGCTAGAAAGTGGCTTGCGAGAATTTCAGTAATAATTTCACTTTCAAAATATTATATTCAAACAACGTTCAATTATGACTTCGCTCCCAACTATTTTCATCGAATAATCAATTTTAAACGAATAATTTTTTTGGGCATGCTTTAAATATTAGGATGGTGAACCTGAGAAAGAAGATTTTGAAGGTTTATAAATGACCAAAAACCGTATGTTTTTCCTCAATGTTGTGCTATACGCCTTTAGTCACCTTGGTAGAATGCGTCAAGTTTTGAAAAAATTCTTAATTGACCCAAAGTCACGTATATTTTTATTTGAAAATTTGGAAAACCACTGAAAATCAGGTTTTTATTCAAATTTTTTTTTAATAGGCGGTGAGTCTAATTTTAACGTATTTTTTCGAACTTCTTTTTCATAAAAAATTATGGAAAAAAAATTAAGTCATTAACTCTTGGAGCGAAGTTGTCAAAAATGAGGTTGAAATTCAACATTTTCAATAAAAATTAAAAAAAAGGTTTTTATTAAAAAAAATTTTTAATAGACGGCGACACTAATTCTAATGAATTTTTTCAAAATTATTTTTCGAAAAAACTGATGCTCCAAAAATTTTAGTCATTAACTCCTTTGGCGAAGTTGTCGAAAATGAGTTTGAAATTCAAATTTTTCAAGAAAGATCTAAAAAAAACAGGTTTTTCTTAACAAAATTTTTCTAATAGGCGGCGAAACTAATTTTATTGCATTTTCTAGAAGTTTTTTTCCAAAAAAAATGATGCTCAAAAAATTTTGGTCATTACCTCGTAGGGCGAAGTTGTCAAAAATGGGTTTGAAATTCAAAATTTTCAAGAAAACTCCAAAAAAAATCAGGTTTTTATTGCAAAAGAATTTTAATAGGCGGCGACACTAACTTAAATGCTTTTTTTCAAACTTTTATTTTCAAAAAAATGATCTGGCTTCAGAAATAATTAATTTTTCTTCCAAATACGTAGTACAACTCTTAAGGGGGTGCCATAAACCCTGCAGACTGGTGTCATTATAACATACGAAAATAATAAGTCAGAAGAGAAAAATCTTACACCCTGTATGTTTTTATGCTTAATATAGTTAGCTGAACCGATATAATTATGTTTCAGTTTACTCAAATAGTTTTTTATCCATTTGAGGAAAGATTTGAGCTCGAGTTGTCATCTTTGAAATCGTAAAAATTTGAAAAAAATCAAAGAAATATGAAAATTTGCCGTATTTTTTGGCCAAAATTTTTTCTGTTTTTTTATATTTCAATCTGTGACAAAAACCAAAAAAAATGGCTACTTTCACTTTTTTCAAAAACGCCTACATATTTTCTGACAGCCGTTTGAAAAATCATAAAATCTTTATTTTTCATCTTTTGTCGAATTTTATGGAAATATTATGAAAATTTTCCGCAAATCATGTCCAAATTTTTTAATTTGTGGTTTTTTGAATTCTCAATAGAAAATAAGGTAGAATCAATTATTTATTTTTTTTATCTATTAAATCTCCGTATGTCAACTAATGAGTTGGACGCGCGATTATCATTTCTAAACTATCGATGAAATTTTTATCACTTAGCTGTACACTCAATTAGTGCCATTTGGCACTAGATTTATAAAAATTTTATGATAGCAAAAATTCCAAATAAAATTGCGGCTGTAATAGGCGCTATTTCTTTAGATAGTAAGAAGATTTTTAAATATCAAAACGCAATNAAAAAAATTCAAAATTCAGAAAAAATCCTGGGAGTTAGAAAACTCAGTGACAAATTCTCTACAAAATAAGGCAATCAAAAAAGTTATCTGAGAAATCTCAATTATCGTCACCCTTTATTTAACCTTTGATTTCAAATCCCGAAAAACCGACTTTTCTTTGAAAAAATCTCAAAACCAAAAAAATCTTATAAGTGAAAAAACTTAGCAAAAAATTCTCTACAAAATAGGTATATCAAAAAGTATTATACTTGAAGCTGAGATATCGTCCCCCACACCCTAAATTGGATGAGTCGTTTTCAAAAGCTGAATTATATAAAAACTTTGGCCAAAAAAGTGGCAAAAAACGACCAGAGGGCCCCGTAATCTATACTTTATCTTCCATATAATCTTCTGGCGTATCTCTAAAATCTCTTTATGTTAACCATTTCCTTATTGTTGTTCGGCGTAAATAATCGAAAAGGAATAGCAAAAGTCAAAATAGAATTAAATTGACTTCGCTAATTTGTGTTTTTAAACTGTTTTTTTTTCAAAACATTAATAATGACAAAAGAAATTTGAAATAATAAAAATAACAAAATAAGGGTTTAACCCATCCACAGAATCCAGGGCCACTCACGTTACTCTCAACTAATCGGACAGTTGTGAGGACAAAGCAAAATTTGTCATACCTATAAACTTGTTTGGCCCCTATTTCCAAGGTTTCTTAGATTTATGATAATTTTTCAGCTTTAATTTAATGACCGATTATCAAGGGAAATTTTAAATTTCCGCCATTAGGTGGCACCAAATCATTTTTAAATTAACATTTTTTCTTTTTTTTGAGGTCAGTTTACCCTAGAAACAAAATATTGCTGAAATCGGGAAACTTTGAAAAAATAGACAAAAATCGATTTTTTCGACTTTTGGGGATAAAAATCCAATTCCCCCAGGTTTTTGTAGAAATTTGTTTGTCCAAAAGTCTTAGAATTTGATAAGCTTCCCAAAAAAATAGATTAAAATTAGAGTCGCCGACCTTTGCCATTCCCACCCTTACTTATACACAACACATGGTCCGAGGGAGGTTGTTTTTGCTAAAGCAAATCAAATTGCATGAGAGTTTTGAAGTAATATTTCGAAGATAACACCATTGTTTGAAATTTTTGCAAGCATAGGCAAAACATAGAGAAATACAAAATATCATACAAATGTACATACGCAAAATCTTCGATATGAAGAACTTGATGAAGAACTTCGATTTTCCGCATTTGAGTCGCGTGGCCCAGGCGGCGTGGGTGAGTTTAAATTGGTGTCGCAGTCTCCTTCCCCCTAAAAGTCAGGAAGATATTCTGCTCAAACTAGTCAATTTTCAAAAAAAGTAATATTTATGATAAAAAAGCATTAAAATACAGGTTTAAAATACATTCGATCACAATGGCAACAATTGTTCTATTTAACTTTATTATATTGTCTATATTTAAAAAATAATAGTAGCGAAAAATTTCGAAAAATTAACTTCGAACGAAATGTGCAAGTGAGATAAATTTTATTGAAAATAAGTGGAGTAAAATTAGATTACTCAAACGTGTATGAGAAATATTATTTGAAAATATTGCACAATTTCAGAACCATAACTGTGTTTATTAGCACACTCTTTTGTCTTAACATCAACTACTTCAAATTTGCCAAGTTCAGTATAAACTATTTGGGTTGTTTGATTTACTTATTTGCATACCTCAATTTGACCTCAAAGCGGTTTAATTCCTAATCTCGCACGTCATGAGCTATTTCATTGCGTATATATTTAGATGCATTTATTTTCAAATACCGTAATTTAGCAAATGAAGTCAACTAATGTCTTATCAAAAATCTTGTTCATTAGCAGCCATTTAAAAATCCTCTATCTAATCAGTTAAATCCAAATTTAGACTTTTTTATTTGGATGTAAGGACCTTTCAGTAAGGTTACTTAAATTGAATTCAAAATTAGTACAATTTGAAAATTTATACATTCAAATAATCGGGACATTTTCAGATACATTTTTAATTAAATTGAACGTTAGTTGCGTTTTTGATCGAATGTACCAGTCTTTTATTTTTTTAGTATACATTAATATTAAATTTTGGAAAGTGGATAAGTTTGAGCAGAAGATTGTACGAATAAAAGTGTGACAGAACCTACGACTGACCCACGCGACTCATCGTCTAACTATTTCGCCTTTGATATAGTTCTCTGAAACTCACTTGGGATCAGAACCGCTCTCACAAAAGCTATTTCGTGCATATTCGTCTCAACTTAGGCGTCTCCGTATGAATCATAGGTAGGAATAATGTCATTTTGAGCGTCAACTTAACAAACCCTTAAAATTTATATGAGATATCTATAATATTTCTAGAGTCATAATTTGTACGAATTATACCTAATCATAGGGTTTTTTACAAACAAACTCAAATCAAGTCACATATGTCCGTTTTATATGAACCTGTCTAATCTTTCCTGCTGGTTTAAAATATGGCAATTTATTTCAATTTAACATAATAAAAAAAAATTGTAATAATGTCGCGAGTAACAATGCGAATACAATTTTTAAATTTTTGTTTGATGTGCTAAGCACAATTTGTGCTTGTTATTTCACTTTTGACATAAACAAAAAAGTTTATCATGGTTACCAATGACCGTTGAAAAACGATTAAATAATTTGAATTATGCATTTTTTTAAATTGAAAACGTTTTCGATAAATTCTCATCAATCAAATATTAACATATTTAGTTTTTATGATGAAATATCGTCATAATTCGAACAAAACAAATTTACTGAGTTGATAAACGCCTGATTTTTTTGTGCGCAACCAATTTTGTGATTTCGTTGCACGAGTTACATACATCGGTTCAGCCATCTTTTGAAAAGTTTGTGCAAACAAATCACAACAGTTGTTGCGCTGAAGAAAAATCACGCCAAAGTAAGAATTAGATTTAAAAATTCATTGATAAATACTATTATATCGAAAATGATGCCTGTGCGTTTATTTTAATCATGTCATCACAAGAAAAGACAACGTCCAATCACGTCACGCGATTGTCGAGAATCCTGTCATTTCATTTGTCACTTTCTCTTCTTGTGACGTCATGATAAAATTTTCTGCATAGCCTATCCATAGGCTACATTTTCGATATAGCAGGACGAGCATTAACAGCTGCAATACGATTGAGTACTTGTAACTTTTAGTTCGAAAAAATAATTCGTGTGCTGAAACATATTGTGACCAAGATTTCTTTCGGAAAGTTAAAGTCATGACAAATTTTTGGCAACGCTTTCGGCTCACTACTTATTTAATCAATTCAATTTATTTCAAAAAGCCTAGTTTATAGATTTTGTATCACAATTGGAAATTTCCGATGCACTTATATTTATGAACAGTTCGAAAATAAGATGAATTCCCACTTTCTAGTTCTTGTGAATTTATCATAAATACAAATGCACGCTCCGACGAAATTTTGTATCTAACCAGAACGCTCACTGGATAAATCTGCCACGCCCATTTTTCCCCTTTTAATTTATTGCTCAAAGATTGCTCCATAATCTAGTAGATTATTTTATCGAAAACTATAACGTTTTCAAAAGGCTTAAGAATGACGGCATTTTCAAAAAAAAATACCGTAATTAAAGTTTTTTTCTCCTTGACAATAGTTTTGACATTTTTATAATTTTTCTCTGAAATATGAACATAACTGGTAATATTTGAGGAAGTGGCATTCGTCTGGCAGATTGGTACATTTTTTCAAAACGATCTATCCCCTATTCACACTTTTGTGAACATCCTGGCCCTACTACTCAAAAACACACTACGTTTCCTGATCAGGTCCGGGATATTGACAAAAGTGTGAATATGGTATATATTTCAAAGAATAAATTGTGAAAATTTATTTTTAATTTTTATCTGTCATAAAAGTGTTTATTTTTGGAAACGTTCTTATTTTTAATTTTTTTACATAACTGAGTATCTCATAACTGAGAATCTCAATGAAAAGTGTTTTTTTATACTTTTTCAGGTACTCAGTTATGTAAAGAAAATCTCAATTTGAGATTCCATTTTCAACTAAACCTGATGTAAGAATTTTTAATGGACAATATTAATTAACTCAAGACATTTTCGGTTGTGGCTAAACGTGGGTTAATCATTCCGCACATTTAAAAAATTTCTGAATATTGAAGTTTTTCTCATGAAAAATTGGAGATTTATTATGAGTTTTTGATTATTTTTTAATTTATTGACTTTGACCAAGAAATGACATAAACTTTTGAAAACATTTTATATCCTTTTCGGAACGGAAATCCATCTCAAAAACGCTTACTATCTATACAGCGCGTGTTCGAATCCCACTGATGTTGTTTACGTGATTGTCTTAGTGATTGCTTGAGTGATTACACACCGATAAAATTTAGCGGTTTCATTACCAAGACCCTTGCCTATAATCATATTTAATATAATCACAAAGACAACATTAGTGGGATTCGAACACGCGTTTTAGTAGTTAGCGTTTTTGAGATGGAGTTCCGTTCCTAAAAGGATATGCGCAAAATCACTGATCCGGAAAAAGGTAAAAAAAAGCATCATGTAATTTTTATCGATGAATGTTAGTTTTCCAGTTCAACTAAAATAAAAAAATTCTGTCACCGTATTTTGTACATTTTGATGACCGAGTTGAGTCGCATAGCATGAATTTGATTAAAAATTTATATTTTTTCGTAAAAATTACATAAACTCAAATTTAAATAATTGAATCTCTTCAATTTTCTGCCTTAATTTTAGTGATTGAAGAAAATTTAAAAATAATTTAATATACATCAAGATACTTTTGAGAGCCCTCTGCAGTTTTCAGTATTTTATCAAAAGTTGATTAATAAAGTAAAAAATCTGGATTTGAAAAAAATCATATCATACATGAACAAAAAATGCTGTATTTGGAAAGAAAACACTGAACATTAAAAAACCCATTTGCGGGAAATCACTTAACAAGAAAAAATAATTTTAAAAAACATACTGAAATTTTCATTGGGTTTTGCCCTTTTCCGATTTAACAAAATGAAAAAATGTTGATATACCGGTATGAATTAGATGTTGGCCGGTACAGTTTATCTTTATTTTTGTTACGGTATTTTGTACATACTGATGACCGAGTTGGGTTGCACCGCGAAAAACGCTATCTTGCCCCAAGCAGGGTTGATAGATGTTCTCAGCCCTACCACCAGGGACAGCCCCATATCTAAATCAATCTATTTTTACTTTATTAATATTTTTACACAAAAAAACTTTCTCGACATTTTCCCCTAGTGTAGCCATTTTTGAACCTACATTATTATTGAAAAAAGAGAGATTTGAGAATTTTGACAAAAATACGAACTGCATTTTTGACAGAGAGCTCTACGTGAGTGGACAAGTCAGAAACGTCAATAGAATCCAAAGTGAACATTTTCGAGTGCTATCTACTTGGGTTATAGTAATACACCACTAAGATCGTAAGTTTTTAAATGTTTTGAATAAAATTTAAATAAAATAAGAGAAAATCTTGCCGACTTTTTTTTGTAGCACTTTTATAAACATACAACTTGTTATACACTGATATTTTATTCAGAAATATATTTTTAAATTCAAACTTCAAAAAAAAATTCCGGGCTTTGAGATTGCACAGAATTATTATGTTTTCATTACGATTCAACTGAGTAAATAGTATCATCAGAGAAAATAATTTGTAAGTTCTGAAGCCTGACAGGGCAAATAATTCAGCGTGATATTTTTGTTTCAAAGTACTAATGATGCGTTTTAAGGATATAAACAGGGTTTTCAGGGTCAATTTATATAAATTCTAGAAATAAACGAACATTTTAGTTTAAATTTCTGAAAAAAATATCCTGCTTCAAAAAAAGATATCGAAGTTGCCTGATTGGTCGACCAATCAGAAACCACTTTTACAAACTTTGATATTTTCACTTCAAAACGCCTATTTTTTGTTACCCGATAAGAATATAAAGAATGTTTGAAGTTTATAATGCAAAAAAGACTCTTTATGAGTCCTCAAATTGGATTCATTTTTATGAGATAAGATCACAAAAGTATCTGGTGGTACAAATCAGATAAGAAATATAGGTCAAATGTTCAGAATAGCTTCTTTTGCACTACCAATATTTCTGAAAATTTCAGCTTAAAATAAACATAAACTTGAAAAAACCTTAATTGTTGAATCAATAATGTTAACCAGTGTGAGCACATAGCCTATAAATACGCTCAAGCATACTAAAAATCATCTATAAGGGCAAAAAAAAATTTTGCGGCGATTCCAAAATAATTATTCATTTTTTTCTGGAAATTTCCTCACGTTTTAAAACTTTTTTTCCTCAAGAATTTGTCAATGTTTGTAGTTTATCATTATAAAGTATCCTAATCTATTCTCGTGAGAACTCGAAAATCCAATTTCTTGAGGTGAAATAATTTTGTTTAAAATTGTAATTCCAACACCGTTCCCACAAAAGGCCACCAAGGAGTGTTTTTGAATGAATAAATTGGGAAATTGTACCGGGCTATCATTTAATTTCAATGCATCATCGATTCAGCAGAAAACGCTTTGTAGAGTGTGTCTGAACGCGGATCAGAAAATGATAATCCCCGGGGCCATATCTTGATTTACTAATTAGCTGGCAGGCTTGTAAAAAAGATGCATCTCCACCCGAGTTTCATCTCAATCTATCTAAAGAATTTAATGCATCATGGGAACAATATATTCACTTCAGAACTCTTTATTCATATGATATCGATAACGGGGCACTTCAGTCATTTTTTGTCACTTATTGAGCCACAATTTTTATTTAATTCGGCCTTTGAAAACTACCGATCAGATTAAGTTCAAACATAGCTCAAACTGGGCACAAATACCTGGTGAACAATAAAATTAAATATTGATTCATTTTTCCAATTTCTTTCTCAGATTACTGAAATTTTTTAATTGTCATTTTTTTTTAATTTGAAACAAAGGTCTGATTCGGACAATTTTAAAATAAACTTTTCTCCAAATATTTGTTATCAGTTTGAGTTATTTAAGAACTCAATTAGGTAAGTCGTTTTCAAAGCCGAATTATATCAAAATTTTGGCTTAAAATAGACAAAATGCCCAGGGGGGCCCGTAATTGATATGGACCACATGATGATCAATATGATGGTTCATATCCTTTTTCGAACCTAAGTGGATCTTTCAGAGTGTCATTTTCAAGATCCACTTAGATTGGAAAGGGAATATATTGACTAGTCAGATTTTTTGCGAAAAAAACTATGCGGTTAATCAGAAAACTTGATGCCATTGAAAATATAATAGATTTATAAAATTTAAGATTTTTCCCAAGGTTGTGCTGAGAAAAATGACAACATAAGATACCTTCAGTCAATGTTAGCCGTTTAAAATTATGTCGCTTCACACTCCAAAATAGTATAAAATAAAAAAAACTATTCTGAAACCTAAATTTTGGATTAAGATTTGTATACAATTATCAATGAATACAAAAGTTATTTATCTCTCGATAATTTTGAACTTGTAGAATTTTCGCATCAAATGTCTTTTCATTTGAAAATAATATTTTAAGTCAAAACATTTCGTAGCCGGTTTTATGTACACGCAAAACATCAACTCATTGACATGGTTCTAATAATATTAACTCTAACATATAATCAGTTTCGATTGATAGCATCGTACAGTACGAATTCGTACTTTAACTAATTGTCGTACGTGTATAAATATTTTGATTCAAAATAATTGATTTTAGAAAACATTAAAAGAAATTAACAAGGCAGATTTATTTACAAAATATCATTTAAAATATATATTTTAATTAAAAGCAACTCAATAATTTCTAAATTCTACGAAAAAATGTACGAAAAAAATAATACAAATTTTTTTGACTTTTTAATTATCAAAAAATTATATCGTGAATTAAGATTCTTAATCTTCTTTTGCAGTCTCAAATGCTGCTTAATTCAGCCGGAATGATGCAGTCGGCTGATTGGCTGCCACTTATATGCTCGAGCGAAAAAAATAACACTGTCAGCCAATAATATCTATGAATTAACCATGTTTTGAATCGAGCCTTAAGGGGGTTGTGGCTTTAAATGGTGTTTGAGCCATCCTTCACCAGAATAAATAAATTACTTGCAGTTGATAGAGAAGGTTTTAGTCTCCAGTATTTTTATTCTCATTTATTCTTATCTGCCCGTTATCGACCCTTTCAGTCCAGCTATTTCCCAAGCAATTCCAACATTATACACCCACAACCCCCTTAAGTCTGCATCCGGGCGAAGATCCAAATTAAAAATTAATTTTTTGACCATAAATAATGATTTGAATATTCTGAATCATTTGGAAGCTTTTATACGTTCACAGAGAGAATTTTACTCTCGGTTGAAAATTTTAACATGTCCTTATTGAAAATTCTGAACTTCAGTGAAAATAAACTGATGATTAGACGGATCTGATAAATTATTTTTGCAAATAAAAGCCCTTTTTTTTCGAGAAAAAAACCAGGAAAATTTCACCAAATTATTCTGTTTACTATAAAAATCTAAAATTCAGAATCATTTTCGTCGATTATTCAGAAACTTGATCCTAAAATTGAGACAATTTCCAGGCATTTTTTTCTTATCTCAAATTATTAGTTGACTGAAAATTGGTAGGAAATAAATTGCGAATGAATTTCGAATTTCATAGACTTAACAAATATACTACTATCGGATAGTTATTAAGTAACTATCCTCGATATGTAAATCGAATCCTAATCGTAAGGTGCGAGTTGTAACGTAGGCAATAAGGATATCAAAACATTTTCACTTTTTTTGAGTGTACTATGTTACATAGTCTATGTAGAAAATGAATTAAAAACTAAAACTAACTAAAATATCCATTCACCAACGGAACTCCATCAAACCTTTACCATCTCTATAGCGCGAATTCGATCCCACTAATGTGTCTAAGTGATCCCAAATATGTTTTAAGTGATTACACACCGATCAAATTAGCGTGCCGATATCAAGCACCCTTGCCTATAATCATACTCAAAGACATAACCAAAACAACATTCGTGGATCAGAACACGCGCTATAGAGCAGAGTATCAAATGGAACGCGTTCTGTTCCGTTTTGTTCCGTTCCATTTGATACTCTGCTATAGATATAGTAAAAGTTTCTAAGATGGAGTTTCGGTCGTTAAAAGATATCCTTTTCCCAACGGTACTCCATCTCAAAAACGTTTACCATCTCTATAGCGTGTGTTCGAATCTCACTGATGTTGTCTAAGTGATTGCTTGAGTGATTACAACCGATCAAATTAAGCGGTCCCAATATCCCTTATTCACACTTTTGTTAATATCCCCGACCTGATTAGGAAACGTAGTGTGCTTTTAAGTAGGAGGGCCGGGACATTTACAAAAGTGTGAATAAGGGATATGAAGCATCCTGGCCTTTATAAATACTCAAGCCAATCAGTAATACAACATTAGTGGGATTTGAACACGCGCTATAGAGATAGTAAACGTTTTTAAGATGGAGTTTCGGTGGTAAAAGGATATGAGCCTTCTAATTGAGCAAACTTTATTTTTATATATCGAATTATTTTGTGATATTTGATAAAACTACTATTTGATATTTCCGACGCAGAAAAATCTGAATTCAGAATATTTATCATGTAAACATCAGTCAAATTTGATTTCCTAACAAGCAACCCACTAGTGTCGGAATGCCTATCCTCGCCTTATTGTGCTTCACTCGCCAATATCAACGCACAGTTGCTGGCACACTTTGCTTATTATATCATTCCCTAAGACAATCACTAGACATATCACTGGTGGGTTCGAAAACGCGCCTATAAAAGATCACTATCATTCACGGAAGATTAACTTTGGTTGGAATAAAAGGATATGAAGCATTTTGGAATCGTTTTTTCTGCACGCTTGGTGGATTTTTTGTGGACATATCCTTTTCGACAACGAAATCTCCTCTCAAAACTCATTACTATCTCTATAGCGCGTTTCGAATCTCACTATGTTTGTCTTAGTGATTGCTTGAGTGATTACACACGATCAAATTTAGCGGTCCCAATATCCATCACACTCTATGCCTAATATCTACTCATACAATAGTCAGCTAGATGGGTACTCCTTAAAATGTGTCTTTAGTTTTTTAATAATTTTAGACAAGGCACTTAGTTTGAACGACGTATCAATATTGGATTTTTTTGTTCAATGCCCGAGGAGCAAGAAGTCTAAAATTGGGTGAGTGTAAACTATAACCCCATCTGTTGAACCAAGACTTAATGTCGCTTGAAGTAAGATATATAAACAAAGTAAAGCGATTTGATAATAATATAATCAGCAAAAAAAACAATTTAGTACAGTTTTTACTAATTTTGATTATGTTCTTCTTCGACTTGAAATGTCAAGTTGTATCCAATGTAAAGCTCTACTTTTCGGCTCCCATTTTCTATTAAATAATATAATTTATTTTAGCAGATGGAATTATGAAGTAACTTATGCGCTGTAAATTGGTAATGTTTTATAACCAAATAATATTTATTTCAAGTTTAAAATGACTATGCTGTTTTAGGAAGCTATGTGAATAATGATTCATTATTTGAAATCTAATTTTTTACTCGGGGGTTTTGACTCAAAACTTTTGAGTTAAAGGATGTGCTCTTAGCGACTTGTTTGCTATTAATTGCAACTTGCATATTTAGAATCACGTAAGTAGTGCCTATTTAGTGAATTAAGGAAGGTGGTGGGTGTGAATTGAGTTTGTCAGGGTGTGTTCGGCTGATCTTGACTAAGATGAGACATTTCGAAAATACAATTGAAAAAGCTATCTTTGGCACTGAGCGATCCATGAGATTTCAGTAATACTTACTCTAGTCGCTCTATTTGACATTTTCTCGGTGAAATATACTGAAATAACTAAGATCAAGAGAAAAACCGACCGATAAATGCTTATTTGTTAGATCTTCCTTAAATCTTGCGAAGGTAAGTGGCACCATTATTTTGACCTCACACCATATAAGTTAACAGTAAATGTTTACAGTTAAGACCTTTAAAATGTTCGAAAAAATAAGTTCTCCTCCAAGGTATACATCAAAATAGCTTCCAATTTCAAATGAATTCACGGTATCATGAAATCTGTTTAAGAGCGAGTTTTTTGATCCGGCGATGAACAAGTTTAGTACGCCAAATACCGACGACGGGATTTTTCCTTAATTTTAGACTTCAAATCTATCTCCTCCGAGAGATATATTGCAAAATGGCCTCAAATTAATTTATCAAGTTATTTCTCAGGAACATTTGTAAAGATGAAGCGACGTTTTCGTGGGCAATTTCCAGCAAAACTCGAAATATGATTTTTTTGGTTCATTTTTCGAAAAATTTTCCGAAAAAAAACGTGCTTTCGATTGTTCAAAGTAAACGTCAAAAGTAAGCAGTAATACATGATGAGAAAGTTGGTTTATCGTCAAGCGATATTTTGAAAGTTTTAGGGTCAAATTTCGAAGCAACACGCTTTTTTTAATTCTTCTTTTTGTAAAATAATACTTAGAAAAAATCGAAAAATGCGAAAATTTCGAAAATTTTTTTGTATGATGCGGTTTAGTAGTATCAACTTAAATATATACCTTCGTTCAATTTGAAGCATGGTTTAATTGCTCTTAAGGGACTTTATTTAATCAGAGTACGATTCCCTAAGGGCGTACTGGTCCGCTTGAATGTACTTTTTCCGGATGAGAAATCAAGCCTAACCGAGAAACTTAATTGACATGTAAGATTAGCCATGTGTGTAGATCAACGTTTAACTTGGTCAAACTATTGGTTGCCAGTGACTTTTTTTCCGATAACACTCGAGATACGTTACCGAGTACTAGGTGTCCCTCGACTCAAAATTCAAATCTATCCCCTAGGGTATTATTTTTAGAAGCAGCTGCAAATTAGTAACATATCCTCGTATGGATCTTATACTTTAGGTCCTCTTACAAGTCGTTTTTTTTCAAAAAATCCACTTCAGTTTTTCTAGAAATCGCAGAAAACTACCGTTTTTAGCATTTTTTCACCAATAGTTCAAGAACAAATAGAAAACTTAGAGGCGTTTTTTTGCAAATTCGACCCCAGACTCAGAATATAAATTTTTCAGGTCAGTGAAAAAATTGTTCCCGAAAATAAATGTGCTTCGTATTTTTCGAAGTAGTAGCAATAAAGTAGAAGCTATCGAAACAGACCGAAGAAAGTTCTTCGAAACCGAATTTCTTGAAGTTTTAGTGTAAATTGACAGCAAGTATTTTAAACATCAATTTTGAAGCCAAAATACTTAAAAAAAATCGAAATAACCACGAAAATTTCGAAAAAAAAAAATTTTGAATAATTTGGTCGGTAAGTTAAGACTTGGTTTATCCCAAAAATCATATTTGGACCATTTCAAGCCCCAGAAATGCCTCATAAAACCAGCGACCAGTACCCCTTAAGGGGGTAGCAGCGATTGTGGCTATGACTGGCGTCAATTTAATTTATCGAAAATGAAATTAGTTGGTTTTTTATTTTTTTGTGCTTTTTATCGTTAGTCTGAACCAGCAATAAATGTGTATCAGCTCATTTTGAAATCAT
>SCLH01000992.1:218781-230584 GCA_004367855.1 Oikopleura vanhoeffeni | reverse complement strand
TTTTTTTTGCACATTTGATTGATCAATTTGTTTAATAGTTAGAGAGATAAAGCCAGTTCATATGCAATTTAGCAGATTAAACTGATAAATTGTAAGTGGACCGGATGAAGAGATCTCCGTTGTTTGGGTTTAATTTCTTGAAAGTGTCAATCCATAATTATGATCACTTAGATACGGTATATCTAAAACGGTACTTGCTGCGCCTTTTTAGCCAGAATTTTAACATAATTCGGATTTTAAACCGACTTATCAGATTGAATTCTAAAAAAGCTTAATCTGAGCACAAATATTAAGTTATATTAATAACAAATAGCACAAATATTAAGTTATATTAATAACAAANGGATCGGATCGGTTGGCTCAAAAAAAAATTGGATCGGATCGGGATCGGATCGGAATTGGATCGGTTTTCCTGAAGAGTCGATTTCCGCACATTGTTAACCGCGAAAATATTTTAAAAAGGCTGAAATTTTGCATGGGTACGTTTTTTGGTCTAACTTGGCACATCTATTACTATTGTAGTCAAAAAAAATTTTCGATAAATTTTGACCCCTAACCACAAAAATATTTTACTCGAAAATCAGGACCCCTGCTGTAGAACTCATGCCAATATCGCGCGCAGGGGCGAGCAGTTTTTAAAGTCAATTTTTATTAAATTTGAAACCATACGAAAAAGTGCTTTTAGCAAAAAAAGTATCCGATTGAGTTTTCAAGCTGAGAAAAATAAATTAAGAGAAAAATAAATTGGAAGAAATGTTTCAAATCGAACCATTGTTTCCAATTTTGATACAAAGACTCATTATTAAACAATTTTAGTAATCTCAGAAAAAATAAAAAAATGGTCCGATTCTGACTAATTTTTTTTTATTTAATTGTTTACTAGACATTTTTGCTCAGTTTGTGCTATGTAAAAACTGAATCAGATGAGTTGTTTTCAAAAGCCGAATTTTATTGAAATTATCGGTTAAAAAGTAGCATTAAAGCCCAGCAAGTACCGTACTAGATATATCTCGAACAAACAAAATTTGTGAAAAATGAACAAGCGTATCTGACGTAATAAATTCATCATTGATGATAGTATTTAAATCTCACTATGAACAATTCAAAACAATAAATTTAAATCCAGTCTGGGCTTCCCACATTTTTCGCTTCTAATGATTAAAGAAAAACTTGCATAGCAGATTTATTTGCTTCAATTTAAATTTCAAGTTGCTTTCTCTTTAGCATGCTGCAAAAACATTTTGATATTTCAGACCACGAAGTGCCTCAATTAGGCTGTCCGAGGCACTTCTGAAAATTTGAAAGACGCTATTTAATGAATGGAGGGGCTTAGATTTCAAAAAATTTGAACAATTGAAGTTTTTTTTTGCACATTTGATTGATCAATTTGTTTACTAGTTAGAGAGATAAAGCCAGTTCATATGCAATTTAGCAGATTAAACTGATAAATTGTAAGTGGACCGGATGAAGAGATCTCCGTTGTTTGGGTTTAATTTCTTGAAAGTGTCAATCCATAATTATGATCACTTAGATACGGTATATCTAAAACGGTACTTGCTGCGCCTTTTTAGCCAGAATTTTAACATAATTCGGATTTTAAACCGACTTATCAGATTGAATTCTAAAAAAGCTTAATCTGAGCACAAATATTAAGTTATATTAATAACAAATAGCACAAATATTAAGTTATATTAATAAGCAAAATAAAATTGGTCCGAAATCGTTTTTTTTAAATTTTTGAGATTACTGAAATTGTTTAAGGGGGTGCCATAAACCAACAGACTGGAGTCGTTATAACTTACGAAAATAATAAGTCAGTATATTTTTTTATGCTTATTATAGTTAGCTGAACCGATATAAATGTGTTTCAGCTTGATAAAATTTTTTTATATTTATTTAGGAAAGATTTGAGTTCGAGTTTTTCATTTTTTGAATTCGTAAAATTTTCAAAAAAATCAATGCATTATGAAAATTTCCCGCATATTTTGTCCAAAATTATTTCTGATCGTTTTTTTTAAATCTATGAATAAAAGCTAAAAAAAAAGCCACTTTAATTTTTTTCATGCATGTCTACATTTTTTCTGACTGCTGTTTGAAAAATCATAATTTGTTTATTTGTTATTTTTTGTCGATTTTTTTAGAAAAATTATAAAAATTTTTCGCAAATAAAGTCCAAAATTATTTATTAGTCGTTTTTTGAACTCTTCATAAAAAATCAGGCAGAATCACATATTAAATGTTTTGGTATCTATCAAATATCCGTATGTCAACTAATGAGTTGGTCGCGCGATTTTCATTTCTAAACTATCGATGAAATTTTTAACGCTCGGTGGTACACTCGATAAGTTCCATTTGGCACTAAATATTTAGAAATTTTATGCGGGTCAAAAATTCCAAATAAAATTGTGGGTGTAATAGGCGCCATTTCTTTAGATAGTAAGAACATTTTTTAACATCAAAACGCAATTGAACGTCAATTTTTATCTCAAAAAAAGATGTTTTTATTTACTTTTTGCCATTTTTGACCATTTTTCATGGGAAAAAACTTTCATATCAATGAATTTTTTTAATTAGCAACATATAAACAAGACTTTTTAGCGCATTACACCCGACAATGTCGGAAGTTTATTAATATCGTCTTTAAAAAAAATCTGTAGCCGAGTTTAGTTGGAAATTGATTTACCGTGAAAAGTAGTTTTTATATTTTCCCAGATAATTAGTTATGTTAAGAAATTAAAAATATAAACGTTTTTTATTGAAGATAAATATAAAAATAAAAAAATAAATTTCACATTTTTTTTCTTTTCATTTATCGCTCTGAAAAAATGTACCAATCTGCAGGACTTATGGCACCCCCTTAAGGGATTGTGAGTGCTTTCTAGCAATGTGCTGTGGGGAGAATAAGCCCTTCTTAAACTAATATCTATCTGTGTGAGAAAAAATTAAGTGGACATCTTATGTTTCAAATTTCCACCATTGCAGTTCGTACTTGAAATGGATAAAAGGTGCTAAATTTCTAAAATATTTTAATATATGAGCCGTTAAATGCAATCCAAACCTGAATTGTGAATATTTTTCTTTCCAATTTAAGTCTAACTTCATATCCCACGTAATTCAAAAATTACCATTATTCCCGATATTAATGTGCAAAAATTCTCTACAATAAAGACTGATGAAATTTTCTTTAATTCATGTTAATTTGCCGCGAATGTTTTTTCTGAAAATTCATTGCTATAGTTAAATATAGGCAAAAATGTCACATTATTTCACCAAAAACGGTTTTAACTCACCGAATGTACATGCAATTTTTTTTCAATAAATCATTTTCGATTATTTAAGTAAAAATTTTAGACTGACAAAGTCTTTTAATAATTTTTTTTTCAAGTTTGGAAATTTAGCTAGAAAGTGAGAAATAGTCAGTTTTCTAAAAAATTACATTTGCCTATATTTAACTAAAGCAAGGAATTTTCAAAAATTAATTTTTGGCGAATTAAGCACTGATTTAATACAATATTTTCAGTGCGAATTGAGAGAATTTTTTTATCTGACCAACTAATATCGCACATATGTGGATTTTTGGATACGTGGATATCACGAAAAATAATCAAATGGATAGTTTAAGCAGCAATTAGGTTTTATGCATTAAACGGCTCATATTAAATATTTCTCAGAAATTGAATCACTTTAATACATTTCAGGTACGAACTACAATGTGCAATTGAAAACATAGATGTCGCACTTAAATCTCACAAAATATATTTTGAGTTTTAAAAAGGACTTATTTCTCCCCCAGCACATTGCAGGAAGCACGCAACAATCCCTTCACGGTAGCTAAATGCAAATCTTGTAAGTCGAGTTTTTTTATTGATCCGGCGAACTAAACAATTCTAGAAAACGACAAATAACCATGCGTTGAGTGCAGGCAAAATTAGGTACATCGTTTTCAATAAAATAAAATTTTTAAAAGAGTTTTTACTGGTTTCCGGAATTTTAGATAAGGTTTCGTGGAAGTAAACAAAAACTTTGAATTTTGCGGTACTCAACCAACATAATTGAAAATTCCGAAAAAAAATGTCAAAATAATTCATAATTCGAAGAAAAAATATTTATTTATGACGACTCACAGATCTCACAGACCAGAAACTGGGTTACAGTATCTAAACCGCAATGTAATCTCGACTTGATAAATGCCTGAGTCTTACCTGGTATTTACGAGCTCACAATAATTTCTTAAGACCAAACTCAATTTCAAGTTATCACATCTAATATATTTATATTCCGGGGAAGACTGGTCGGATAAAAGTTCGAAAGGCGGCAAGTGATTAAGAGGGGTTAGTGTTTTTCGCTTAGGTTCTGAACTTTTGTGTCGCTCGATCAAATGCACTTTTTTGGGGCAAGGGATTACGGAGATTAAGAGTTTTTGTCTGGGTCCTAACTTTTTGTGTCACGTGATCAATATGAGTTTCGCCTTTTTTTGAGGACTTTTTCTTTGTATATTTTATCGTAATCATTTTGTTTATGTCCAAAAAATCGAAGTGTGGTAAATTTATCGCTTTGAATTAAAAACATTAAGTTCAAGAAATGGTGATAAAGGAGAACTTCGATTTTATTTCAAACAAAAGTATAAGATTATCTTATTAGGTATTTTGTGATAAGGAAAATATTTTTCTCACTGAAAGATCCTCACTTAGGTTACTAAAGTATTTGGGGCCATGAAGGTTACATTGTTCTTATAAGAAATCAGAAAAAATGATGCACCAAAAGATAATCGGCGGTATCTTTTCTGACTTTCAACTTTGATCTGTAATTTCTTTCTTGGCAGTGGTTGTTCAAACAGTGAAAAGCTTGACTGGAAGAAAAAGTTCTTAGCTGGTCTGTCCGAGCAAAACATTCATGCTCAGAATTCTGCCCCAATCAGAGGGCCGCTGTTTAATAATAACCATACAGCAGGGTCCGCGCGGATAGGTGAAAAGTTTTTTTCGCTCAAACCTTCACCTATTAGCCGGATTTCACTATGCCGGATTTCACCCATCCCGCCGGACGGCTGGGAAGATCCTCTTGGATTGGTCATATAAAAAACTAAGGTCTAGATTTTATAATTTAGTTAAAGGGTAGTCGAGTGAGAATAAGGCTGATTTTTTGCTCCATTTAATCATAAATGCAAAGTGACGGTTTTTGAAACCTCAGAAACTACTTTTCGGATTATTGACTTCACCAAGTATTAATTTTTGGGCATTAGACATTCTATGATTTTTTGATTTTATCTTCGGCCATATATAAATAAATTTCTACACGCCTGAGTTTTTTTTAATTGGGCCATTTTTTTCCTCCAAGTCGGCTAAGACAGCGTTTTGACTGGAGAAAAAAATGGCCCAACACAACAAAAAGCTAAAATTGGGTGCATTTTTTTCTCCGGAGCAAAAAAATGGCCCAATTTTGAGCTGGACATTGAAAATCGTTCTAAAGTATTATTGAATAAAATATAATTTTATTAAATATTATTTAATATATTATTAACGTGAGAGAAATGATGGCAAAACTTTGAAAAATTGTCGCGAAAGACAATCTTCAACCACAAAAAAATACACTTATCTGAAGATGTTCAAACAATAGCACGGACTATATCTGTAGTTTTTTTAACAGAAAGGAAATTTTTATATTATGATTCCGTACATGCCCGGAAATTTAAATTTCTGGAAAAAATATTTACTTCAACTTGATTTGGATAATCGTTTGCCGGCTTTTGGGGTTGAATTATATCGACCAGACTGGAAATTAAAATTGTGTCATGAATACATCAACTGCAACAATGAAAATGGTGTACGACTGTGGTGTCATGCACTTATAACTGCAGAAATATTTCCAGAAGATGTCTCAACTTTTGATTTTCAAACGAAAGAACGTGAATAGCTACGTGAAAAATTGCCTATGAATTATTGCTGGGAATTTATTTGAAAAAAATTGTGTGCAGATTTTTGAGGCAAAATCAACTGTACCTAAGATAAATAGATAAAACGACAAATTAATTGAATAGTTTTGTCATTCATAAAAAATTCTCAAATATGCCTATATTTTCGGGCTTTTCGAAAACGCCTATCTTTTTGCCTAGGAAGTTTTGAAAATAACCCCTATCTTTTGCTTACGTCTTCCCCGTCTATCCGCCGGAAATTTTTTCGCTCAAAACCTTCACTCTATTAGCCGGATTTCACCCTATCCGCCTCATATCCGCCGGACCCTGCTGTACATATGAATAAAGATCCCCGACTTAACAAAAACGACTCCTTTTTTAATTTTCTAACTTTTGAACAAGTCGATAGAAATTGGAGATTTCCCATTATAATTTTCCAGCTATTTTTTGTTAAAATTTTTGTTTAGTCAATTTTGTGCGTCCATTTTTCGAATTATTACGGCCACCATGACTTTGTATATCAGAATTTGGAATTTTTATGAGTACCTTGATTTATTGGCAGTACCGTCTTCATTAATATGTTTGAGATATGGCAAGCGTATTTATCGTTTTCCATTTTGATAAACTTTTTATTAATTTAAAATCCTTATAAAACCCTATGGAAAACAGCACTTTTTGCGATGGAAAACCATCTGCGTTAATATCCTTAATAAATATTTCGGCATGAAGACCTACACGATGACGCTTTACGGGCAAAGAGAAATTTAAAAATAAAAATCCAAGAAAACGAGCGTTGTGATAACCCCTTTCCTTTTTTAACGGCTTTCTGCTTATTCTTGAATTTAATTTAAATATTTCCCATTTTATGTCCGTTACTTTTTTTGATTTCAAAGTTAATCAGTTTTTACTACTATATGATTCAAATAGAGTTGTGTCCCGAACAAAAAAACGTTGTTGTTTTACCGTAATGGGTTTTTTAGAAAAAACTCTCAAACCCAACAAAAATTCCTGAATCTCAAAATGACCCTGAAAGAAAATCTTTACATTTAATCTGAATTTTTATTATCTATATTAATTCTTATTCTTTATCCTAAGTTGGATAATCTCCATGGCGCGTAACGAGCACGATTTAATCTTGTGTTTTTAATTAGTTTGCATGACTCGAGCCCCATTAAGCCCGCCGTAGTGCAAATGCCGCGGTCTGGTAAAGCCCAGCAAATGGGAACCCCCGCGGGTTCGGTTATCGATAATATTTGATTTTGAAAATTCTGTCAAGATTAACAAATTTTTTGGACTTTTCAAATTTTCTTATTTCAAATCGACAGGCAATGTCACGTGATTTCAATATCTATTACGGGGTCCTCTGGTCTTTTTTGGCACTTTTTCAGCGAACATTTTATATATATTTATTTTAGATAAGTTCAAACTGAGCACAAATATCTCGTAATAATACAATATAATAAATTAATCAAGAATGGACCATTTTTTTTTTTTTACTGTGATTACTGAAAATTTTAAATTAATTCAGTTTAATTAAAATAAATTTGCCTGATTCAAAACAAATTCTCAATTTATTTTTTTCCAAATATTTGTGCTTCAGTTTGAGCTTCCATAACTCAATCGGATGGGTCGTTTCAAAAGCCCGAATTATAAACAAATGCTTGGCTGAAAAAAAGTGCAAAACAATACCAGAGGGCCCGTTATTTGGTATCAAAAAATGACATTTTTTTTTACCATCAACAACCCGGCCAGTTGTTCGTCGGTGTTTCATTACTGGTTCATGCTTGAGAATTTCCCAATTGTTGATCAAAAAATTTCCGGAATTTTTCTTGATGAGTATTGTTCATAAGCGTACCTATTTTATCTCTTGTGCTGCTGTAACAGCTAACACCTATTTCTTTCTTTTCATTTTTCATAATGACAAATAAAGATTCTATTTTGTTTCAAAGTGAGGTCTGCGAAAAATAAAATCACAACAGAATATTTTTGACACTTGGTCAAAAAGTTTTTCGATAACGATAAGCATCACCAAACATTCTACTATTAAAATTCATTGAAGTGAAACGAAGACTCAGAGCTGATAAAATGAGTCTAGTGATTTCCTTTATTGCCAGCAAAAACCTCATATATAAATGAGATGTTTGAAGAACAGGTGGGAATAATTTTGAGAAAAAATGAAATGATGCATTCTTGGTTAATTCAAAGTAGTATGACACATTGGAAAAGATGAAATAGATATTCGTATATTCATCTCCATCTACAAATAGAATTTTATAATCTAATGAATCCTTCATAATCCTCTAAACGAATATCTATTTAATTTTTTCCAAACTGTGTCATACTAACTGGTAGATCATTGGGAAAAAACGGTAGGAAAACTATTTAGATAATATTAACTATGTGAAATAAAATCAATATTTCAATAAAATCACTCCCAGATCTCCGCTTTGTTGGCGACTAACGTTGTAGCCACATTTTTTTTGCAAAAAAGTCGGCGATATGGACCATTTTTCGGCGATCATTGGCACAGGTCGGCAATATGGGTTTCACCCGCCCGTAGAGTACAAATTCCTAAATATCTGAATGATGACAAACAACGCAAGATATTAGCGACCGCAATCAAAATCCTGATTGCGGAATAGGCCAATTTTCATCGGTTAGATTAAGAAAGGAATCAAACCAATCAAAATTCTCAGATTTCGCAATTTTTAATATTTAGGACTTTGTACTCTGAGGGCGGGTGATCAACTTTGACTCACTCGAAACAGCGCCACAGTGGTGCTGATCAAAAAATATATATTCAAACAAAAATTTCTCTCCGTCAAAAATGACCCTTGGTCCTAACTTTTCAGATTCCCTAGACTCTTTTGTCGGGTAGCTGATTTTTTTGCGCGTTGCCCTACATATGGACACAGAAAATAAAATGAGAAGTATTTTAGCCTAAAATCATGAAAATTGCCTAGTTAATTCCGCCGATTTTCGGCAAGTAACGGGCGAACTGAGCTAAAAGAATATCGCCCCTGTATCATGTTGTTGAACTATATTAGAATAAAAAATTTCCAACCTGTTCGGAGATCTGGATTGAGTCGACTTGAATTAGGATTTTTATTTATCTCGAACCAAAAGCCTCACGAATTCCTAAATCGTATACGTTTAACATAAGCTGATTTTGAAGAGCGTATGAGCAAAATGAGCTATCAAAATAAACAATAACTTGAACAAATACAGGGGCAATAAATCGCCGAAAGTTTTTGTGGGACAAAAATCAAAAGTTTTTTTCGTGAACAATTGGAAACGCGTAAGTAAGTCTTAATGAAAACCTCAACGCTCACGCATTTTGGCGCTTATATCCTTGTTTCATCACTTTTGTTAATATCAGGGCCAATCTTACCAATTTGGTTTGTTAATGTTAAGTGTTTTGTGTTAAGGTAGCAATTACTGAAATTGGTATTGTGTATTTTTAGATGAGGTGGCCATTATTTGGGGGTGGGCTCGAGGGCCCTCGAGGCAACTCTTAAAAACGTAAGCTAACAGAAATTGACGAATTCTGACAAATATTCGTTCTCTCTCTCTGTAAGCTTCACTGCTTGTCCCTAATTACACGTAAAATTATTACTTAAAGTATTAAAATATTATTAATTTTGGATGGCAAAAACCATTAAATTTAAATGTTATAAGTTTATGCTCTTAGTTAGTCCATTGAATCAGTTATTACTGTAATCAAAATAATATTTGATAGTGTGGGTCGGTGAAAGTCTATAAAAAAAAATGATCACTTAAATTATAATTTCTTATTCTTAAAATTGGACAATGATTACGTTTGTCTCGAGGACCAAATAGGCTTATTGGCAATAGTCTATGGGTGGATTTGATTTACGATAAGACTCTTCAAAAAACATTTTCTTCAAATTAAATTTTTCAAGGCCATAATTCTTCACCAATGCGAAAAACCAACAAATCACCAAAAAAATTTCATAAACATGTCAATTTCGGATCAAATTTCAATTTCAAAAACATTTAAAACCCGAATCTATTTGCCCCGTGTTTGAGATCATGTGACAATGCAAAGACTTCAATTTTAGTTCAGCGTTCATCCTCCGCAAGTTTGCTCCTTGTATAGTTTATCGAAATTTGGTATGAAAATTCCTCGTCCTCCAGAGTCTCACAGGACCTGTAAGTTTATTTCTCCTAGGGTCCAAAATTCGGCGGACACAAAATAATCAAATTGTTGCTAAAAAATGCGTCACGGAAGTAATTGACTCCATTGATACACGAATTCATCTTAAAAATTTAAAATATACATTGTTGGTGCTAAAGAGAGCAATAAACAGAATCCTGACTTTGGTTTTTTATGTCCAGAAAAAATGTCCAATTTGAGTCAAAAACTATGGAAAAACACCAAACTTCAGAAATTAACGCAAGCTTTTTTCCACTTTATGAAATTTCCGCAAATGATGCTAGAGAGCGAATCACCAATGACGAATTTAGAAGATTGTGTATTTGAAGCAAAAAAACCCGAATCTTATTTTCCCGTTTCTGTAGGTAAATGTGACATACAAAAACTTCAATTTAAGTTAAGCGTCATCTCCGCAAAGTGGGTCTACTGTTGATTTTTTGGATTTTGTATGAAAATTCGTCTCCAGAGCTCAACAAGGACCTGTAAGTTGATTTTCTCCCTAGAGTCAAAAATTTCGGGACAAAAATATGTCAATTTTGCTGAACAAAGATGCGTCACGGAAGAATGACTCCATTTATTTACGAAAATCACCTTGAAATTTTCCAAAATCAATTCAACAGTTGGTGCTAAAGAGCAAAAAACAGTAAATTCCTGAATTTGTTTCAATGTAGTGAAAAATGCTATTTGATCAAAACTAATGCCAACAAAACACCAAACGTACAGAAATTACGACAGGCCTTTATCTTTCACCATATCAAAATATCCGTAGATGACGCTAAAGAGCGAAAATCACCGAATGACGAATTTTAAAAGTTGGTGAATTTCAAACGCAAAAAAACCGAAATCTTGTTTCACCGGTTTTGAGATGATTTAATATAAAAAAACCTCCAATTTTTTTGTTCAGCGTGATCTCCGGCAAGTTTCTACAAGTACTTTTTCTAGATTTGCATGAAAATTCCGTCTCCAGAGTCTACAGGACCTGTAAGTTTAATTCCCCTAGGGTCAAAATTAAGGGGATACAAAAATTGTTAAATTCGCTCAGAAATTGCGTTGATGAGGTGGATGGAACCTCACTGAACCACCAAAATGACCTCAGAATAAAATAAAAGTTCAACAGGTGGTGCTAGAGAGCAAAAAACAGTTTATCCTCGCATTTTGGGATTATGCCTCGAAGAAAAGGCTCAATTTCATCAAAACTTGAAAAAAAGTCGAACATCGGCCCTTCTTATAAAATGCCATTTTTTAACGTTTCAAAATATCCGAAGATGACGCCACGAGAGCGAAATTCCCCGAGAATGACGAATTTCAGAGATTGTTCATTTCCAAACCGAAAAACCCAAATCTTTTTGCCCCCGTTTTTGAAGCCTGATGTGACATAAAAACCCTATAATTTGGTATTTAGGCGTGATTTCTGCAAGTTCCCTACAGTACAGTTTTCGGATTTGTTTTCAAAATTCGTCCCCAGAGTCTCACAGGGCCTGTTAGTTTATTAGCCCCGCCGCTCCGCCCCTTTAGCTCAAAATTTCGGACACTAAAAAATGTTTGAAATTTGTCAAAAAACTACGTTTTAATGAAGAAATGAACCTCACGATCACACAAAAAGCCGATAAAAGGGGATTTTTATACTTTTAAAAAATTTGTTGAAATTGAGCCCCAAATCGGCCCACGCCGATAAAGGGATTTAATGTTTTATTAATTTTTTTGAAAAAAAAATGAGC